>CM038796.1:177267727-177867727 GCA_021764765.1 Vicia sativa | reverse complement strand
AGAAATCGAATTTTGAAATTTCAAGAACAAACCGATTTGGTTGCAATTCGGATGGTTTTGAATGAAGTAAAGGTCTGGATCGATTCTGGATGGCAAGGAATGTATTGGATGCTCAAAACCATGAAACAAGTGAATCAATGCATTGCTTGAAGGTCACGAATTTTTTGAGTTTGAAACTAGGGTTCTGGAGCAATTTTTTCCTCCTTTCTTGATAGGTATGCATCGTGTATTTATACTGGATGGATTTGGGATTGAATTTGGAAAGAATCAATCAATATTCAATGGAAATCAAATTTGATATTTCCATGAAAATCAAATCTTTAAAGCTTGATCAATTTCAATCCAATCTTGCCTTTCTTGCTCCAATTTCGAATTTGCTGGCATTTGTGAGTTACTTGGACCTTAAGGAAAGAATAAAATCAATCTTTGCCATTAATTTCAATTTTATAATTTATTTTAAGATTTAATTTGCATTTAAATGAATAAATTACAAATTAAATAGAAAAATAAATCAAAAATTCGTGGCTTTGGGCTTGGACACTCCTAATTGCTTGAGGAACAAGTTAGGATGAAGAAAAGTAGGCCCATTTGCAAAGATTTGATTTTTTGAAGTATCTCTCTTTGTGCATTCTTCCAAAATTGCCCAACTTGTGGATGGTGTAACTTGCTCAATTTTCCACATTTTTGAGTGTTCTTGGACTTTTTGGAAAGCTCTAAGAGTCCTCTAAACAATGTCTTTGGTCTCATCTCAATTGGAGTTACCATGCTCAAAATATCTTCAAAACAAAAAGTTGACTTTTTGTTGACTTTGAAAATGACCTATAATGTTTTGAGCTATACCTCTCAAATGAAGCATTTTTTTGACATTCTTGTGAGACATGAAGTTGTAGAGAATTGAATTTCCTTCAAAACAAGAGGTGGTGGAAAAATTTCTGAGAAAGTATGAGAAAGTTATGACCAGTCAAAGTTCAGTTGACTTTTCATCTAGAAACCCTAATTTAGAAAGTTGGACTTTTGAGCAAATCTTGAGTTTTCTTGATGAATCATGATCAACCCTTGATCAAATGATGAATGTAACTTCAAAATGAGGATGTTGACCAAAAAAAATGAAGTTTGACTGTATGTTGACCACAGTTGACTTTTTGTCCAATACAACTGATTTTCAACCATCTGAGCAATTGTCTGAGGAAACTTGACTTGTGAGGCTTGAAACTTGTCATGGAGAATCTTTGAAGCATATGAGGAGGCATGAAGGCCATTGGAGATGTTGGAAATCCATCTTGACTTGAGAAATACCAAACCCTAGTTTGGGTTGATTGTCTAGGAGAGAGTTTGTCTGATCAACTCTTGAGGAATCCTTGAGTATGGATGTATGAAATCTCTTGAGTAGATGGAGGGCAAATTTTGGGGTATGACACTTTGGTATCTGTTTTCTGTGATCTGTAGGTTAGGAAACAATGTACCAGCCCTGTGTTTTCTGTGTTTTGGGCTTTAGCATTTGATTTGATGGGCTGTAGCTAATTCTGAACTGTTGGGCTGTTATTGATATATTTTCTGATTACAGGACAGCAACTTTGTACTTGCAGCAGCTTTAGTGGTGATGATGTTTTCTGAACCACACCCCCCTTTTGTGAACCAACTATGTGTTGTGATTTGCAAAAGGGTGGTTATTTTGGAACATGAATGTGAAACAAAATTAACATGAACTGATCCCAATTATTTCCCCCTAATGATGAGATACAAATACGTTGCTTTGAGTCTTTGTTTTTATCAATGCTGTCCATTATTGCTAATTGAATTCTTTCTTTGTTTTTGCTTCATGAACACGAGCCATGGCATGAGCTTTGGAGCATGGTGAAGGAAAATTTCGGGCAAGAAGGCAAAGTTTGAAGTTAGAGCAAGAAAGCATGGAAGCCAAAGAACCACAAAACTCCCAATAGAAAATAGGATTTAGGCATGACATTTGTAATATTTTTGTATGTTTGCATTTATAAACAAAACTTGTACTAGTAACCTTGGAATTCTTGTGTTAGAAGTTCGGAAATTTGTAACATCACATCATTTGAATTGCTTTGTGGATTCCAATGATTTTGTAACGAAACAATCCACTTGTTAATATTGAATAACAAAATGTATCTTGAACGCGACATAAGACCTTGGTTATTCAACAATTGCCTTGTAGTATTGTGGAACTTATATCTTGTAATCCAAGAAACTTCTCTTGTAACTTGAATTTGAGAATTAACCATAAATGGATATTACACATGAAAATTGTAATAGTGTTTGAAACTTTAAGCATAAGAGTTGTAATAATCTTGAACGATTTGAATGAAATCGGAAGCGATTGAAAGAATAAGGTTGGAAATATGAATTAATCATGAATGGAAATTTCCAACTTTACTTCAACTTACTCTTTTCTCATGAACACACCACTTCTTGCACAAGTTAAAACTTGATGTATTAAGTAAACAACAATGAATCCAAATTTGAATCACTCTTAAATTCTTACTTGAGCCTCCAAATTAGAATCAACAATATCAAATGAATGAAGGAAGCAAGAATATCCTTGAATTGATAGAAATGAAATCTAACATGCTCTTGATCATATAATAAACCCAGTGGTGATCATGCTCAAAACCTCAATCCAAATGATGAGGAGAAATTTGCAAGAACTTGATTAAAAACCCTTATCTCATAGCTCATTACAACCTAATCTCAAATTCTTATCAACTTGTTACTCAAGCAACAGAAACATAACCAAATAACAGATAACCACCCAATTTGACTACCATAATGAATTCATACATCATAACCTGCGCTATGGCCTCAACAATCCATGAAATGCCAATACCTTAAATCCTCCGAAGACAGAATAAGCCTTGAAATATGGAGATAATAGCGACCATAAGAATTTGAGTCCAATGAACTTCTACTGATAACTGAAAGTGTACTAAGATAAAACTCATGATAATGCTTCAGATATCATGCCAAGAAAGACGTCACACATTTAATAATCGACAATGAATGCCTTGAATCTCGTGGGCGATGAACACGACCGGGAAAGATCTCAACATGTGGCAACTTGACATTCGTAAATCTTGTACACAAGTTCTCTGGATGAATATTCACATACATCAACTATTGCCAAGAACGAACAAAGTTGACGAGCAAACCAAATGCACTAGAATTTGAATTGTTGATCAATAATCGGATAATCATAATCCACCCTTTTACATCTTGAACAATGAACTCGAAACAACAGCAAAACCCAAACTCGTGATGAATTGATCTCTTGAATCAGGAGGTAATGATATTCAAAATAACCAGACTTCCGTAGCTCCCTCAAGAACAGACCATTCAATTCAACAATCGAACACCAAGCCCCGAAAACCGATAGATATGAACGGATAAGATTTAATATTAAACCTCGTCGTTTTCCAATATCCTAGATCGGTTAAAGCACCACAACTTTTCTGTTCAACGGAGAATCTTTGGGAACCAACTCCAACCCGTAACCATAGAACCAGTGGTATGAATGCATGTGAGTGTCATGATAGATGCGAAGCCTAAACCAGATAAGATCGAGACATGAGGGCAAATTTTGGGGTGCAACAGCTGCCCTTATTTAATCGTCTTAAACCTGAAAGTGAAATTGGCGCTAGCCTTTTGAACTTTCAAGGTAGAAGAAGATTAAATACTAAAAGAACCCAAAAATTTGCGCTCCGAAGAACAAGTATAAATGTTTATGTTTTTTTTATAATAACTTTTTTATTTCCTATTTTTTGTGATTTTTTTTGAACAGTGTCGGTACATCGAGAAACGAATGCGCTTGAATAAGCGACTTCACAGATTAGAAATGAAAACTGAGAGATCTTTGAAACGAGCATACTTCAATAAGTTGCATCGCAGATCAAAAAGACGAAACCAGACAGACCTTTGGAACGAGCATACTTCAATAAGTTGCTTCGCAGATCAGAAAGGTAAGAACTCATAGATCTTTGGAACGAGCATACTTCAATAAGTTGCATCGCAGATCAAAAATGAAACCAGACAGACCTTTGGAACGAGCATACTTCAATAAGTTGCTTCGCAGATCAGAAAGGTAAGAACTCATAGATCTTTGAAACGAGCATACTTCAATAAGTTGCTTCGCAGATCAAAAATGAGAATAGGTAGATCTTTGGAACGCGCATACTTCAATAAGTTGCATCGCAGATCAAAAATGAAACCAGACAGACCTTTGGAACGAGCATACTTCAATAAGTTGCTTCGCAGATCAGAAAGGTAAGAACTCATAGATCTTTGGAACAAGCATACTTCAATAAGTTGCTTCGCAGATAAAAAATGAGAATAGGTAGATCTTTGGAACGCGCATACTTCAATAAGTTGCATCGCAGATCAAAAATGAAACCAGACAGACCTTTGGAACGAGCATACTTCAATAAGTTGCTTCGCAGATCAGAAAGGTAAGAACTCATAGATCTTTGGAACGAGCATACTTCAATAAGTTGCTTCGCAGATCAAAAATGAGAACAAACAGGAGTATATGTCAGGTAAAGATATTAGACACACACAAGAAAGAGACCGACTGGAGCAGACTCACTGGGGAGAAAATATATGGAATGGTAAAATCGTCGATCGAAGACGAATTCACGGGGAAAGAGGCCAAACAAAGGGGACTCTAGCAAGGATTGCCAAACTAAGTTGGACTTTGAAAGTTTGCGAATATGCAAGAAATACAATATCCTCAGCCAAGGCGGGTGTAATTCTTCAAGAGTGGCAATTATATGAATTAGCACACACCAAGTATGGATACTCAAACAATTGAGAAGCAAGAAAGGTTAGACACTGACTCTTACTCACACTCTAACGATAGAGGCAAACATGGGTAAGAATACCAAAATAAAAATTTGCAAAAAGTAAGACGCTTGGTAATTGAATTGAATTGAAATGTAGGAGACCGACCACAGGTCAAAAAGGCGATAACAACAAGAAGAATTTCTTGAGGGAACTCTGACTGGGAATACCACATGGGGATTTTTTTTATTGAACGATCTTCGGAGACGCAAAAGGTACTCGATAAAGACTTTAATCTGGCTTATGCTTAGATGCATGTTTGAGATTATTATTTTTTAGCGTAATGCTCCATATCAATGGAAATGCTACGCATTTTTGAGAATGCAATGCAATGATGCATGTTTTAGATTATTATTATTAAGCGTAATGCTCCATATCAATGGAAATGCTACGCATTTTTGAGGATGTTATGCAATGCAATGATGCATGTTTTAATGATTCATCTGGGACTATAGGCAATTGTGAGCTGCCGAGGGAGCAAAAACCATCCATGAATTGAATATAAATCATCTGGTCTTTGTCAAAGAGATGATAGTCTGGACCCTGACAGGGGATTGTAGAATAGAAGTATCCTTTCAATGATCAACATCACTGGGGAAGTAACTCTTGGAGATTAACATTCATCTGGGATGGCAATCATGTTGCATTGAGTTCCTAACTTCAGTAACTCAGGATTTCGAGCTCTTGCATAAGAGGAGTCGACAATATCTTCTGGCACAAGTGAGCCTTTGAAAATCATCTCGCTGGTGGGAACCGCCCTTTGCGATCTTCTGCGACGACGAAAGAGTGATAACATTTGAGGGCACACATATGCCATAGATAACTCTTGTTGGAGAGAAAGAAACTTGCCGGTGACCGATGCCCATGCGCATGGTGCCCTTTGCATAATTGAAAATGTAAAACAGGAGCATAACAATAATTCTGCTACAGAGATCAACTGTTTCATTCGTTAATGTGGTGTACCCGAAATTCCGAGTAACTTCAGAAATTATGCCACGTGCCGTTGGGGCACTGATGTTTTTATGTGCAAAGTTTATTAAAAACATCGGACGTTGTTTTTGCAAACAAAACAGTTAAAAAAACATAAAAATAAGACAGAGATAGAAAAACACAGTTTGGATGAAAGTAATTTTATTGATTGATTAGCCGTAAATGAGCATTTACATCAAGCAAAAAAAGAGGCAATTGCTTATACATCAAAGTTTAAAAGAAAAGGTGACAATAAAATCATGGATTTTGTCGAACCCTGAATCCGCCATGTCCTTCACAACTTCAACATCCCTTAACATTAAGCTATCCGAAATGCTCCGATTAGCCTAACCCTCAATCCCTGTAGATAGCTGACCAAAGCATGTGTCGTGCAGTTATGTCGTCGCCTTGAATCCCTAATTTTTGCTGGACCGCCCTTTCGGTTTTCAATCCATCGGATACCCTTTTTGCCCAAGCCGCCTTTCGTGTTTTCGACTTGCGGTGTACAATCTTTTATATTTATCCCTAACTTTTGCCCGAACCTTTGGTTCGTCGGGATGCCCTTATTTTGCTTAGGCCACCAACCTAACTGTGTCTCTTTATGCAAGTATTTTTGACTACATCTGCATTAATCGGGTGAGGGAAATCCTCTCCATCCATAGTCGTGAGCAACATAGCTCCTCCAGAGAAAACTTTCTTCACAACATACGGTCCTTCATAATTTGGAGCCCACTTGCCCCGAGCGTCTGTATTGTTAGGAGGCAAAATTCTCTTCAGCACCAGGTCACCAGCTTGGAAATTTCGCGGACACACTCTCTTGTCGAAAGCCCTTTTCATACGCTTTTGGTATAGCTATCCATGACAAATAGCTGTCAATCTCTTCTCGTCGATGAGATTCAATTGATCAAGTCTGTTTTGAACCCATTCAGCTTCATCGAGTTGCACATCTGTTAAAATCCTTAAGGAAGGAATTTCAACTTCCACGGTAGGACTGCCCATACCGTATACCAAGGAGAAGGAGTTGCCCGCTGGCGTGCGTATTGAAGTGCGATAGTCGTGCAAGGCAAATGGTAACATCTCGTACAATCCTTGTAAGTGGCAACCATCTTCATACAATCTTCTTGATATTTTTGTTTGCCGCCTCACGGACCATTCATTTTGGACGATATGGAGAAGAGTTATGATGTTTTATCTTGAAGTCGTCACAGCTCTTTCATCATTTTGTTGTTGAGATTCGAGCCGTTATCAGTAATGATCTTCTCGGGAACCCCATAACGACAAATGATGTTATGCTTGATGAAACGTGTGACCACTTGTCTAGTGACACGAGCATAAGATGCTGCCTCAACCCATTTGGTAAAGTAGTCAATGGCAACAAGGATGAATCGATGTCCATTAGAAGCGGTGGGCTTAATTTCTCCAATCATATCAACGCCCCACATAGCAAAAGGCCATGGAGAAGTCAAAACATTCAATGAAGAAGGTGGCACATGCATCTTATCAACGTAGATTTGACATTTGTAGCATGTTCGCATGGTTGTGATCATTCTCCATGGTGGACCAATAATAGCTCTCAAGATCTTCTTGGCCATGGTGTGTCCACTAGAACGCGTCCGAAGAGCCTTCCTGAATCTCTTCTATAATCTTATTTGCTTCGTGTCTATCCACGCATCCGAGCAAAAGAGTCATAGTTCCTTTTGTACAACACACCGCCATTGAGGAAAAATTTAGCGAGTACTTGCGCAGGCCTTCTTATCAACGATGGAAGCATCATCGTGGTATTCTTTCGTCTCGAGATACCTTTTGATGTCGTAGAACCAAGGTTTTCATCCGCTTCACCTTCTACTTCATAGCGACGCAGCTCATCCAACCTCATTATAGTGATAGATGGGGCATCATTCGCCCATCCGACCTTAAACATGGATGACAGAGTAGCCAAAGCATCCGCCAAATTGTTCTCCTCCTTGGGATGTGATCGAAAGTGATCTCGTCGAAATAAGGGATCACTTCAAGACGTGATCTCGGTATGGAATTAAGTTCGGGTGGCGGGTCTCCCAATCTCCATTGATTTGACTAATCACCAAGGCAGAATCTCCGTATACCACTAAGATCTTAATTCTCAGATCAATGGCTGCTTCAATTCCAAAAATACAAGCTTCGTACTCGGCCACATTATTGGTGCAATCGAAACAGATTCTGGCAGTGAATGGAATATGAAAACCGGTCGGAGAAGTGATAATGGCGCCAACACCATTTCCTAATGCATTTGAGGCTCCATCGAATGCCAACATCCACCGCGAGCCAGGCTCGGGTCCCTCTTCAGGGTCTGGAATGTTACAATCTCGATATACATAATGTCCTCATCGAGAACTCAAACTTCATCGGTGATAGTCATCATCTAATGGTTGTTGAGCGAGATAGTCCGCCACCACACTACCTTTGATAGCCTTCGAGTAGTGTATTGATATCATATTCGTCAGATCATTTGCCACCGGGCTATCCTTCCTGTGAGAGCTGGCTTCTCAAAGATATACTTTATCGGGTCCATTTTGGAGATCAAGAAAGTAGTGTGAGTCAACATGTACTGTCTGAGTCGTTTTGCTGCCCATGCGAGTGCACAACAAGTCTTTTCCAATAATGAATACCTCGATTCGCATTCTGTGAACTTCTTGCTCAAGTAGTATATGGCGTGCTCTTTCCTGCCTGTCTCATCATGTTGACCGAGCACACAACCCATGGAATTCTCCAACACGGTCAAGTACATAATCAACGGTCTACCTTCTACCGGGGGTGAGAGAATTGGAGGCTCTTGTAGGTACCTCTTTATACTGTCGAATACCGTCTGACAATCGCCGTTCCACCTGGTCGTTGGATTCTTTCTTAGCAACTTGAAAATGGGCTCACAGGTAGCTGTGAGATGAGAAATGAACCTAGCGATGTAATTCAGTCTTCCCAAGAAACCTCGCACTTCCTTTTCTGTCCTTGGCTCTGGCATTTCTTGTATCGCTTTTATCTTTGCAGGGTCAACCTCGATCCCTTTCTCGCTCACAATAAAGCCTAAGAGTTTCCCTGATCTCACCCCAAAGGTGCACTTACTTGGGTTCAACCTCAGCCTGAACTTTCTCAACCTTTCGAACAATTTCAACAAGTGAACCAGGTGTTCTTCTTCTGTCTGGGACTTGGCAATCATATCATCAACGTATACTTCAATCTCTTTATGCATCATATCATGAAAGAGAGTAACCATAGCGCGCTGATACGTTGCCCCGACGTTCTTCAAACCAAAAGGCATCACTTTGTAACAGAAGGTTCCCCACGGCGTAATGAAAGTAGTTTTCTCCATATCATTGGGCGCCATCTTAATCTGGTTGTAGCCAGAGAAACCATCCATGAAGGAGAATACTTTAGCTTGAGCAGTATTATCGACCAAAATGTCGATGTGCGGGAGAGGGAAGTCGTCCTTAGGGCTAGCTCTATTCAGATCCCTATAGTCAACGCACATCCTTACCTTGCCGTCTTTCTTCGGCACCGGTACAATGTTTGCAACCCATGGGGGATAAGAAACAACCTTTAGGAAACCTGCTTCCATTTGTTTCTGAACTTCTTCTTTGATCTTTCTTGACATTTCGGATGTGTTCAAGCTTCGCTTACCGGTGGGCAGCCTTCTTTGAGGGCAATTCATGCATGACGATGTCGATATCTAACCCGGCATATCTTCATAAGACCAAGCAAATATGTCACGTACTCATGTAGCATTTCGACAAGCTTTGCTTAACTCCATCTTCCAACTGCCCCAATCTTGACCTCCTTTCGAGCATCCTCGGTTCCTAAATTGATCACTTCTAGAGCCTCTTGGTGCGGCTGGATGACCTTTTCTTCTTGCCTCAACATCCTGGCTAATTCCTCAGGTAATTCACAGTCCTCTTCGGCTTCCTCTTCAGCTTGATAAATCGGTTCGTTGAAATCATAATGAGCCACAGCGGAATCATCGTCGACAAAATCCGGGTCCGTCGAAGGACCGCATCTGCGTTGTTGGTAATTTTATTTTTATTATTATTTTTCGATTAAGTTTTTTTTTAATAAAAAGAAAAGACAAAAGGTTTGTATAAAAAGAAAGTAAAATTTGATATTGTCACCTTTAAAAGAAATAAGTGAAGAAAAAACAAAGAGAGAAAAATTTGAATGCAAAAAGGACGTCCTTCATTAATGATAAACTTGAAAGTTAAAAACATGGTGGCCCTACAGCATGATCACTACGTCTTGGGCATAACGTAGGAATTATGGCATGACATAAAAACAGAAAATTACTCTTCAAAACGGGTAACCACAACATCTTCAACGAACCAATTTGAAAGCTCACGTCCTGGAACAGTAGGGTAGATCCACTTGTCCACATCATAGTCACCGTCGCTTCACCATCAATGGCATCAACATCTTCAATCTGGATTCCACCTTTGACAAACTTGACAGGAGGAGACACCCCTTTGCTTACTGGGGTGGAGACTGAGACCTTCATTCCGGGAGCAAAACCCAAACCCCTCTTATCCGTCTGGGTAGGAAGTTCTAGCACTCTTCCCCACCCTTCAGGATGTCCTGACTTGACAATAGCCTGAGCCTGCTTGTAGGATGCCATGGAGACTTCACCTTTTTGCAAAGGGATCTTATCGTAATCGCCTCAAAAGCTTGGCATGGAGTTTCGTGGATCTCTCCTTCAACTTCAACGTACCGAAAGTTGCTCAGATGACTGACGACATAATCTTCTTCACCATAAATGGTGACCACCTTCCCATTAATTAAGAATTTCAGCTTTTGGTGCAAAGTGGATGTCCACCAGCCCCATGAATCGAGGCGTCCAAGCAAACAACAGTAGGAGGGATTAATATCCATGACGAAAAAAGTTGCGTCAAAAACCTGCGGGCCCACCTTAATAGGCAGGTCCACCTCGCCAAACACCGACCTCTTCGACCCATCAAACGCCTTAACTATCAAATCACTGGGTCTTAGCACAACCCCTTCATAGTCCAACTTCAAGAGGGTAGACTTCGGAAGAACATTGAGGGATGATCCCGTGTCAACCAGCACACGGGATAAAGTAGTTCTCGCTATCTCCACGGAAACGTGTAGCGCTTTGTTATGCTTCCTTCCTCGGGAGGTAAATCGAAGTCAGTAAAACCGAGACCGTTACTTGCCGAAATGTTGTTCACAATGCCTCCAAATTGGTTAACCAAGATCTCTTGGGGAACGAAAGACGTTCCCAACAGCTGCATCAGAGCGTTGCGGTGAGGCTTAGAATCCCTCAACAAAGCTAAGATAGAAATCTTGGCGGGCGTCTGGCCGAGCTGGTCGATTATCTTGTAATCACTCTTCTTTATATACCTCATCAATTCTTCAACATCCTTGGTCATCTCAGGGCCCAGAACAGGTTCTGAAATCTTTGGTGTTGACTCACCCCCAATCATGACTCCTTTCCCTTTTGCTTTAGCCTTGGCCAAAGCTTCAGGACTTTTCTCAACTAGATTGGGTGGAGAGAAGATTCGCCCACTTCGGGTAATTCGACTTTCTTCTGCAATGTCATGCACTGCAGGCTCAAATATTCCAACCTTCTTTTCATCAGACTTTCCTCCTTCAGAGGTCTCCACATTCAATTTCTTGCCGTCACGGTATTACTCAGACCCATAATTCCACGGGATGGCCCTTTCGCTAGTGTAGGGGACTGGGCCCGACAAAGTAATGATCACAGGAGGTTTCTTAGTCGGCACAGGGATTGTAACGGGAATCCTTCTAGAAGTGACGGGGATAGTAACCACGTCAACCTCATCTCCACCATTCTTCATATCAGGTTCTTTCTGGACGAACTGAAGAGTCCCTTCAGTAATCAGACGCTGAATCTCGTCTTTCAACTTATCACAACCTTCAACTTGAATTAAACATTGTTTACAACCATCATCACAACCAGGGAAATCTCCCTTCAACAATAATTGCTTCTTTATCCACCACAATGGAGTGGTCAAACCACTAACATCCATTATCAGGTTCAAACTTCCATCTTAAATTGCATTAACATTCCACCATGAGGAGGTAAAGGGTCTTTGAATGACATTGGGAGTGGGAGGAGGTCCAAAGTTGATTGCCTCGGTGTCTAGTAAATTGAACCTTGTACTTGAAAGCATAGCAATTCTCAATGGAATGCCGGAGCATTAGAGTGATAGAGACAATGGCATTCGCATTGAAGTACTTCGGTGGGTTATCAGGGTCAATCTTTAGATGGCGCAATTCAATCATATTCAGACTTTGCAAATGGGCGAATACCTCTGCGTAGGACATCGGCAAAGGGTCAAACTTCTTCATGGGTCTTGGCTGGTATTGTCTCGGAGCAACATCTTGTTTTGGAACACTAGCGGGAATAGTTACAGCTGCAACTTGGCGATTGAATTCCTGGCGCTTCTCTTTCCCTCTTCGCTCATACAGTGCGCTTGACTCACCTTCCTTCTTCTTCTGGTAACCACCAAAAGCCTTCTTGGCGCCACTAACTTGATTCTTGTCAGTACCAACGTCTTGAATCTTTCCTAACTTGATCCCCATCTCAACTCTTTCTCCAAACATCACCATGTCAGCGAAAGTACTGGTCAGACTGCAAGAGGCATAGTACGGCCCATCTAGTGTGGTAAACATTTCCACCATCTCTCGCTCCACCATAGGGGTTGAACTTTAGCTACCTCGCGCCACCTGCGCGTACTTGAAAGATTCGGTTTTCTTCAGCTAAGTTGTGCAACCGGGTTCTAGTAGGTGCCATATCGTTGTTAAAGCCATAGTGTTGAACAAAAGCTACAACCAACTCTCTCAAGTTCGCACAGGAGCTATCAAGGCCCATATACCAATCCAATGGCCCATCACCAAACTGTCTTGAAAGAAATGCATCAAGAGCTTCTCATCCTTCGTGTAAGCACATCCTCCTATAGTAATACCTCAAATGAGTTTTAGGACAAGAGTTGCCCTTGTACTTTGAAAGCTCGGGATTTTGAATTTTGGAGGAATCTTCACCCTTGAACCAAACCTAAGTTGGACATGTCGAACCCCAAAACATCCCGATTCTCAAAGGCTTGCGCTCCTCGAGCATCTTCAACTTCCGATCGGTCGGCTCTTCCACATTGGAAAACCAATCCTCAAAATTATCCTCCTCAACGGGGAGCGGAATCGAATAGTCCTTCGCTGGTGGAGGAATCCATCAGCTACGGGATGTGTGGGAGTAGGCGGAGGAGGAACCACCAAGCATGATTCATTTGAGCAGACTTGATTCTCGGTAAGATCCACAAGACCGGTGTTGACCTCTAAGCTAATTCCGGACAAAGCATTCCCATGAGGGAGAGGAACAACCGCGGCTTCCTCAGTAGTGGCTGCAGCGGGCCTCACAACCAGAGCTCTCAACTCCTCTTGTTGCAGAGCCATGTTTTGAATTATCTCCATCAATTGCCCTATACGAGTATCCATTCTTGTCCCCAGGGCAGCCATGTCAGCTTCCATCTTCTCCATCAGTTTCTTTAAGTTACTTCTTGTCGGGTAACGATGAACGCTGAAACCTGTAGTCTCTCGTCTGTGGAGAAGAAAACCAACGGCAGAAGTAAGATGACTGATCTCAATACCCTGTTATGTATGATATGTTATGGGAGTATGGATGTATGCCCATGATATGTTTTCATACATTTTATTTTCAGGGACTCTTTGAAGACTCGTTAGTTAACAATAAACATTAGAGAAAGAACTGATTAAACTGCAATTCAACGAAATCTCATAGAAACTCAAAGTGTTAGTTGTGATTACAAGGCTTGTTCAAGCTCAAACAGAGCAATAAGATTCGTACTGGAAATTAAATCATTACATTAATAACTAGATTCAAAAATTCAAATAAGATAAGTGGCTAAAAACTAGAAATGCTGTCCACGACGAGGCTTCAAATCTCTAGTTTCCGCCTTGAACCTGTTCACCACATTTTGACAGAGGAAGAGGAAATCACTCACAGCAGGAGGTATCGGGTTGTCTTCGAGGTCTTCTAGGGCCGACCTGAGTCTCCAAGGTACGTCAACAATCAAACGGTTACACATGTCAACCATTTCACTGTACTTCCAATAGAAATGCCCATTCTGTTCTTCTAGAAAGGACACTAGTTCATCCTTTTCATCTAACAGACGATTCAGCTTTTGGATCTCGTCAATCCAACCTTGGCACTGCTCTCTAAGGCCTTCGTAAGCATCCCTATTGCTATCTCTTTCTTCCCTCGTAATGTTCAGCTCTTGAACCTTTTCAGCTAATTCAATTGCTTCAAATTCTCGGGCGATGCACTTCTTCTTTGCGCTTATCTCATTCTCTAGCATTTTATTGGTTCGTGCTAGAAGCTTTCTTTCAATCTTTGCTTCCCTTTTGTTGCTGAGCGGTCTTTTGTCGACGGAGGTCCCTTGCCCCAAGCTCCTCAAGTTTTCGTAACATCTCATCGTGAGCTCTTCATCCTTTTCATTCGTATTCTTCTCCTCTAATTCTTCTTTACCTCCTTGAGGTTGGCTTCTAAATTTTCTGCTCTGAGAAAAATGCGAGAATTAGAGCTTTGTAGCTCCAATCTTTCCTCCTCCATCTTTCTGATAATTTCCTGAAGCCTCATATTCTCCTCTATTGGCACATGAGTGATTACAGGTTCGGGATGATCAAAGGGTACCTCCACAAAGTAAGGCAGCTTGATTTCTTGGACTCTCTCTATCACCCACTGGCGATAAGATCTTCCATCAATTCCGCCCCTTTTGATTAACTCTCGGCTTTCCCTATGGATTTGACCCCAAGCTCTTCGGATCTTCAATACTTCGTTGCGGTCCTTTTTACCAAGTTCGTGCACAATGAAGCTTTCCAAGTGCTCAAGCCTTGGTTCATTCTCCATTGGATACCCCAATTGTCTTGTTGCAAGTCTTGGGTTATAATTGATGCAACCCATAGACCCAATCAAAGGAACATTAGAATATCCACCACAGTGAGTGATAACATCAACGAATCCCCAACCTGGAGAATGCCACATCACACCATCGGCTGTTAGTGAAGCCAATTTTTGAGACCAAGATAAGTTCCTCAGGATCTTCTCCCACGGTCCACTCTGAGGGATATGAGATGTCAACCATAAGTACAGCAGTGGAGAACAACACAGAACCACCCCTCGCTTCTTCAGATTTCTCTCATGGAGATGGTAAAGAACATCAGCCAACAGTGCAGGAACAGGGTTCTTTGACATGAATACACCAATAGTAGACGGGCTCAAGTAACCAATTTCATTAGTTGGAAACAAAACTACCCCAAAGATGAGCAAAGCAAGTATGGAGCTGAAAGTCGGCCAATCGTCTTGAACATTCAAACTTAACAACTTATCTTCCAAGTTTTGCCTAAGAATACCTTTGTCTGTAATCCAAGGTGCCACCTCCCTTACAGGAAGAAACAAAGCAGCAGCTACCTTAGCCTTGTCGAGGTCTTCCCCTATGTTGAGGAAAGGAGTGTCGTCCTTCAAAGGCCAATTAAGGATTCTCTCGAACTCTTCAATTGTAGGAACAAGCTGAAAGTCTTGGAATGTGAAGCATCGAAGAGGAGGATCATAGTATTTTGCCAAAGCAATCAAAGCTTCCATGTCCACATTGGTAGTCAAAAGATCTAGGATGTTCCCAAACCTCTTCCAAAATAAGCTCTCCGACGGTGGAATTCTTTCACTTTGAGTTATCGCTTCCCAACTTCAGTTCTTTGAATTTGAGACATGGAGCGATCTTCACATTGGATTCATTCTTCCTTTCGCTTCGCACCAACAAAATCTATAAGGTTCCCGAAAATAAAAGTTATATGCTAAATGGTTTTATGCAAATGTATGCAATGCATGTTGCAAATTAAATAGAACTGGTTCATAGGATCGGCCGGTCATGGTTTCGACGTCTACCCAACAATTCCCCGGGTAAGGCTAATCTTATGTTTTTTGGCTAAATGTTTCTTGGAGTCTCAGATCCCCTTTTAACAAATATTATCATCGCGCGAGAGGCCTACGTGGCGATAGTATTTGTAAAAGTATACCCCAAGAAACGGCTCTTAACGGGATGCTCGAAATCCAAAATTTGAGCGTTTGGTCTTGGTTAGGACAACATGAACAAACTTAGAGTTATAGGTCATTTGTCCAAAGATTGATGTCCTGCGCTATCGCGGGCCAACAACCTCTTTAAAACAACCAACTCTAAGCCGGAGCCTTCGCTTCGGGCCAACAAGACAATGGAGTCAAGTGGACCTAGGCTACGCAACCCCTCTATTCCTAAAAAGGTGACCTATAAGCCTGGGTAGTGGGCTTATCTATGTAACAATGCCCATGAATTCCCATCACAATAATATATCAACAGATTAATATATAAAGCATAGAGAAAAAATAAGCAAATAAACAATAGATAAGCATAAAGAAGAAAGCGATAAACAAACACACAAACATGCGAAGAACTAAACTAAGGTTGACTCGCTTAGTCAAAAAAAGTTTTAAAAATTGTCCCCAGTGAAGTCGCCAACTGAAGCAACTCGATTTTCAAAAAATCATTTAAAATGAATTTTCAAAACAATGAAATCGCCACCTAATTTTATTTGTTCTAGAAAGAACGAGGAAATATAGATAAAACCCACAAAAATCGGATAAGGCGGTCTACAAGACCAAAAAGGATGGATTCGGGAGTCGGTTACGCAAGGGGAAGGTATTAGCACCTCTTACGTCCATCGTACTCGATGGGACCCATTTAGTTCAAAATGTGTTTGTGTGTGTGTAATCGCTAATTTCTAAGTTATGAATAAATAAAAAGAAAATGGATTTGTTTGTTATTATTTTGAGTTTGACACGGTTTCGAAACCGCGTGCCTACGTATTCCCTCGTGCAATGGGAAAGTCAAAACTCCGTAGTTCTTGTTGAAAATGTCTTGGATGGTTTGTATTGATTTTAGAAGAAAATGTTTTTGATTTTTGATAATCGCATATGAGCGAAAAAAAAGGATTTGAATGGGTTGAATTGATTTTAATGGTAGATGACAAGTACCAAAAGCGTGGATATCCTCTAACGATTCGATACTCGAGATTGGTGATTGAGGTCAACCGATCTTCTCTCATCCAAAATCTTTATTATGAAAGGAATGAGGTGAAACAAAGTTCACTTTTTATTAAGTGTTATGGAATAAAATATTTAAGTCATTGGGTTACCCTCTAATGGCCCAAATATTTTACATTTTAATTAAATCGTCAGCGAACCTCTAACAATTTAATTAAATACCATAACACTATGTTTTTTTTGTTTTTTGTAGAAAAGATTGATTTTTGAAAACAAATTCAATTAATTAATTTAATTTGAAAGTGTTTTAAATGTTCAAGTGTATGGAATAAAGTATTCGAGTCATTGGGTTTCCTCTAATGGCCCAAATACTTCACATTTTAATTAAATCGTTGGGAACCTCTAACAATTTAATTAAGTACCATAACACTAATTTGAAAATTGCGGCGTTGGACGTAGAGAAATGATATTTCGGGTTATGATTAACCAAGTATATGGACTTGATTAACCTCGTGAGGATAGGTGCTCCTATCCCCAACCATGAGACCACGTGCATGGTGATTGGTATATGGACCAATTATTTTCGGGTTATGATTAATCAAGGCAACGAGGGCCCTAATTAATCTCGTGAGGATGGCCATGCCCATCCCCAACCATGAGACCCTTAGGGAATTTGGTGTGGGTAACCAAAAATGAGAGAGATAGCGGAGGCGTTGTTTTTATATTAATGTGAGAGCGGAGTGTTCGATCGTGAAATAAACATGCAAGCGGACAATGTAATAGCGAAAAATAAAAGAAAATAAATTAACACACAATACAAATCGGAATTTAAATAATTATTAGTATAGATATTCTTTTACTTGATGAAAAATCAATTAACAATTTAATTGGTAATTCAACAAATAAAAAACTACCATATGCCAAAATATTATTTAATACATCATTATATATAAAAACTTGCATGATAATTGAATTTAAAGAGAAAAGTTTAGGAATGGGCCTGTTTGAAGCTTTAAACTGGAGGGTGTAGATAGCAGACTGAGCCCAAGCCCAAAAGCAATGCTGCTGGATCCTGTGTGAGTGCCTCCATGGATCATACTATGGTCTGCCATTCGGATCGGGATCCGACTTCAACAGATCTGATGGCCTTGATGCAGGAGGGTGCAAAATGGATATAGTAGACACACATACACCAGATTTGAACAGGCCACACAGGTGGTGACAAGTGTCATCACTTGAACTAAACAACTCATCTTAGAACTAAAACACTCTTCTTAAACTATATTAATCTATCTATTAGTTAAATAAACATTAACCAAATATGCACATGTGAAAGAAAAAAAATTAAACTAAGGTTTTTTATTCACTAAGTTACTAAACATTAATTTTAAATATGTTTAATATTATACTAAACTAAGTTGTTTTAACATGATAATAACAAAAAAGAAAAAAAAACAAATTACAGATTTTTTTTATAAAAAAATAATAAATAAAAAAACAGTTTCTTTTTAAAATAAGAATAATATCGTTAAAGAAAAGTTTACAAACTCAATTATATAAAAAACAAAAGTGAGTTATTTTAACCAGTTTTTAATTTAAACAAAACTTAAGAAGAAAACCAACTAAATCCAAATTAAAACAAAAATGGAAAAGAAAGCATTTCACTTTCTCCTTCACGATGGGTTTCAGTTTTTTTCTTCCTCTCTAAAAACCCTAGCCGCCGCCGCTCTCGTTTCTCAAACAAACCCATCCATGGCCGCCGCTCATCTCACTGTCCTCTCGCGATCCGGTTCGCTCCGGCCCTCACCAGTTCCCTCACGGTCTGGTTCGCTCATCCTCACCGGATCTCTCGCGGTTCGCTCATGGTTACCGCTCTGGTTCGCTTCGCCGTCGGACTCAACGCCACTAGCGATCTCACCGCGATCTCTCATCTCTCTCGTCTGTTCATCCCTGCTCGCGATCTTTCATCTCTCTCACTCGGACTCATCGCTACTCTCTCGCGATTTATTACTCTCTTCTACCAGTTACGCTATTACTGTTATTTGATTTATGAAACAAACATTCTAATGGTTGTATTTTAACAGATTTGGTGATGGAAAAGAGGAAACTGATAAACCCTAACCCTAAGGGGTGACAGCGATGGTGATGACGGTAACGATGTGAAAAACGTAAAATAGAAGTGAGGAAGGGAGAAGGATGGCGACACAGTGTTCGCAACCTCCTCCTTCCGATGCTGAACCGGTATTACCTTTCGAATTTCTTCCTTTTGGCTATTTTCGAACTTCTGAAGGGGGTTTTAGTTGGGAAATGATGATTTTGAATGTTTGTTTTGATTGTTCTATGCCTATGCTTTGATATTCTGGGTTTTGGATTGCTGTTCTTGGTTGCTATGTTCTTTTCAATCTTGTTTGGGATTAGGGTTTTAGTGAACAGTGGCTCTGCCTCCTTGATTACTATGCGTTTTGCTTTTTATATTGTTCTGTTCTAGGGTTTTCTGATGTCAGACTTTGAAATCAAGGCTGTTGGACCAAAGAGAACCGAAATTATTGGGCTTTGGTATCTGTTTTCTGTGATCTGTAGGTTAGGAAACAATGTACCACCCTGTTTTCTCGTGTTTTGGGCTTTAGCATTTGATTTGATGGGCTGTAGCTAATTCTGAACTGTTGGGCTGTTATTGATATATTTTCTGATTACAGGACAACAACTTTGTACTTGCAGCAGCTTTAGTGGTGATGATGTTTTCTGAACCACACCCCCCTTTTGTGAACCAACTATGTGTTGTGATTTGCAAAAGGGTGGTTATTTTGGAACATGAATGTGAAACAAAATTAACATGAACTGATCCCAATTATTTCCCCCTAATGATGAGATACAAATACGTTGCTTTGAGTCTTTGTTTTTATCAATGCTGTCCATTATTGCTAATTGAATTCTTTCTTTGTTTTTGCTTCATGAACACGAGCCATGGCATGAGCTTTGGAGCATGGTGAAGGAAAATTTCGGGCAAGAAGGCAAAGTTTGAAGTTAGAGCAAGAAAGCATGGAAGCCAAAGAACCACAAAACTCCCAATAGAAAATAGGATTTAGGCATGACATTTGTAATATTTTTGTATGTTTGCATTTATAAACAAAACTTGTACTAGTAACCTTGGAATTCTTGTGTTAGAAGTTCGGAAATTTGTAACATCACATCATTTGAATTGCTTTGTGGATTCCAATGATTTTGTAACGAAACAATCCACTTGTTAATATTGAATAACAAAATGTATCTTGAACGCGACATAAGACCTTGGTTATTCAACAATTGCCTTGTAGTATTGTGGAACTTATATCTTGTAATCCAAGAAACTTCTCTTGTAACTTGAATTTGAGAATTAACCATAAATGGATATTACACATGAAAATTGTAATAGTGTTTGAAACTTTAAGCATAGGAGTTGTAATAATCTTGAACGATTTGAATGAAATCGGAAGCGATTGAAAGAATAAGGTTGGAAATATGAATTAATCATGAATGGAAATTTCCAACTTTACTTCAACTTACTCTTTTCTCATGAACACACCACTTCTTGCACAAGTTAAAACTTGATGTATTAAGTAAACAACAATGAATCCAAATTTGAATCACTCTTAAATTCTTACTTGAACCTCCAAATTAGAATCAACAATATCAAATGAATGAAGGAAGCAAGAATGTCCTTGAATTGATAGAAATGAAATCTAACATGCTCTTGATCATATAATAAACCCAGTGGTGATCATGCTCAAAACCTCAATCCAAATGATGAGGAGAAATTTGCAAGAACTTGATTAAAAACCCTTATCTCATAGCTCATTACAACCTAATCTCAAATTCTTATCAACTTGTTACTCAAGCAACAGAAACATAACCAAATAACAGATAACCACCCAATTTGACTACCATAATGAATTCATACATCATAACCTGCGCTATGGCCTCAACAATCCATGAAATGCCAATACCTTAAATCCTCCGAAGACAGAATAAGCCTTGAAATATGGAGATAATAGCGACCATAAGAATTTGAGTCCAATGAACTTCTACTGATAACTGAAAGTGTACTAAGATAAAACTCATGATAATGCTTCAGATATCATGCCAAGAAAGACGTCACACATTTAATAATCGACAATTAATGCCTTGAATCTCGTGGACGATGAACACGACCGGGAAAGATCTCAACATGTGGCAACTTGACATTCGTAAATCTTGTACACAAGTTCTCTGGATGAATATTCACATACATCAACTATTGCCAAGAACGAACAAAGTTGACGAGCAAACCAAATGCACTAGAATTTGAATTGTTGATCAATAATCGGATAATCATAATCCACCCTTTTACATCTTGAACAATGAACTCGAAACAACAGCAAAACCCAAACTCGTGATGAATTGATCTCTTGAATCAGGAGGTAATGATATTCAAAATAACCGACTTCGTAGCTCCCTCAAGAATGACCATTCAATTCAACAATCGAACACCAGGCCCCGAAAACCGATAGATATGAACGGATAAGATTTAATATTAAACCTCGTCGTTTTCCAATATCCTAGATCGGTCGAAAGCACCACAACTTTTCTGTTCAACGGAGAATCTTTGGGAACCAACTCCAACCCGTAACCATAGAACCAGTGGTATGAATGCATGTGAGTGTCATGATAGATGCGAAGCCTAAACCAGATAAGATCGAGACATGAGGGCAAATTTTGGGGTGCAACAATACCAGATGTTGAAATCCATCAAAATCTATGATGAATTTCTACCAATCTTGCTCAACAAGATTGATATCACCACACAATGATAATGAACAATTAAAGAAAGAAGAAGAAGAAAGAATTATTTTTTGCAGAGTTTCTCTCTGCCCACAAACTGTGGAAAACTTTATTATTTATTTTGCAACTGCAAAATACTGTGAATGAATTCAATTACAAAAAATAGGGTTACTCCATCTATTTATAGATTTATGTTAGCTTGCTCCCTAAGTCAAATCAAATATATTCTATTTTAGATTTAAATCAAATCTATTTAAATCTAAAATCAAATATGTGTGTAACAAACTGTTTTCTCACTCCTAAATCAAATCTAATCAAATATTTTCTGACACAAGAAATTATATTTAACAAGAAAGTCATTTTTTTTAAAGTTGAAACAAACTAGTCCTATATGTTATATCAGTTAACAATTTCATTTTCATTTATTTTTTGATGTTCTTTTTTAATTTCTTTTTCATAATAAGAATGGGAGGGAAAAGGGTCCCACCCTAAGGGATTTGTTTATTTCAATTACAAAGTCAAAGTCATTTTATCCTAGAAGAAGCCAGATCAAAATCCCAGATCCAAATTGCAAACATATTTGAAATAATTTTCTCCTATATAGTTTCAGGTGAGTGTCTCTTCCAATAATCATTATTCCATTTTTTAATTTCCAGCATCATTTTGAATATATAAACCAAGAAAAATGAGGATGAAGAACCTTACCAGAAAACCAAATACTACTCCTGGAAGTAGTAGATATTGTTCTATACCAGTTCTAATAATATGGACCTTATTAATCTTAGGATGCATTTTTTTACTTCATTTATATTCCAACAATATCACTCAATCTCCACCTCTTGCTTCTTCTCATTTTCACCCTCTCCAACAAATTGAAAACTACAACTTCCAAATTCCACCATCAAGTAAAAAGAGCTTACCTCAAATCAAGTCCATAACACCATTGGTTGATGAGTTTTTGGATCAAGATTCATCACTTAGAGAGGCTTTCTTTCCAATGGAGACTATAGGGAAAGGGAGTGAAAGTTATAGTTATTTCTACCCTGGGAGGATTTGGTTGGATACTGATGGAAATCCTATTCAAGCTCATGGTGGGTGCATTTTGTTTGATGAAAGTTCAAGCACTTATTATTGGTATGGTGAATATAAAGATGGACCTACATACCTTGCTCAGAAGAACAAAGGCCCTGCTCGTGTAAGTTGCTTTAATTTGTTGTTTTAAGTCTATTAAGTAAGTTTTTATTGAATTCAAAACATAGGTAGTGCTTTTGCGTTTGCGAGACCCTATGTAAAAACTTATGCCATGTTTATAGGTAGTTTTCAACTTATATTTAGAGGTAAGGGTAGCAAACAAGTATGTCCCCCCGCAAAAAAGTAAGCATAAATGAGAGTGCAAACCGGAAACTTATTCCGTCCCGGGAAAAAATGAGGCCAGGCGGACATGCGGGCTTTGCATTCCTAAAGGTTAAAAATAGGGCGGACAGACGTATTAGAGGGTGCAGACCTAAAATCTTGGTCTATGCTGCAAAAAAATATAGATAAAACGAGTATGTCTGGCTGGCCGGATCCTTTTTACCACCCCTATTTAGGGTCTCTATAGAATATCATTTGAAGAAACTAATAACTTATATGAAAACAGTTTGACTTAAGTTTATACATAAGCACTTACATGATGATAAATGCTTTAAGCACAAGTACTTGTTTTCCCCTAGCTAGTTTTGTAGACATGGTGAGGGGCCTTATGCAGTTATATTCCAAATTCATTGGCTGTAACTTCCATATATTGAGTTTTGAACTTTCTTAACATTGCTGTTATCAACTGAAGTCTTTGGCAGAGAAGTTGTATTTGTTTCAAATGATTAATTCGGTTCTTGAAATGTTTACTTTCACATATATTTGCTTGCTCTGAAAAGAGAATATATAAATTAGCGAATCTAGGAGCCATATTAATTTGTATCAAAATGCAAATACTGTTCTGTTTAGGCTAAAAATCTGGTGTTGAGGTCATCAAAGATTTCTTGAAATGGCATACTGTTTCAGAATGTAACTTTAGCACCAATGGGAAAAGATTGTCTCGTGAACGGCTTGAATGGGCTAAGAGACGACGAGTTCATTCTGTTAGCTTCCAAATAATTATTGTAACAAAAATCAGTCTCTGTCTCTCATTTTCTCTCCATCAGGTGGACATTATAGGAGTTGGTTGCTATTCTTCTAAGGATCTATGGACCTGGAAAAAAGAAGGTATTGTCTTAACAGCAGAGAAAACAAATAAAACCCATGATCTACACAAGTCCAATGTGCTTGAGAGACCAAAAGTTATTTACAATGAAAAAACAAAAAAGTATGTGATGTGGATGCATATCGACAGCGCCAATTACGCAAAAGCTTCTATCGGCATAGCAGTCAGTGATACTCCTATCGGTCCATTCGAATATCTCGGTAGCCAAAGACCGCATGGATATCAAAGCAGAGACATGACAGTTTTCAAAGACGAAGATGGTGTCGTATATCTGATATACTCATCTGAAGGAAACAATGTAATGCACATTGGACCCTTGACAGAAAACTATCTCAATGTAACATCTGTTATGAGAAGGGTTTTCGTAGGACAGCGAAGAGAAGCACCGGCTATGTTCAAACACAAAGGAACATATTACATGATTACATCAGGGTGCACTGGATGGGCACCAAATGAAGCACTTGTTCATGCATCTGATTCAATCTTGGGGACTTGGGAAACAATTGGAAATCCTTGTGTAGGCGGAAACAAAATGTTTCGGGTTTCGACTTTTCTTGCACAAAGTGCTTTTGTGCTTCCATTAAAAAAAATTCCTGGTTTGTTTATCTTTATAGCAGATAGATGGAATCCAGATGAGTTAAGAGACTCTAGATATGTTTGGTTGCCTTTGATTGTTGATGGACATGATGATGATCAATCACTTGAGTATGGTTTTCGATACAGATTGTGGGCAAGAGTTTCTATATATTGGCATAGAAAATGGAAGCTGCCTCTGGGTTGGAACACATTCAAATAATGTAGTTTTTTTGTGTGTTTATATTTGTTTTCAATTTCATTAAGGAAAGGAAGCATGCTTGAATCCTTCGGTGACTGAAAGGATAATGTAGAGCAGTAGATGTGCTATAGAGTCGGTTGAATTCATATGACATCAAAATTAAATATTAACTTCAAATTAAGCAATAGTTAAATAACAAAGTTCTATAAATACAAACTAAATGATTCAAACTAGATGACCACTTATAAAAACAAACAAACAAACACAATTTGCAAGACAAAAGTAAAAAAAAAAAAAAATTCACTCAAGACTTGAGTTACAAAAGTTAGCCGAAGTGTCTGTTGTGATTTTTTTTATTTTAATTAGAGAGGGCCAAAGAAAGCTACAAAATTGTCAAGCATGTCAACTACATAAATAACATATACATTTTAATGACAATTCTTGTTAAGTCTTATGCCTCCACTATGATTGACTCCTAATTTTTTCTTTTGTTTTTTATAAGCAACATTTTATTAAAAGGAGTATAAGGGTTATACCATCCCAATTACACCAAAAAACCAACAAAAGCTTAATCAAAACTAAGAAAATTTAAGGAAGAATGCAACCAATTATACAATATAGTGCATCTAGATTTTCTATTGCAAATGCCATGCCAAATTCAAGCAACAACTTTTATGTTCAAAACCACATCGTCTAGAACAAGAATTTCACCTTGGAAAATAACTTTGTTTTTCACATTCCAAATTAACCACACAGTTGTCAACCAAACAAGATAAATCTTCTTCTTCTTCTCGATATTCCCCTTTAATGCTTGTGTGAATGGAAAAAGATGCCTTATACCACCAACTTGTTCCAAATTATCCAAACCCAACCAATCATGAATATTACACCTAATTTTTTGGTTAAAGAGTAAGTGCTCCAAGTCTTCAAACTCTTCAGAGCATAGTGCACAAGCCTTATCATGTATATTTTGGATAACCTCCCTCTTAACCAGTTGGTCCTTTGATGGTAGTCTATTAAACATTATTCTCCAACCAAACACCTTTAGCTTTGACGAAATGTTAGTCTCCTAATTCTCCTTCAATGCCTCTTTTGTCTCGTTTGGCACCACGTCTTCAAGATCTTTATCTCCTATCAAGTTGTAGCATATTTTCACAGAAAATAATCCATATTGGTTAAGCTTGAATGTATTTGTGTCAGCGCCAGCAGTTTTCATCAATGGTAATAGCTTAATAAGTTCAAAAGCTTCGACTGCTTCTAGCGGTTCGCCAAGTAGAACATCCACATCAACTTTAATGTCCCAAGCCATACCTTCCTCGATGGCTTTGAAGATAAATGGAATAGCGCATGAAAATATTTTCTGAGAGTATAATCCCCTAACCAACTGTTATACCAGAAGAAAATATTCATGCCTGAGCCAAATTTGAACTCAATATTACTTGCAAAACAATCAACTAAGTTAGTTTTCAGCATACTGGCCGAAAGAATGTCCTTCCACCAAGTCAGTGCTTTTCTATTTGTTCTTGGATCACATCTCATCATCACACTATGTTGCAAGTCACCATATCTAGTGCCCAATATGCGCTTCCACATGATCCCATCTTCATTCATTATTCGTCATTTCTATTTACACAACAAAGCTTTATTAAAGTAACCAATGTGTCTTATACCAAAACCTCCCTCCTGTTTTAGTTTCCAGATATTGTTTCAACTCACCCAACTTTGAATTTTTATAACCTCCTCTATGATCTTAATTGGAGCTCTATAAAAAACACATGATATAGATTGGGATCCTTGAAAGTACCAAATTCAATAGGGTTACCCTTCCCCCCATAGACAATAATCGAGCATTCCATGTTGATAACTTTCTCTTCATGCTCTCCAAAACAGGATTCCATGTTATACATCTCCTCATATTTTCTCCCACTGACACACCTAGAAATTTTAAAGGGATCACATCCCTACAACATCCCAGAAATTAAAAAGCACACTCCATAAAATTCTCCCCAACATTCACTCCGTAAATCTTGCTTTTGAAATTTTTTTGACTTTTAGTCCAAACACAAGTTCAAACCCCCTAAATATGGCCTCAATGCTCCACAAATTCTTCCACTAGCCGCTCGCTACCACCACAACGTCATCTGCAAATTGAAGTAGTCTAACTTATATTTCGTCATTCACATTATAACCCTCGAAGTTACCGATTTCTGTCACCTTTCTGACCAATCTTGGAAATATATGTCCTATGGAAAAATTAAAAATGACATTCAAAAACAAAAACCTATATGACACAAATATATATATATATATATATATAAAAATAAATAGAACACCAATTAACATTAAAATTTAAATCTCATATTCCCACTACAAAATATACTCTCAGTTGCGGTGTGAATTTCACGTCACAACTTAAGAAATTACGTCACAACAAAAAATTTGCCACTTGATCAAATATGTCGCTCGGGAGCAGGTGGCAAAGTTGTTGCGACGTGTTTGTCATGTCATAAAGTTGTGACATGTTTATCACGTCGCAACATACTTGCATAGAAAACACAACTCTGCAGTGGGAGCAGTCATGACAGTTGGAGCAGACAACGCAACAACTTTATGTTGCGATGTGAAATTCATGTCACAACGCTGTGACATGTCTTTCACGTCGCTAAGAGTAATTTTTTAAAAAAAAATAATTACAACACCCTAATAATCTTTTATAAATAATAAAATTAAGTAAAATAAAAAATTATAAATTCATATAATAAAATTTTATATAATAAATTTAATATAATAAAATCAATAAACTAAAATTATATAATAAAATTTAATATAATAAAACTAATAAACTAAATTTTAAAATTTAATAATTTAATATACTAAAAATTAAAAAGTAAAAATTAATTAATATCTTATACAAAATCAAATTTAAAAACAAATTAAATAAAAAGTTATTTCACATGTCATCTTGGTTTGGGTAATTGTCAATATCAAAATCATCGTTTTCGTCATCCTCCGACTCTTGATTATGAACATTTTGATTTCCACCAAACCCTTGTATAAATCGTCTCATTTGCTCCTCCATATCAGATTGCCTCTTTGCCATGATCTCAATTTGCCGCTTTTGCTCTTGCCTCATTGCCGCCATTTGGGCCTCCATTGCCGCCTCACGCTGCGCTGACTCACGTCTTGCCTTATTTAGCGCCAATTGTCTTACTATTTTAAATTATTCTGGTGTCAGATTTGGTTGACGTGACCCTCCTTCTCCATCAATATTTCTTTAGAATAGATTTCTATCACCAATTCTTAAGCCGCCCACCAAATTATCACCACAAAAAAAAAACAACCATTAGGCCCTTTTCCACCAATGACTTGATCCCAAATATAAAAATCAACATCCCGATGAAGTGGCTCCCCCTCTGCCCGGAGAATATTGAGGATTAGCTTCCAGAAAAATTGCGAGCAATGTCTGATAATCCTGCTACACATTCATATAATAAAAATTTAAATTCATATATATATATATATATATATATATATATATATATATATATATATATATATATATATTATATTATATTATGTTAAAAGTTGTCACATAATTTTCACGCCACGACTTATCATTTGCCACGTGATTTTCACGTCACAACTTTATCAATTGCCACGTGATAATCACGCCACAACATTGTCATTAAATTAAAAAAACTAATTGCCACGTGATTTTCACGCAATAATTTATCATTTTCCACGTGAAAATCACGCCACAAAATTGTCATTAAATCACGCCACAAAATTTAAAATCAATGTCTCTCCAAATTCTTAGTCTAAATAATTAAATTAAATTAAATTAATAAGATATATTATGAACAAAAATATAATTTAAAAGTGATAATATTTACCATGCATCAAACATGCTCCGCAGTACTTATAATTCCAACAGTATTAAGGCAACCCCTTTTTCAGATGCCCTCATCTTCTTAAATTTTTCAGATTTTGCCTTAAATTCTGGGGACTCCTAATATTTTTGAAGTTCGTCAAAAACCTCTACGCCTATCCAATTTGGACGGATACCATGAAGTTCAAAATTCTCTCTAACACGCCACTGTATGTTAGAAAGTCGTCTTTAGGTTCTGCCATAATAATTATTTTCAATCACCTTCTCGTTCAACGGATCCCACACACATTTTTTCTGTAGTGTTGTATTACATTAAAATAAATAGTTAAGTAATTATAAAGAAAATGTCATTTAAATAACAATAACTAAAAAAATAAATTAAATTTATAACTTAAATACATAACAATACCTTAAATATTTTAAACCATTCTTCTTTATTTGTATCCTCGCCAAAGTTCTTCTAAAATGATTTATACATCTGCTGAATTATATAATTTATAACCTTTGCAGCAGTCCGACTCGGCGCGAAACCAAACAACAACATTTTGAATTAACAATATTAAATATAAATTTATATTAAAAATGAAAATGTATACACACTTAAATAAAATTTTATAAATAAGAAACTTACGAGATTCATGCGGGCCAAATGCAAAATCTCCCGTCAATGACATAAATCTCACCCGACTCATCGCTCCCTCGAAGATCAGTTTCATCTATCTCATCATCTCCTTCATCCACATCACCACCATCTTCGCGTGCAGGTACATGTGTGGGGCGTGGGGTGCGAGATCCTCCAGCCTGTGTGGGACGTGGACTACGGAATCCTCCAGCATGTGTGGGACGTGGGCTATGGGATCCTCCAACTTACTGAAAGGATGAGGGCATCTGTGTGGGATATGGAAAACTGGGTCCTCCAGTCTGCTGGAAGGATGTGGGCATCTGGGTATGTGGGAAAGGAAAACCAGGTCCTCTAGTCTGCTGGAAGGATGAGGGCATCTGGGTTTGTGGGAAAGAAAAATCAGGTGGCCAAACAAAAGATGCAGATACCCCAGACAAGAATGTATGAGAGGAGAGTAATGACCCAAAAAAGTCTGATTACTGGCCATGGACATAGGATCAACCTGACTCTGAGGGGGAGACACATGTCCGAATGAGGTGCCACACATATTACTACCCTCAGATATTGAGACTTCTTACCTATATATATTAGCAAGATTTTTTTTTCTCTCACATCAATAATCAATGTCATGTATATTTATTATTAGGTACAAAAGATTTTCAACAAAAATATATACACACGTTAATTTATTTTTTAGAAGATGTATTACATTTTATTTTTAGTTAGTTTAGTTAAAACTTATTTAATTTTACTACAAAATTGATGTTATATGAAATTGAAAGTTTCTTTTAGTTTTTATATATATTTTTAAAAAAAAAAAAATATTTTGATTAATTATATTCGATTAATTTAAATTAAAGGATAAAATATGCATAAAAATTTAAAAGTTATATATAAATTATAGATATAAAATATTTTAATTTAAAATATTAATATATATAAGAAATCGTTCTAAAATTTAAAAACCACAAAGATGATTTTTTTTTTCATTTTTCTCATTGCTATGAAATCCCTCATCATATATAAAAAAAAAGTTTCTTTTAATGTTTAAACAAATTTCTCATTGTTTTATTTTCCAATTAAATTAGATTCTACTTATTTAATTTAAAGGATAAAATTAATATATTTTTAAATAAAGTATGAAATAATATTCAAATCCATATATATATATATATATATATATATATATATATATATTAACAAAATACTATTTCTTATATATAGTATGAAATATTGTATCTAAAATATTCTCTATATATTAATAAAATATTTTTTTCTCACACGACTAATCAATTCCATATATATTTATATACATACATGTAACCCTAATCAAAATTTTCAATACTTGATTGTAATAAAAATATATAAGAAATCATTCTAAAACAAATAAGATGTCATAGTAGTGTACTAAGAAGTCATTTAAAAAAACCTTGAAACAAAAAAATAAATAAATATATGTCTATAATAATAACTATAAATATGTTCTATCTCCATATGCTAGCCTCCTTTTCTCCATCTTTCTTTATAAGTATCCACAAGTTATTTAATTTAGTTCTTGCATGAAGACCTGTAAAATAGTATGAAGCATTATAATTATAATATCATGTTTGTAAGTTGATTGATAGTGACCATATTCTCCACAATATTTACACGCCCTTCTTTTAACTAGCGCCTTATCCATCGATACTTCTAGACCACTTCTATATCTTTCTTGTACACGGACACTCTCAGAATCTTTTCTCTTTCTACCTTTTGTTTGTGGTATATGAGGGTCATGAATATTAAAAACATTACTAGGTGTGCCATCTGTATCTTGTTGTTGCAAATCTTTAGGAGCTTCGTTCACATTGGACAACTGCAATCCCATTGTTTCTAAAGAATTACAAATGCGATCAAACTCTACCATATTAAACTCATACGCTTGTTTTGATTGTTTAGCAAAATTTGAAAATTTGCTAAAATGTTGATGCACGTGTAGGCTTCTCAAAGTATCCACCTCATCATTATGAGATTCCATATTCGTAACCTCCATGTATATATTAGCTTCTTTTGTCCAGTGATGCAATATATATTGATTAGGAATTTGAAGTATATTTTTAGCTTGAAATATTATCAAAATATGTCTGCATAATATTCCCATAAATTCAAAAAGTTTGCATCCACAAGTCACATCCTTTGAGTCCAAATTTATATCAACGATGAATTTATCACAATCTTTAAAAGAATTAGATAGTTGATACCTATATTGTGAGCCATTTTTTTCAATCTTATGCTTTGTAAAGAGGCTAACAAGTGCAAACTCATCTTGAAATTTTCCAAACATATTTCGAGTATAAATCGATGCTGCATGCTCCAATATTTTTGATCTGATACTCATAATACGTGATTTATGTTTAGACTCAAAGTCCTCTCTCTTTTCAGCTTCATAACGATTATTAATTGCCTTCTCATATTTTACCACAAATTGTTGTAGTGTCGTGGCTGAATTAACAAAAGAGTCAAAAAAAGAATTGATGTCTCACTTCTTTGTGTAGTATTCATACCAGCAAAAAAGGTTTTTCTGTTATAAACGGGTATCCATGACTCTCTAATTTCAAACAACCATTGAAGCCATTCATTTTCTTGTAAATTATACACGTCCATTATTCGCTGCCAATCAACTTCAAAATCATTTACACTCGGTGATTCTCGAATGCATCTCTTTAGCCCATGCTTGAAATTTGAATTTTTGTGATATATATGTGCAAGCTTTTCTGGAAACTTCTTTCTGATGTGCCACAAACATAAACGATGACGAGTTTGTGGGAATACCTTAGTTACCGCAGCTCTAATGGCTAGGTCTTGATCCGTTATTATTGATATTGGTTTTTTTCCATTCATTGCTTCAAGCCAAGATTCAAACAACCATGTAAAAGATATCTCTGATTCATCTTGTAGTAATGCACAACCAAATAAAATTGATTGGAGGTGATGGTTTACCCTAGTAAATGGGGCAAATGGCATACTATATTTGTTGGTTTTATAAGTGGTATCAAAGGTAACAACGTCTCCAAAATGTTGATAAGCTAACCTCGACCTGGCATCAACCCAAAAAAAGTTTACCATTCTAGCTTCATCATCACAGTATATTGCATAGAAAAAATTAGAATTTTGAGCTTGCTTGTGCTTGCAATAATTAAAAACAGCTTGTGCATCTCCGACATCTAAACTATTCGTTCGAATATTTCTCATGTGATTCCAACAGTCTCTACTAGAAAAAGCTAAATCACTGTCGTTTAACATTGTAGCAACCTTTCCAGTAGGCAAACCTTCTTCACTAAACTTCTCAATAAGATTTTTGGCAACCGTATTCATATTTTTATGACACCTCAAATAAGATACACTTTTGGGACTAGCCATTACATGATTGTGATTATTGTCAAATGATTTGACCGTCCACATGTGGCTATTATTTTCTTTTGATATAGTAAGTGATGCTTGACATCCCATGCGCATGGTTGAACATTTTTTCTTGACTTCCACGTTATCCTCATTCTTACTTTTTTCTTGTAGTTTACCTTCCCTAACACATACTAAAATGCAATAATTTGGCTTACTTGATCGAGTACGAATTCCAAATCCTTTTGCCTTAGAAAATAATTTATAAAAATCTATAGCTTTTTCCATTGAATCAAATTCCATTCCTACATAAGGCTCAATATTCTCTTCTTCCACAATAGCAATTTGTGACTCATCACAAGCGTTGATATTTGATTCAAGTTCATCATCCAAACTAGTCTCATTCATCATGTGAAAAAATTGGCTCTGTTCATAAAAAAATTATAATAAAGTTTAAATATAAATTTGATCCCTCTAAATATACAATTATTTTCATCTCAAATAAAAAATACATATATTTGTAAGAATAAAAATTAAACTACAATTATATTCATCTCAAATTAAAAGTACATATATTTGTAAAAATAAAAAACAAACTACAATTATTTTCATCTCAAATCAGAAGTACATATATTTGTAAGAATATAAAACTAAACTAAATTTTTTATAAAAATAATATAAGAACATAAACTAACTATATATTTAAATATTTTAATAAAAACATAAAACTTATAACTAAAAGTAGTCAATGACAACTAAAATAAAAGAGGAAGAAAACTTACTTGAAGAACTTGATGAACAAACTCGTGAAAAAGAAACAGTAGTAAAATATTTGATATACTTTCTTTCAGCACGTAAAGATTTAAGATTGTAGAAAGCAAGACAATCAAGTATTGAAAATTTTGATTAGGGTTACATGTATGTATATAAATATATATGGAATTGATTAGTCGTGTGAGAAAAAATATTTTATTAATATATAGAGAATATTTTAGATACAATATTTCATACTATATATAAGAAATAGTATTTTGCTAATATATATATATGGATTTGAATATTATTTCATACTTTATTTAAAAATATATTAATTTTATCCTTTAAATTAAATAAGTAGAATCTAATTTAATTGGAAAATAAAACAATGAGAAATTTGTTTAAACATTAAAAGAAACTTTTTTTTTATATATGATGAGGGATTTCATAGCAATGAGAAAAATGAAAAAAAAAATCATCTTTGTGGTTTTTAAATTTTAGAACGATTTCTTATATATATTAATATTTTAAATTAAAATATTTTATATCTATAATTTATATATAACTTTTAAATTTTTATGCATATTTTATCCTTTAATTTAAATTAATCGAATATAATTAATCAAAATATTTTTTTTTTTTTAAAAATATATATAAAAACTAAAAGAAACTTTCAATTTCATATAACATCAATTTTGTAGTAAAATTAAATAAGTTTTAACTAAACTAACTAAAAATAAAATGTAATACATCTTCTAAAAAATAAATTAACGTGTGTATATATTTTTGTTGAAAATCTTTTGTACCTAATAATAAATATACATGACATTGATTATTGATGTGAGAGAAAAATAAAATTTTGTTAATATATATGAAATTGATATATATATATATATATATATATATATATATATATATATATATATATATATATATATATATATATATATATATATATATATATATATATAGATATTCATTAACACATTCAATATATATTCATTAACACATTCAATACATATTCATTAATGTTACATTTAATAAATTGTTTAGTTATTCTAAATCTTCATGCTCGTTATCCATATCATTCTCATCATCTGATGTAATATTGTCTCGAATTCAAACTCTTCATCATTTTCTTCATTCACATTATTATCAACCAATAATATAGACGCATCAACTTGATGTCCATCAACCATTGTATCCTAACGGTCATAAAATTAATTATGACTCTGTACCCCTAAGACCTTTTACAGACCATGTCAACGTCAATGTACCATTTATTCCCTCCTAAAACGTTGCAACATGACAATCACGTCGCAACACGAAATTTAAAAATTTCAAACTTTCCACCCATGTGCTAACGTCATAACTTTCTGATTTTTTTATTTATTTACTTAATTGCGACGTGACTTCCACGTTACTATGTTTTTTATAAAGCAGATTCACTGACTCACCATGTGATAACATTTGTTTTTAATTTTTATTAATAAAATAATACAGCGACGTGATTAACACGTCGCAACCACCCCTTTGTTGCCACGTGCTAATTACATCGCATACCTATTTAATGGTTGAGAATAAAAGATATTTTTAAAATTTGATTAATAATTTCTCTTTCCTATTAATAACACATGATTTTGTAAAGATCACGATTTAATCTCAATCTTTCATTTCTAAATCTGATGGTTGTTATTTATTCTCATATAACTTATTCATTCTCACTCCAATCAATAATTTGTTAGTATTTGAATAAATGTATAAGTCTTCTCTATTTGATATATTTGTTAATTATACGTAATTAGATAAGTCAAATATTTGTATTTATAAGTGTAATTAAATATAAAACACATATTTACTAACTATTAAATAAATAAATTTGAGATACTTTAACAAATATTTAGTTTATTATTTTTAAATTGGTGATAATAATAAGTTGACATAAAAAAATTACATGTGTTTGGTTGATTATATATATAAACGTTTGAGTATTTATTGCGTGTGTAAGTTTCATCAGTTTTTTTATATATATTTTTTTAATGTAATATTAATTATTTTTTTATTCAATTTCTCTTTCCTTATATTGTTTATGATATCATTTTAAAGTTATATCTTAATATAGACACAGGTCAAAGAAAAAAATTAATTTAATTTAAAATAGAAACGTCAAATATATTTTGATTGACAATTAAAAAGAATGAATTCAATAAATATAATTTAATATCACAACAAACCTGATTTAAAAAGAGTGAATTTAAATAAATTTTACCTCTGTCTCAGATATATCTGATAGTTTAGTTAGAGTAATGAGGCAATATTGATAAGTTTGATGGACTTGCTTCAAAACCCTGAGGTACCTCTGCTTCTTCCTTGGCCTAGGGTGTCTCAAGTGTCGTTGTTGTCTTATGGACCTGAAGTGCTTCAAGTGCCTCTAGTGTTTGAGGTACCTTCGATGACTTGGGTACCTCTGCTGTCTCGGATGTCTGAACAGGTGAACTTTATCGTTTACACAAAGGTGGAGGTAAGGATGCATGAAGAGGTGACACCCATCTCCTACAGGAAGAGGAAGAAGAAGACGAAGATACATGAGCTCCAGAAACTAACATCTTCGCGTCAAATAGACTATATGTAACATGAGCCTACAATGATAAATGCATGCTATGAAATTTTGTCGTGTCTCAATCAATTTTGTCTATCATCCATAATTCTTGTAAAAACCACACTACATGCATTACACAGTGAGTTTACTTAAAAAAAGACAAAAAAATTAAAACTGATATACTACAAAGATGCATCTCTAGGTTTTGGATTTCCAAACATTGCGAAATTTCAGAGATGCATCTCGGAAATTTTCTACAACTCTCACCAACATCAATAATAGAATGTAGTCCCCCAAAGCATAAAAAATAATGCATTAATCAACAAAACTACCTATCAAACTGGTTTCTCATTATGTATAAGTTATCAAGCCTGTTTAATATATCTATTTCATAACTTAATCATTAGTTTCTAATTTTTTTATACAAAAACTCAATAATGGTTTCTCATTATGTATAAGCTATCAAACATGTATAATATATCTATTTCATAACTTAATCATCAATTTTTATTTTGTTTTACAAAAATTCAATTGTTAGTTCGTGAGACACTTTTAGTGAGGAGAGAAAGATAGAATATTAAAGGAAATAATGATTTGTATTATTGAATTGTACAAATAATGATACAAACTAAGATTATTTATATACAACCCTAATTAGACTCGGATCTACATAACTTGGAATGTTTAAATATTAAATCTTATCAAATCAAATCTAATCTAATATTTTAACAAATCTAATTTAATATTTCAATACACCCCATAATCCAAGTTGTCGATTATCCTCAAAAATAGTCAATCTAAACTATTCTTAATTTCTTTCTCAAATTCAGAAATCCATCAATCTTCAATCTTTTAGTGAAGATATCGGTCAATTGTGTTTCACTTGAGCAATGCCTAACTTCAAATTCATCTCGATTTATCTTTTCTCTTAGAAAGTTAAATCTAGCTTCGATATGCTTACTCCTTTCACGCAGAACTGGATTCTTCGTCAAATTTATGGCTGACTTGTTGTCAATTTGCAACACTAGGATTTTGAAGTTGGTTGATTGAACTTAATGTTGATGGAGGAAGTTTTGCTTGAATGTGATTTGAGAGGGTATGAGAAATGAAGAGGTTCAGAGTTGTTTTTTTTCTTTTCTTTTTTACTTGTTTGAGAAGTACGGTTTTGAACAAATATCGTCGAGAAATGCATCTCCATAATATATGTGAAGATGTATCTCCGTAATATTTTTATCATTGAATTAGAGTCTGATTAAAAAACGTATTGAATTATAGTGCGTCCGAAAATATATCTCAACTTAAGAATATTATTGTATTTTTATGAAATGTGCTAGTAATGGATAGAGTGCATTAAGAAAATCACATTTTAAAAATGAAATTTGGTCTCAAAACTTGTTACACTGATATTTGCTTAGCTGATTGTAGGAAGGCCTGATAGTGGGCCTAGTTTAGGTAGCTAGTGGGTTTTTATCCAAGTAATAATGGCCCTTGATCTGGCGTGGGTTCTCTAATCAATGACTATCTCAAAGTGACAACGACATGTCCAAAATGAGTACAAATCACATATCAATTTACTTTCAATTTCAATTGTTAGACCAAAAATTGCAACAACACCCTCCAGGTTCCACTTCTTCCTTAAAAAAAAAAAAGAAGCAAAATATTGCTCAAACTTTTATCATTAAATTAACAAAATGAAATTATTCTACTATTGTCGGAATAGGAACCGAGGATTATGTTTGAAAATGGAAAATATAGACAGAGAGACAAAACCCTGAAGTACTTATGAGTTGGAAAATTAAACACATTGAGTAAGCCTTTTCTACATGAATATGGTCCCATAGAAACATAAAGGCATAAGCTAGTCATTGTCAATTTTATTGAAAAAGAAGATTAAAGCTTACATATGTAGATGGTATGGGCCAGCATGCATCAAAATCACTTTAAAAATACACTAAAGAAAGCAATTATATACTTTTTAAAACAAAGGTTGGAAAAGGTGCAAAAGTAGAGAGTTGATATGTTATGTTAGAGGAGGCAAATACCATCACTAGTTTTAGATATGTAACCCATTAAAAGATGAACCCACTATTAATCATTTATTTAAAATATTGTTTATGTACTTGCAATTGGTTGGTTTTCATGGGCAAAAGGGGCATTCAACGTTGAGGCTATGGTGGGGGCATGAAGAGAGTGACCTAAAATCATTATGGGAGATATAAATATAAAAGATGATAGGCTTTTAGAGTTGAGAAGATGGGAAGAATAGAAAAGAAAAGAAAGGAAAGGGAAAATAAGAGTATTGCTTTTGCTTGGTTTCAATTTCAAACATATAACGTGCTAGCCACTAACGCGTTTTTTGTGGTTTCCCCACATTCATAAACCCACACGGTGCCGTACTTAGATTCGTGAGGCCCAAATATCTTAAAACACTGTTTTATTATATTATTATTAGAGTAAATTACACTTCCATCATCCAAAAAAACTCACAATACCCTAATCTCTTCTCTTGTGTATATATATATATATATATATATATATATATATATATATATATATATATATATATATATATATATATATATATATATATATATATATATATATTTTACACTACTCTTGTGAAAAATATATTACACTCTCCTCATTCTCTTATAGATACTCATATCACACTACTCTTTCTTCTTATCTTAAAATACACACTTTCATCCATTCTTATGTAATGTTACTTATCTTGATGATCACCTTACACTATCTTCTCCTCTTCTTTTTTGAAATTTAGTAGTATAGTTTTCAAAATTTTAGGTAAAGATAAATAAGTAGGATGTCGTAAATTTAAAACGTGATGCAATCACATGTCTCTTTAAAATGAATAAATTATACATTCACATTCCTTCTTCGACAAAATATATTAAAAAATAACACTCTCCTCCTCCAAAAGATAAATAAATTATATTATCTCTCATCCTTTGATTTTTTTAAAGGAAATATATATATATTCTACAAATAATACAAAGACCTAAGGAGGACAAATAAAGTATTAACATGGGATCAAAAGGAAATCACAACAACCAAAACGAAAACTAATACAAGAAAACACACAAAAAACTCCAGTATCGGATGAAGCTAGACATCTCCAATCTGAGGGCATCTAAAGAACCCCAATCACAACAGAAACAACAAGAACTCATGTGACACCCCAAATAATTCGATAATTAAATAATTATGGTTTTTAATTATTAATTTAATTGAGAATATAATTTATTAATATATTGGACTTATTGGGATTAATTATGGAATAAAGAATGGAATTATTAGAGGTGTGTTGAGTAAAGTGAGGGTGTGAGGAGTAAAAGACTCTACTCACATTATTTAATTTATTTTATTTATGTTAGAAGAATAAAAGGAATAAAAGAAGGAAAGAAAAAAAAAGGAGTTATTTTGGAGAAAACAAAGATACGTGAAGTGAGAAGAGGAAAAGGAAGGAAGAAAACCTAAAGTGTCAGAATTCGAAGAACCCACAAGGTAAGGGGTGATTTCGATTAGTTATTGCACATTAGCGGTTTCGAATTTGACTGTATAGATCATAGTATGTTAGGAAATCTCAGTTTAGGAATTTCTAGGTTTCCATGGATGTATACCTAACTGTGTCAGATGGTGTCAGATTATAGGTTGAAAACAATTAGGGTGTCAGATATTAAATAAGAATGATGGAAATGTGTTGTTTGATGTGATAATGATGCAAATTGGATGTGTTTTAGTGTTTTCCATGTTGAAATTCGTATGGGTAAGTTTGGGTTTGATTGAAAATGAATGAATGCTGTCAAAATTGCAGGAAATGGCTACACGTGGAACCGGTTCCCAGTGGGGAGGAACCGGGTTCCACATTGAAAATTTGTGAAAAACTGGAAAAATGCACTCAGGAACCGGTTCCTGTATGGGTAGGAACCGGGTTCCCATACAATTTTCCATAGGCGAGTTTTTGAAACTTTTCAGGAACCGGTTCCTGTATAGGTAGGAACCGGGTTCTGCTTCATTTTTTTGAAAAATGTCAAACTTTGAAAATTCATAACTTCCAAACCGTAAGTCCGTTTTGAGCGCCGTTTTGGACGTTATTTCTTAAATTTAATGCTCTCTTTTATAAAATGAAAAGATTTTCCAAAACTGAAATTATTTTGAAAATGAGCCGAATTCCGAAATGGGTGACTTTTGACTGACGCATATTGATGTGTATGTAGCAGAGATCCTGTGGTGATGGATGTATTGGCTTTGTGTGGATGTAAAGCATGTTTATGCTGATGTTAATTGTATGCATGATGGTTGAAATATCATGTTGTTGGTTTGATTCAGTTATGATAAATTGATGTATTACATAGACTGATTTAATGTTGCATGCTAGTGATGTGCGTGCATATGCATTGTCTTGGTGAAGTTAATTCCCATTGTGCGGAATTTGACTTGGATTGCCGATAACCGATACCCGAGTGAGGATGGGTGGTTAGGCTGGATTCGTGTCAGGGTGTTTATGGACGAATCGATGGTTACTGTATCCGGTTGATGATGGATCAGTGTTGGGTGACTTGGTCACGTGTTGGTACCACATGCATTGTGTCTGCATTTGTATTTGCATGGGATTGTAACATGTTAGGATGTCTTCCAGTGTTGCAATTCTTTTGTTGTCTATTGATTATGCATAATGACTTGTATGATTGTGATTGTGTGTTGAATTTGAATTTGTGTTAAATGGGTGAAATAATATGCTTGTGATATATTGTTGATTGAGAAGCTTATAATATGTTTTAATTATGAGAAGTCTCACCCTTACTTTAACAATTTCAGATTAAAGTTAGCAGCTGAGGAGTTGGTGAGGATGGCTCTAGAGCTTGTCTTTTAAGTCCGCGTGTCAGTGTCATGCTCTAATTAGGTTGTAACACTGGGGAACGTTTAGTTGAGGATTTAGTTTTATTCAATTGTTTCTTTGGATCTCCTTGAGAATAATTATGGTTTAATCAGTTTTGTTTTTGGTATTTTCCGCTGTGTAAGACATGGTCTTAAACTGATTGAATTAGTTGGAATAATGATCCTCAGTGTAGCATGGCTACTGTTTAATTGAAGTTTTATTTATTAAATAATTGTGGCATCCCTTGATTTCCGTGTTAACTCTGATGGAATGTGACTTAAATCATTGATATAATTAATATTATTCGGGGTATTTTAGAAGGGGTGTTACAACTCACCCAATAGAGGTCGAGACCACTCACCCCACTATTGGTTTAGACACAAAATATAATCCTCAAGCCAATCTGAGAAGACACAAGAGTTTACCTCGTACCTACAAAGATATCAATCCCACGCCAAAAAAATGCTCGAGTCTTCCACGACTTTTAGTGTCACCGAAGATTCCGAAAAAACAATATCATTATGAGATTTCTAAATAGAACAGATCACGACATGCTAGATCATCCTAAACCCTCATCTAGTCATAGGCTCACCTATAGAAATGAGAAAAATCTGAAAAATGGTCAAAATATCTCTAGGTAAAATAGTTGGCCATGCTAACCACCTAAAGATGTGATAGCAAACAAAGAAGGTAACCTCACAAGTCATAAAGAGATGAAAGGTCGTCTCAATATGAACAGAGCGAAAGGGACAAGAGATAGTCCCAGAGGTCAAAAGGACACCCCTTTTGATTAAGTTTTCTATGGTGGAGATACGATCCTGAAGAAGCTGCCATGAGAAAATGATGATTTTTGAAGGCCCCAACTACACCAATTAGTCGGAACAACTAGCTCTATAGGAAAGATAAGACTACCTGGGGAACCACACGGTCCGATAGAAAAGATGAGGTAGAGGACATAAAGTAAGCTCCATCACACGACTTACTCTACCTTAACTTATCTCTATCAAAAGAAGGGATGAAGTCTCTAATCATAGACTGAAACTCGGTAACAAGAGTCAACTCATAATAAAAAAGAAACAATCTTATCCCCTTGAGGTCCTAGAGATACCTCTCGCCATCCCAACTACCTACCTTCTTAAAAAAATTATTTGCTTGCTCCAAAAGTTGAAACAGTCTTGAGAATCTAAGATGAAGTAGATAATCACCTACCCAAGTATCCTTCCAAAAGGAGGTGAGAAAACCAGAAATAAATTTCAAGGAGAGAGCCTCCCTGAACTAGGCATTAGAGTAAGAAAAAGTACCTCATTGAAGGAAAACCCCCTTCCACCAAGCCAAAGCTGAGCGGAGGCAACCGGTTGCCCACCCAAAATAGAAGTCGTAAGGGCAACACAATATTTGGAAGTGATAATATCACGCCAAATACTAGTACCCCCAAATTCTTAGGCTTACACACATCCACCCATATGACCCAAGAAATCTTGGAGTCCAATTTTATCCCTCCCCAAAGAAACCTCCTCTAAGTCATAAGTATTTTCTTCTAAACCTTGACATGCATCTTAAGGAAATAAAGGAAGAAAATATGAATGACATTGATAAAAAATTAAGGAGGATCACTCTCCCACCCAGAGAGACATACATATGCTTCCATGAAAGGATCCTTCTAGATAAAAGATTAACTAGAGGGTCTCATGTAGACACGAGGCGATGGTTGGTACCAACGGGGAGCTCATGGTACCTAAAAGAAATGGACTCTTTCTTACAATAAAGAAACTCACATACAAGATCTAAAAAGGCATGATAAGAGTTCACCCCAATAAAGGAACTCTTAGAAAAATTCACCCGAAAGCCTGAAGCAAGCTCAAAACCATAGAGAATAGCCTTAGTGGTCTAGAGATTATCGATAGTGGTGTCATCTAAAATAATGGTATCGTCAGCATAATGGAGGTGAGAAACTACCAAGTCGAAGGATCCAACTCTAACACCATAAATAAGAGCCAACTCAATAGCTCAAGAGATCAGACAACACAAGCCTTCGAAAACCAGAAGAAAAATGAAGAGAGCAAAAAGGTCACCTTACTTCACCCCCTCTAAATACTAATCTCTTGGGGCCGGGAAACCATTAACCAAGACTGCAAGATTACTATAAAACACACAATCTATAATCCAACCCCTCCACTTATCATTAAATCCAAATCTAGAGAGCATATAGTCAAGAAAAGACCAACTAACAAAATCATAGGCTTTCTCAAAATCAAATTTAGATAGGAGACAAGGTTTCTTACTCCGCGTAACAAGATCCACAAGCTCATTCCTAACAACTACCATATCCACCATGTATCTACCTTTAAGAAAGGCATATTCATTAGGGGAAATGAGCTTATCCATAACACGAGAGCTTTGCAACCAAGACTTTGAAAAAGATTTTATAAAGAGATTTAACCAAAGAAATAAGTCTAAAGTCCCCTAAGTGGGAATGGGAATTAACCTTAGTAATCAAGGTAACAAAGAAGGAGGAGAAACTACGGGGAAGAGTAGTAAGATGATGAAACTGGGCAAACATCACTCCTATGTCATCTCTAAAAATGGGCCAAAACCATTTAAAGAAAGAGAGATTAAACCTGTCAGGTCCATGAATTTTGTTTCCATCACAAAGAGCAACTACTCGATCAATCTCATATAGGATAAAAGGTATAGTAAGACTAGAGTTATCCTCAACGGGTGCACTTGGAGTAGATTTTAACCACCACATACTTAGTCTTGGAGATCCCCTCACTCTAGACAAATCCCGATATACCCAATACATACAAAATAAAATAGGTAAGCCCTTTCGAGCTACACCAAATCGATAGAGACCACCACTATTACCAACAGACAGAGAGAAACACCAGGCACAAAAAGAGTTTCTCCAAAGGGAATGGACCAAAGAAGAAGAAACCTCAGAGAGCTTAGTCTCTTTAATTGTAATGAACTCAGGAGACTTAGAAATAATAAGATATATAACGTTACTCTTTTTTATCCTACTCCCTAAACCACGAACATTAAAACCCAAATCAACATCTAGCACAACTCCTAGAATGTCTAGACTACCTCAATTGCATATCCCTAAATTCAAGACCCAACAGTCTCTTAATCTCCACTCAGTTGAAGGTACAACCTAATCTATATTTTACTCATTATTTTATAATATACTCTTCAGTCTCTTCTTAAATATTTTAATCTAATTTAATATAGTAAAGCTTTTATGAGATAATTATTCTAAAACTATCTCGGTCATGGCCAACGTGGTTTGTTCATGCAGGATCTCATTTAGTTTGTCATATCTAATATTTGCCTCCTCTACACCCTCTAGGTTAGTTTTGATGTTGATATGAAGTTTTTCTTACAATTATTGTGGCTCCTCCTCAATATTCATAAAGATGATTCGTCATTCCAATTTGTAGAATCTCCTCCCCAAGATGATGTATGCAATTGGTAATTTATTTTCTTCTATGTGTCAAAATGTCTCTATTTTTTAACCACTTGAACAATTTAACTTCTTCTCATTTATGGATTTGTTATTCCTACCTCATTTCCTTTCATCTAATTTTATCTTGGGGGGAAATTAGGACAACTTTACCTTCTTGATTAAATCTAAGACAACATCATCCACTTGTATGCATCCTTCTGTGTTATGGATGTGTAACATATGCGAAAATTATAATATCAAGATTTGTTCACTCACATACGTTCTAAGAGTGGTTTTAGTGTTTCAACTTTTTCTTCTCTAAACTTTGTATGAACTTTCCACCCATTACCAATAGGCTGTTAAAGGTATTACAAGCCTTGATTTCAACTTTTTCGACAAATTTGGACCTTTTGTTGGAATCTTAGACTTAACTTATACTTATTCACTTCTCATCCGCGCCCATGACTAGTATCACTTCTCGGTTGAAATTCAAGATGTAGTGATCCAACTTCCCCTTATCTGATGGATCTAAGATTTCCCACTAACATGGGTTGCCTTATCAACCCCGTTAAATGTACAAAAAATAAGAAATTCACAAGGTCTAAATTTGCTGAAAGTATTGGAACTAGAAGGAGATATATTTTGTGCAATTCAGAGTGTCGAAAAGGAAATCCAAGTCAGGGGAAATTTTGGGATCCATAAAATAAGGGAAATAGAAGGCATTATGATCCTACATTAAGAGGTTCAACATGGAAGCAATACGAGTCAAGGACACCAATAATGAGATTAAGAAGTACTTGTTAAGTCTAGAACTTTAACTAGGATCCATATTCGTCGAAAATTTTTGAATCGAGGCCCCTAAAACATTCAATAACTTACATGGGCTTCACAAACAAGGGAAAGTCAAGTTGCTAAGAAGAAGAAATAATGCAATTTATTCATCTTTTAGGGGGAAAATGTCCTTTTTCTTATATGTTTTGTCAGAGAAGAGATGTAAGCGTATAATTTATTCACCTCTAAGTAGCATCAGCTTGCATGTGAATGGGCTTGAAACTGCAAATTCCTACTTATTCCCCTTTAAGGTGTGAAATTATGGCCACTAGGATACTAGGACAATGAAGGAATGTGTAACATATCTTTCGTAAGAGGAAAATGAGTGTATATTTTAACACAAGAAGAAATAGTAGTGTAATATCATTATCTCTCAAGGGATGAAAGGGTAATACATTATGTATAAGAAGAGGGGAAAGTTTATATTTTAACACAAGAAGGAAGGGTAGTGTAATATGAGTACCTCTCAGAAGAATGGAGTATAATTTATTATTATTATTATTATTTTGTTTACATTCCCTTTAAATATTTCAAATTTCATTTTTATCGGCTAAAAAAAATTTCTTCAAAGAATGATCCTCATAATATTTTCCATCCACACTTTTAGTCCCTCGTAACGTTTGTTAACAAAACTGGCGCCAATGGCAAAACCTAACTCTAAAGTTTGGGATGCCCACAAAATTAAACTATAATTTAGAAATAAAATATTCATACCATATTGTATATAAAATATCTAAATTGGCATAAACAAATTTTTTAACATAGAATGATAAGAAACAATTACTTAAAAGATACCTTATAATAATGCTCAATGGTTTTTGAGTAGCTTAAAATCATCAAGAATAGTCTTAGAATTAATATTTGCATCAATTTCTCTTTCAATGTTAACCTCCATGTTATTTCCTAGAAAATTAGCTTCCATTTTGCTTCTTAATCTTGTCTTGATAATTTTCATTACCGAGAAAGATCTTTCTGTAGTGGCTGTAGATATCGGGAGAGTCATGACAAGGGGAAGCAATTTATCAATCAAATAATAAATTTTATTATTTCCAGTTGTAACCAAAGATGAATATAAGTCTTGAGTAGTTGATAAATTATTCAAACTCGGTGCTTGACGAGCGTCAATAATAAAATATCGAAGTTGAAATTGCAAATTAATCCTCTCTTGCTCATTGAAGTCCATATGATAATATTTTTCAACTAGAGTGCAAATAGTATCAAAGTTAAAAGCCTTGTAATTATCCTTAAGAGCCAAAGCACAACTTAGAGTTAACAAACTAATCGCTTGCTCACTAAATCTGATATTCAACTCTTGTAATTATTTGTCAATGGTAGTGAAAAATATTTTAACTTTAAAGTAATGCTCAATGGTTACCTGGTTCTCTTCAAGACGAGAGCGCCCAAATCTTGTTGTCGAGATCAGGAATCTCAATATCATTTTTTCACAAAAAGACTTCACACAAGTAAATAATTTATCCTAGCCATCTTCTCTGAACTCTTGAATAAGAATTTTTGTTATATAAACCAAAGCCATATCATTGACTACATTATGAGATTGTTGTTGTAATTCTTGGCAAAGCATATTGTGCCACCCATAATTTCTTTCATCAGATGCAATATGAATATAAAATCAAATGATTTCAAATAATTGTAAGCACTATCAACATCTCCACGTGAATCATAATTTAATTTTTCCTTTGAAAATTTTCTTGAAACAGTACAAGTTTCTTCATACATATTTATCTAGCTACTAATAGAAGTGAAGTGTGATCCCCAACGAGTATCACCAGCCTGTCTCAAAGTACAAATTTGATTTTGACCTTTACCAGTTACAATCTCACCAATCTCTAACAACTTTTCAATTTATTCTAATTGGGAAGCTTGTAACTCATCATAATGCTTTGTAGAAGAATAAACAACATTTACAATGAGAGTTATCTTATCAAAGAATTGATGAATTGGTTTAAATTATTTTAATGTAGTAACCAGGTCATTTTGCAATCGATGAGCCAAAAAAGAAACATAATATGCATAAGGACAATCCTTCATAAACAATGCTTGTAAATCGTTCCATTCTCCTCTCATATGGCTTGCACCATCATACCCTTAACCACGAATGTTAGAAACATCAAGGTTATATAGAGAAAATATATCACATACTTTTTGCTTAAGAGTTAAATATGTAATGTCATTAACAAGGGCAAGACCACAAAACCTCTCTATTAAAAAACCTTCTTTATCAACAAATATCAAAACAATAGACATTTGCTCTTTTGTAGCTTCATCTACAACTATACAAAATTTGGAGTCGCCAATTTCTTCACGGATATGCCTTTTCACCCTACTTGAAATAATGTGCAAGATCTCTTTTTGAATTTTATGTGAAGTATACTTGCTATTAGATAGAGCATTTTCCAACACAACTTTTGCAACTTCATCATTGTAACATGCCAAGATTTTTATGAATTGAAGAAAATTACCTTGGTTTAATGATTGTTTACTTTCATCATGACCTCTAAAAGCACTAGCTTGAAAAGTTAACCAACGGACAATGTCAATTAAATTCTTGAGACATAGTCGATCTTCATAATTTCAATCGAACTTTGAGCTTGTACAATGTTCCTAATGTGTCCATTTTGATTCAACAAGTCTTAACAAACTTTCGTATCAATATTGTATGGTGAACAAGGATCCTTCCCTGTGTGTTTAAGAAAAGGCACAATACTTTCCATTTCTAACTTTCTTCCAACCTCTAAAACCTATAAAAATGAAGACATATGATCCAGGACGTCCAGTTGGTCTTTTGTTAAAAAGATAACATGGTAAGCAATAAGCAACATCTTCTGAAGTTGAATATTCTAACCATGAAGTAAAAAGGCTAAACCAAGAGTGTTGAAATCTTCTTTGATGATCTTCATTATCAAACAATGGATATTTCTCTAAATTCATTTGATATGGACCCCATTTCAAATAATCTCTTCGTATTTCATCCATTTGATTTAATGGATATTTCCACATTGGAGGACGTTTTCCAGGATTACGTTTTAAAGAATTCTCAATGTCATATGGGCAAACTCTATTAACATTTTCTTCGATTCTTGAGAACTCTTTAAGGTTCAAAAATAGAAGTCTAATTTTAGTCATCTCTTTCTTTACTCTTGTAAAAAGAATCGATTTTTCTACTCTTTATCATCACTTTTGTGCTGCAAAATTAATTGAAGAAAAAAACACCTTAGTTAAGTATTGTTCAACTTCAACTAAAATTTTGGCACAACACAACACAACAAAATCCCAAAACAATACAACTTATAAGAGATAATCAACCCCAAAAACCAAATCCGTAAATTCACAATTCAATCTGACATAATATTCTTTAAATTAACACAATATTATCCATTTGATTGTTGATTTGTTTCATCAATTTGTTAAATGGGAAAAAACCTAATATTCCATTCTATGAAACATAAACTATATGTTGTAGATAAATAAATAAAATGAAGAAAACTCATTTACCAAAAACAAAACACAACAGTTTATTGAGAAACAACCGACAATAGACGAGTGGTGTGGGTGGTGGACGAAGCAGCGGAGCTTGAGAGACAGAGTATCATTCTCAGTTTTGAGAAATAGCCATTGAAATTTGATTTTTGATTCTAAAGGTTTAATGTTATACTATATGGCATTTTTGTAATTTTATGTTAAGTGGAGGGCATAAATGTATCTTCACTATATGAAAAAAAAAGTTAAAAAAATTTGGGATGGTCGTGGCACCCCCTTGTCCATACAATGGTCCTCCCCTGGCTGGCGTGACATTGACACATGACATTGTCAATGTGGAAAAGATGCTGACATGGATGCCACATGGTACTTTGTCCTAAGTTTATATTTTTTTAATATAAATTTAATTTATAGCGGCAGATATTTTGTCACTAAATCCATCACTAACATGAACATCATACAAAAACTCAAAAACCGTAGTTTATTAGTAGCCAATCCTTATCTAATTCAAACACATCATACTTATGACCTAGACTTCACAAAAAAATTATTTTTTTTTACTAGAAAAAAATTAAATATGAATTTTTTACGAGTAAATTTTCTATGAAACAGAAACAAGGAAAATGTTCGCATATGATTGAGCTTTATGCTATTGTTTTGCAGGGAATCTTATCATAACATATATAAAGTATCTTCAAATTTTCATTACATTCTGAATAAGTCTCAATTTATTTTGATTTTTCGATCAAAACACATATATGTGTTTGGATCGGAAAATCAAAATAAATCAAAAATTATACGAAATATCATAAAACTTTACAGATATTTTTTATGAGTAATAATATAAGTTCATGCAAAATATTAGCTAAAAATTCAATCATATGGCGACGTCGAAGAAATTTGAAATATTTAGAGAGACTATAAACTTATTTATCCATTATTATTATTATTATTATTATTATTATTATTATTATTATTATTATTATTATTATTATTATTATTATTATTATTATTATTATTATTATTAACTTACTTATTATATTATGTCAAATATGATACTTTAAGTTGGATGTCTTTAATAGGTCAATCTTTTATGTTTCTTATATAACATAGTCATTTTATTTTAGTATGAATGTCATTAATCTTTTAAATCTATTATTGTTAGATAATTGAATTTTCTATGTATTTTTCATTACTATCAAAGGGTATGTATGGTATATAAGAGTTGATTTAATTTCCTTAATAAACGCATAATTTCAAGTAAATGATAATTACAAATTAATTATAAAATAATGATAGAATAAGTCAATCACACCTCTGCAGTGGGAGTGAGAGGTCGTTGAACGCTTAGGCTAATATGAAAATCATAAAAAGAACTCTAGGTGGCCTTTTGTGAAGATATCTTCAATCTGATGTCAGGAAGGAACATGAAGGACACGGGTTTGGCCATAGGTTACCTTCTCCCAAATGAAGTTCTATCTCAATGTATTTAGTATGGTGATGTTGAACATCATTATCGGATAGTTAGTTAACACTAACATTGTCACAATACGTGTAAGTAGCCTGAGTAAGGGGAAAGTGAAGCTCCAAGAGAAGGTTGTGGAGGAAACATAATTTTGAAATCACATTAGCAACACCCTGGTAACCAGCCTATGAAATGGGACGAGAAAGTGTGGGATGTCTCTAGGAAGACCATGAAATTGGGTTATCACCAATAAAAACATAATAATCTAAAGTTGACCGACGAGTGTTAGGACATCCACCTTAATTAGTATATGTGTAAGAAATAAGCTTCTCAATCGAAAAAGGATATGGATTCAAACTATTGGTGCACAAAGGTTGAAGATGAAGAAATGAAGATGGATACTACAACAAATAATGCATTTTATGACGGAGCTTTCACGTCAACCAGAAAAATAATGAGGTATTAAGCCTAGGTGCGCTATGTATTATATTTTTTTAATTGGAAAAGTATCAACCTACCTCGGTTTATAATAAATCTGAGGGGTAAAACTATTCTGGACGCACATCGAATCCTAACTTTTGTAATTTATGTGTTATTTGGATTAAAGTTGTAAAATAAATTAACCAACCCTTCGATGTTATGATATAACCGAGGGATCTATGAATCAGATTACACTATAAAAAACAAACAAATTTTACCCTAGTCCTTACTTATTTATAGCCGCACCAAACTCGAAATTGCATCATTCTTTGGGATGGATTGTAAGATAGAAAAATTTTCAATATTTTTATAGGACTAAACATTTTGTTGCTCTTGCAATCTATCTCACATGATGGTGTTGATGTTGTTGTTGGTGTTGATGTTGTTGTTGGTGTTGATATTCATTCAAAGGAGCAAATATTTGTTTTTAAACTATTTATTTTAATTTTTTGTGTAAACAATGCAAGTAAAAAAAATACATTTCACCTCAGTGTTTCCATAAAACTGAGATGATAGATACTATATCAGCGAAGATATTCATTCAAAGAAACAAAGATTTGTTTTTAAAATATTTATTTTATATTTTTGTGTAAACAATGTAAGTCCAAACACCTCGGTTTTCCATAAAGCCGAGGTGATAGATAATATAATATACCTCGGTTACAAGTTAAATTCAAGGGGTAAAGTAGTCAGCTTTTAATATAAATACCTTAGCTTATCAGATTTTATCCTAATTCTAACTTATATGTAGTCACACTAAATACATGAAATATGTACTACTGTCCATTGCCATGAATTTTTTTGAACTAGATACGCTTAAGAACAGATCTGAGAGATGGATTTCAAGTGGAAATATTAAAATAACTTATTCGAAGATGGAAAAGTTATGCTTTTTTTTTTGGATTTCCAACATAAAGGTATGCAACAAAATTTGGATTCCATCAAAGATCTGTTGTTGAAAACACTTTCTCGTTTGATTTTGTCTACCTGCCAATAGATTTCAGGTACGCTACCAAATTTCTTCTCAAGAACATTCAGTGTTTATACGTTAAAAATAATTATGATTGATGATTTTGTGTGGTTTACTATTAATTTGCAGAACTGTGCTGAATAAAGTTTATGCTTTTGTTAAATTCAGTAAGCCTTGAGCACTAGTGAGAATTTGTTGTAATATGTTGTGTTTATGATATTCTTTGTAAATAATGTAGTGAAAAAAAATATTTGCACCACGATTTTTCACAAAACCGAGGAGACATTTTAGCGTTAAAGTTGATGATATTTGTGTAACACGGTGAACTGACTTCGTAGGATTTTTGTATCCAAATGTGCGGATAGCAAGAGTCGCCACCGACTTTTATTTTTATCCAATTAAGGGAAGGTAAAAGTAACAGAAAAAGACCTTCGTTAGATTCTGAGTTCGGGAGAATGGTTATGAAAAGGGAAGGTATTAGCACCCCTTTCCATCCGCAGTTTATTCTACGGGCTCTTAGTTGCTCTAGATCACTTTCTTAAAATTGCTTTTTGTGTGTTTGACAAAAAATGTTTTGAAAGAGGCATTTCGCTTTGACTTTGTAATGACTCATGTAGGAGTGTATACAAAGTGTTCAGAAATGTTTTGTTTTGAAAAAGAATTTGAATTTTGAAAAAGAGTGTGTGGTGTGAAAAGCATTTGATAGAGCAAGCAACTAAAAGACTTATTTACCCACTCAGAATTGGTCGTTTTGTTGTACTTCTACATTCCTTTAGAATAGCGCTAGCCATACCATTAGTTAGTAGGTAGCTCCATTCGTTGGATGTAAGCGGGACATTCGAAGGGACATCAGATGGTCATAGAAAGCAACTTGTAGGAAGTATCCTAGCACATTCGAAGGGACTATCATCATTTTTCGTAGGCGACAATCGAGGGTCAAGATCATGTATTCGGAAGCGACATCGTGGGTCTTATGATCTTTGTATCGAAGGGACTATGATGATTTGTTTGGAAGGCAACGGTGCTAGAATACCTCTACGTTCGAGGGACATGACCATTTTGAATCGAAAGACATCGAGAGAGAATTACCCTAAGGGGTGCGTGTGTGAAAAAAGTGTGTTGATTTCAGATATTTTATCTTGAAAATTAGTGGGCTATGTTCAATTTTAGTCTTGCCATACACGCCTAGTTACTAGCAATTTATAGGGTGCGGAAAGTAAAATGCGGAATGTAAAGTGCGGAAAGGTAAATGTCCTACGCTATTACAAGGCTTTGGGGCAGATACATAATTTAAACTTGCGGAAAATAAAAACCTAATTTAAACTATTACATCCCATGAACAGTTACATTATTGAAAAATAAAATGAAAACGGAAGAATCGTCTGAATCGGATTAACCTGTGAAAGAATGAGAAATCGGAAAGTGCGATATGAATCGAACAAGAGAAAAATGTTAGAAAAATGCAAATTTTTATATGAGAAAATTATTACATGCTGGAAATAATATAAATATGCTAAAATAAATTTTTGAGATTTTTTGGATGCAATTTAATAATTAAAAATGAATTAAATGTGATTAAAATGCAAAAATATGAATAAAAATAAATATGCATGCAAAAATATGTTTTTTAATTTATTAAATTAAATAAAGATTTTTAGAAAATAAATGCAAAAGGAAAATTATTTTTGACAATTTTTTAATGCTTAAATAAAATGTGGAAATTAATTAAAATAGATGCAAAATATTAAAATATGAAAAATATGAAAAATTGAGTTTTGGAAAAGGAAAACCAAGCTGGTCTGATGAGGATCGAACTCGTGACCTCGCCTCATATCCCCACGCCTTTGCCATCCGATCCAACGCGCGTTCGAATCGGAGCGAGTGGAAGAGAAACAAGTGTCGATTTCTGACTGCCTCCCTTGCGCGCCAGACTTCGTCTCTTTCGTTTTGAATTTTCAAAAGCTTGCGTCGGCTTTTCTTCGACGCTAAAGGCCCTGGCTACATGGAAAATCAAGTACAAGTAATATAAATGCATTGTAAATACATGGTTCGATTCCAGGCATCGTTCCGCGTTCATTGGTCATGGTCTCATGGTCCAATTTTTCCTGTTTTGTAAAACCCTAAAACGTGTTCAGGAACCCTAACAATGGTGTCATGCATTCCCGGCCATGGAAATTCAATTAAAGCACCCAGAAAGTTTGCAAACTTATCACTGATCATAAAAACAACAACAAATCGTGTTAATAATGCATGAATATGAGAAATCGATTTTGAAATTTTCAAGAACAAACCAAACACAGATTTTCTGATTCTGGATGGATTTGAGCAATGTAAAGGCCTGGATCGATTCTGGAGATGCCAAGGAACGTGTTAGACACCTCAAATTTGATTGAAAATGGCTGGAAGTGTGATCTCCAATTGCTTGCTTGCCACGGTTTTTTGACTTTTAGGTTAGGGTTTCTGGAGCAATTTTTTCGTTCTCTTTCAATTGGTATGCATCAAGTATAAGTACTGGAAGGATTTGGCATTGTTTTGGGAAAGAATTGATCAATAATCAATGATAATCAAATTTGATTTTTTGCAAAAAATCAAATCTTCAAACTTTGGTCAGTTTTCAATCTAATCTTCCCATATTGATCCAATTTCGAATTTGCTGGCTTTTAATGAATTGATTGGATCACAAAGAAGAAATAAAAATCAAATTTGCATTTAATTTGGATTTTATACTTTATTTTTCAATTTAATTTGTATTTAAATGAATAAATTCCAAATTAAATATGAAAATAAAATATAAATTCGTGGCATTGGGCTTGGACATTCCTAATTGCATGAGGAATAAGTTAGGATGAAGAAAAAGTAGGCCCATTTGCAAAGTTTTTGATTTTTAGGAGTATTTCTCTTTGTGCATCCTTTCAAAATTGCCCAACTTGTGAGTGGTGTAACTTGCTCAATTTTCCACATTTTTGAGTGTTCTTGGACTTTTTGGAAATCTCTAAGAGTCCTCTAACCAACCTTTTTGGTCTCATCTCAATTGGAGTTACCATGCTCAATATATCTCAAAGCAAAAGTTGACTTTTGTTGACTTTGAAAATGACTGTAATGTTTTGAGCTATACCTCTCAAATGAAGCATTTTTGGACATTCTTGTGAGACATGAAGTTGTAGAGAATTGAATTTCCTTCAAAACAAGAGGTGGTGGAAAAATTTCGAGAAAGTATGAGAAAGTTATGATCATCAAAGTTCAGTTGACTTTTCACCTAGAAACCCTAATTTAGAAAGTTTGACTTTTGAGCAAATCTTGAGTTTTCTTGATGAATCATGATCAACCCTTGATCAAATGATGAATGTAACTTCAAAATAAGGATGTTGACCAGAAATTATGAAGTTTGATGTATGTTGACCACAGTTGACTTTTGTCAATCAACCGATTTTCAACCATCCGAGCAATTATCGAGGAAACTTGACTTGTGAAGCTTGAAACTTGACATGGAGAATCTTTGAAGCATATGAGGAGGCATGAAGGCCATTGGAGATGTTGGAAGTTCATCTTGACTTGAGAGATACGAAACCCTAGTTTGGGTTGATTGTCTAAGAGAGAGTTTGTCTGATCAACTCTTGAGGAATCCTTGAGCATAGATGTATGAAATCTCTTGAGTAGATGGAGGGAAAATTTTGGGGTATGACATCTGCCCCTGTTCAATCTTCTTGTACTGGAGGGTTAGATTGACACTCTTGTCTTTCGTGACCTGGAGGTAGAAGATGATTGAACACTCAATACACCGAAAATTTGCACTCATTGTTGGTGGATGATGCGGGAATGGGCTTACGATGCCATTTGGATACTTACTGGAGGATGAGTCGACGCTAGACTCGAGAATGTTGATAGGAGAATTGACGGAGATGGTCTTAAGATGCCATCTGGAAAGATCGATGCTGGGGAGTGAGCCGTACGCTAGGCTCTGTAGACGTTTCTGGAAGGAGCATGGAGATGGGCTTAAGATGCCATCTAGAGGGAGTCATACGTTAGACTTCGTGTTCATTTTTTGAATGAAGTTATTGGTTTGTATTGATTTTTAACCATATATGCGATTCGAAAGTGGAGAAATGTTGATAAATGGTCGGAGATGGGCTTAAGATGCCATCCAAGGCAATTGAGTCGTACGCTAGACTCTATAGTTGTTGTTGATAATAGGAAGGGGTCAGAATAAATCTTCGTGCCGATTACTCTGAGGGAGATAGTAGTTGGCAAAAATGTGGATAGCTTCCCTGTTGTGCATCGGGTGTTGATCCATTGCCTGTTATCGGAGGATAACCAGAGGTGGTCTTTCAGATAGTTTTCCCGTCGGTTCGGGGTTTAATCCTGGACCAGTCGTCGGAGGACAACCAAAGGCGGTATTTCGGATAGTTTTCCCGTCGATTCGGGGCTTAATCCTGGACGAGTCGTCAGAGGACAACCAAGGGCGGCCTTTCAGATAGTTTTCCCGTCGATTCGGGCTTAATGGACTGTTTGCGTCAGTGTCATTACTGTTTTGGAGAAAACAAGAGGAACTTTGACAGAATATTGGTTAGTTTTATGCAAAGTATGATGCATGACGGTGTATATGAATGACATATGCATGAATTATGACTTTATGAGTAATGTATGAATGATAGATGTTGTGGTATTTCAAAACATATCCATCTTGAAGAAGATGCGGATGCTTTGTTTGAGGATTTCTGACTCTTGCTTGGGGAATTGAGTAGGTGGAAGTCCCTGCTTTTGAGAAAGATACCCTGGATTCCTCCGATGCACTATCTAACCAAGTCCTGGGCCTAGATATTGTTGAGGAAGGTAGAGATTGAGAAGCTCGTTGTTGGAGATCTCATATATAGACCCTGCTGAGGAGAATCTGGGAGGCGATCCGTTGGGGACCTTGTATGTAGATCCTGCTGAGGAAATTTAGGAGGCGCTTTATTGGGGATTCTGGGTGCAGATCTCGAGAGCATTTGATAGTTCTTTGAGACGGCTGGAAGAGTCGGATCCCGTTGTAATCTCTGGTGGGAATGAAGATGTAGGTTCCTCCGATGCACTTATCGACCAAGTATTGGTCGATCTCCTGGGGAAAAAGGAACGGACTGAGAGATACCCGCTGGGGATAAATACCTTGACTGGGAGTGAGGTGTTACTTCTTGGAGACCGATGTAACATTGCTTAGTCGAGTGGAATTGCAGCTCGTGGATTCCCTTTTGCTCTGCTGGGGAAGTTGTGTTGTGAGTGACACCTTTGCAGGGATCATGCTCTGTGGGGGAATGCATTGGTGACTTTCGTTGTCATCTCAATTCCCGGAGCCTGTAGTAAGTACTTTTGTATGTTCACTTTTCGTATGTTTGTGATTTAATGTATGGAATTTTAAAATTATTCTGATTTTTGCATAAAACTTTGGGTAGAATTCGGGTGTTACAATATTCACTTCAAGTTTCACCAGATTTTCTGAAGACTTAAATTCACTTCAAATTTCATCAGATTTTCTGAAGACTTAAATTCACTTCAAATTTCATCAGATTTTCTGAAGACTTATATTCACTTCAAATTTCATCAGATTTTCTGAAGACTAGTATTCACTTCAAGATTCACCAGATTTTCTGAAGACTTATATTCACTTCAAATTTCATCAAATTTTCTTAAGACTTATATTCACTTCAAATTTCATCATATTTTCTGAAGACTTATATTCACTTTAAATTTCATCATATTTTCTAAAGACTTATGTTCACTTCAAATTACATCTCATTTTTTGAAGACTTATATTCACTTCAAATTTCATCAGATTTTCTAAACACATATATTCACTTCAAATTTCATCAGATTTTCTTAAGACTTATATTCACTTCAAATTTCATCAGATTTTCTGAAGTCTAGTATTCACTTCAAATTTAACCAGATTTTCTGAAGACTTGTATTCACTTCAATTTTATCTAGATTTTCTGAAGACTTATATTCACTTCAAGTTGCACCAGATTTTCTTAAGACTGATATTCACTTCATATTTCATCAGATTATCTGAAGACTTATATTCACTTTAAATTTCATCAGATTTTCTAAAGGCTTATATTCACTTCAAATTTCATCAGATTTTCTGAAGACTTATATTCACTTCAAATTTCATCATTTTAAGACTTATATTCACTTCAAATTTCATCAGATTTTCTGAAGACTTATATTCACTTCAAGTTTCACCAGATTTTCTGAAGACTTATATTCACTTCAAATTTCATCAGATTTTCTAAAGACTTATATTCACCTCAAATTTCATCAAATTTTCCTAAGACTTATATTCACTTCAAATTTCATCAGATTTTCTGAAGACTGATCTTCACTTCAAATTTCGTCATATTTTTTGAAGACTTATATTCCCTTTAAATTTCATCATATTTTCTAAAGACTTATGTTCACTTCAAATTACATCTCATTTTTTGAAGACTTATATTCACTTCAAATTTCATCAGATTTTCTTTACACATATATTCACTTCAAATTTCATCAGATTTTCTTAAGACTTATATTCACTTCAAATTTCATCAGATTTTCTGAAGACGTATATTCACTTCAAATTTAACCAGATTTTCTGAAAACTTGTATTCACTTCTATTTTATCTAGATTTTCTGAAGACTTATATTCACTTCAAGTTGCACCAGATTTTCTTAAGACTGATATTCACTTCATATTTCATCACATTATCTAAAGACTTATATTCATTTTAATTTCATCAGATTTTCTAAAGGCTTATATTCACTTCAAATTTCATCTTATTTTCTGAAGACTTATATTCACTTCAAATTTCATCAGATTTTCTGAAGACTTATATTCACTTCAAATTTCATCAGATTTTCTGAAGACTTATATTCACTTCAAGTTGCACCAGATTTTCTTAAGACTGATATTCACTTCATATTTCATCACATTATCTAAAGACTTATATTCATTTTAATTTCATCAGATTTTCTAAAGGCTTATATTCACTTCAAATTTCATCTTATTTTCTGAAGACTTATATTCACTTCAAGTTGCACCAGATTTTCTTAAGACTGATATTCACTTCATATTTCATCAGATTATCTGAAGACTTATATTCACTTTAAATTTCATCAGATTTTCTAAAGGCTTATATTCACTTCAAATTTCATCTTATTTTCTGAAGACTTATATTCACTTCAAATTTCATCAGATTTTCTGAAGACTTATATTCACTTCAAATTTCATCGATTTTCGAAGACTTATATTCACTTCAAATTTCATCGATTTTAGAAGACTTATATTCACTTCAAGTTTCATTTTTCGAAGACTTATATTCACTTCAAATTTCATCAGATTTTCTAAAGACTTATATTCACCTCAAATTTCATCAAATTTTCCTAAGACTTATATTCACTTCAAATTTCATCAGATTTTCTGAAGACTTATATTCACTTCAGATTTCATCAAATTTTCTTAAGACTTATATTCACCTCAAATTTCATCAGATTTTCTGAAGACTTATCTTCACTTCAAATTTCGTCATATTTTCTGAAGACTTATATTCACTTTAAATTTCATCATATTTTCTAAAGACTTATGTTCACTTCAAATTACATCTCATTTTTTGAAGACTTATATTCATTTCAAATTTCATCAGATTTTCTAAACACATATATTCACTTCAAATTTCATCAGATTTTCTTAAGACTTATATTCACTTCAAATTTCATCAGATTTTCTGAAGACATATATTCACTTCAAATTTAACCAGATTTTCTGAAGACTTGTATTCACTTCTATTTTATCTAGATTTTCTGAAGACTTATATTCACTTCAAGTTGCACCAGATTTTCTTAAGACTGATATTCACTTCATATTTCATCACATTATCTAAAGACTTATATTCATTTTAATTTCATCAGATTTTCTAAAGGCTTATATTCACTTCAAATTTCATCTTATTTTCTGAAGACTTATATTCACTTCAAATTTCATCAGATTTTCTGAAGACATATATTCACTTCAAATTTCATCAGATTTTCTGAAGACTTATATTCACTTCAAGTTGCACCAGATTTTCTTAAGACTGATATTCACTTCATATTTCATCACATTATCTAAAGACTTATATTCATTTTAATTTCATCAGATTTTCTAAAGGCTTATATTCACTTCAAATTTCATCTTCTTTTCTGAAGACTTATATTCACTTCAAATTTCATCAGATTTTCTGAAGACTTATATTCACTTCAAATTTCATCAGATTTTCTGAAGACTTAAATTCACTTCAAATTTCATCAGATTTTCTGAAGACTTATATTCACTTCAAATTTCATCAGATTTTCTGAAGACTTATATTCACTTCAAGTTTCACCATATTTTCTGAAGACTTATATTCACTTCAAATTTCGTCAGATTTTCTAAAGACTTATATTCACTTCAAATTTCATCAAATTTTCCTAAGACTTATATTCACTTCAAATTTCATCAGATTTTAAAGACTTATATTCACTTCAAATTTCATCAGATTTTCTGAAGACTTATATTCACTTCAAGTTTCATCAGATTTTCTGAAGACTTATATTCACTTCAAATTTTATTATATTTTCTGAAGACTTATATTCACTTAAAATTTCATCATATTTTCTAAAGACATATGTTCACTTCAAATTACATCTCATTTCCTGAAGACTTATATTCACTTCAAATTTCATCAGATTTACTAAAGACTTATATTCACTTCAAATTTCATCAGATTTTTTGAAGACTTATATTCACTTCAAATTTCATCAAATTTTCTGAAGACTTGTATTCACTTCAAATTTAACCAGATTTTCTGAAGACTTGTATTCACTTCAATTTTATCTAGATTTTCTGAAGACTTATATTCACTTCAAGTGTCACCAGATTTTCTGAAGACTTATATTCACTTCATATTTCATCAGATTTTCTGAAGACTTATATTCACTTTAAATTTCATCAGATTTTCTAAAGGCTTATATTCATTTCAAATTTCATGATTTTCTGAAGACTTATATTCACTTCAAATTTCATCAGATTTTCTGAAGACTTAAATTCACTTCAAATTTCATGATTTTCTGAAGACTTAAATTCACTTCAAATTTCATCAGATTTTCTGAAGACTTATATTCACTTCAAATTTCATCAGATTTTCTGAAGACTAGTATTCACTTCAAGATTTTCTGAAGACTTATATTCACTTCAAATTTTACCAAATTTTCTTAAGACTTATATTCACTTCAATTTTCTGAAGACTTATTGTCATACCCCAAAATTTGCCCTCCATCTTCTCAAGATATTTCATACATCCATACTCAAGGATTCCTCAAGGGTTGGTCAGACAAACCCTCTCCTAGACAATCAACCCAAACTAGGGCTTGGCAATTCTCAGCTCCAGATGGACTTCCAACATCTCCAATGGTCTTCATGCTTCCTCATATGCTTCAAAGATTCTCCATGTTAAGTTTCAAGCCTCACAAGTCAAGTTTCCTCAGACAATTGCTCAGATGGTTGAAAATCACATATTGGACAAAAAGTCAACTGTGGTCAACATACAGTCAAACTTCATGATTTTTGGTCAACATCCTAATTTTGAAGTTAAATTCATCATTTGATAAAGGGTTGATCATGACTCATCAAGGAAACTCAAGATTTGCTCAAAAGTCAAACTTTCTAAATTAGGGTTTCTCAGTGAAAAGTCAACCAAACTTTGACTGAGCATAACTTCTTCATACTTTCTCAGAAATTTTTCCACAACCTCTTATTTTGAAGGAAATTCAATTCTCTACAACTTCATGTCTCACAAGAATGTTCAAAAAATGCTTCATTTGGAAGGTATGGATCAAAACATTGCAGGTCCTTTTTAAAGTCAACAAAAAGTCAACTTTTTGTTTTGAAGATATATTGAGCATGGAAACTCCAATTGAGATGAAACCAAAGAGTTTGGTTAGAGGACTCTTAGAGCTTTCGAAAAAGTCCAAGAACATCCAAAAATGTGGAAAATTGAGCAAAATACACCATTCACAAGTTGGGCATTTTTGAACAATTGCACAAAAGGAGATATTGATCAAAATGCAATTTTTTCCAAATGGGCCTATAAATTTATGATCCAAACTTGTTCATGATGTTATTTGTGACCCATTGATGTTTGGCCATGGCAATTTTCTATTTTATTAATTTATTTTTGGATTTAAAACCATTTAATTCAAAATTAAATTATATAAAATATGAAAATAAGATATTTTTCCAAAAGGAGTAAATTTATATCAAACTTGAGGTCCAAGATAGCCCATAGAACATGCCAAATTCGTGCTAGCCTTCACATTGAAGAGAAAATCAAATTTTCTCCAAAATTTGATTTTATTTGAAAAATATTCAATGCACATTCAAGATCAAATCTTTTTTCCTTCTTTTTCCTCTCCTAATACACTCTATAAATAGCCAGCAAGTTGACAAGCAAAGGACACGAAACCCTAGCCAAAAACACAACCCTTATTTTGCCAAAATTTCTCAGGAATTATCAAAATTCGAGTTTCATTCTCCAGCCACTTTCAAGCTCTCAAAACCATTCCATTGTGTTCAGGGGGTAAGATTGAGTAAGTATACATCATTGTTATTGATCAAAACAGCCTGAATCGATGCATACATGATCATACATATTCAAAACTTTCTCGATTTTGCATCTTTATTACACCTTGTTTAAGCGATTCTAATGCTTTCAACATGTTCATGAGATGCTAAGGGTTCGATCTGGGCAATCGTTTATGAGTTTGAACGTCGGAATCATATAATGCCATGCCTAGGGTTTTTTAGAACTGTTAGCTTCGAATCTCAAATTGCAGGATGATTCAAAGAAAACTGAGGCCACCATTGGATTCGCAGACCTCGATTTAGGGGGGGTAGCCTTAATCCACCTTGATTTCATGTATTTTGCGAGTTTGAAGAATTGAGTTCTTGGAGAAGACCTAGGGCTCCGTCACTTTCGGTTGACCGGCGAGGAGATTGCATGGCACGATAGCGCATCCTGATTCGTCCATTCATAAGTCAATGGGGTCCACGCGTGGCTGACTGTGTTTCAAACATATCCATGACGCGTCACCCTTTATATTCAATTGATTTTGTTGTTTCAAACACCAGATGTCACTTGTCCCAGTGGTTAAGGCGCTAGTTGTTGAAGATACCTTCCAGGGTCATGAGTTCGAGTCAGCCCAGGACCGGTTCTATTTTCCTTTTGCAAACTTCATGTTTTTTTTAACTATTTTCATATTTTCTTTTTATTTAATATTTTTCATCCATTTTAATTTATTTTCACAATTTTTTATCATGCATTAAAAAACACCAAAAAATATTTTTCTTTTTGCATTATTTCCAGAAAATGTTTATTTAATTTATAAAATTAAAAATATTATTTTTGCATGCATATTTAATTTAATTGTTAATTTATCATTTAAATTACCTTTAATTAGTTTTTAATTATTAAATTAACTCTAAAAAATCCCAAAAAATTATTTTAGCATATTAATGTTATTTCCAGCATGAAATATTTTTCTCATTTAAAAATTATGATTTTTGCTAACATTTTCCTCTTTCCGATTTCCTTGTATTTCCCGATTTCTTATCTTTTCACAGGTTATTCTGTTTCGGACGATTTCTTTTAGCGTTTTTTTTTCTTTCTGAATTATGTAATCGCTTATGGGATGTAATAGTTTAATTAGGACTTTTATATTCCACATTTTAAAATTATGTATCTGCGCCAAAGCCATGTAATAGCGTAGGATTTATCTTTCCGCACTTTATATTTCCGCAATTTACTTTCCGCATCTTATAAACTGTTAGTAATTAGGCGTGTATGGCAAGATAAAAATGAACGTAGCTCACTCTTAATTTTCAAGATAAAAATATCTGAATTGACACACTTTTTTCACACATGCACCCCTTAGGGTAATTCTCTCTCGTTGCCTTTATGAATTCAAATGGTCATGTTCCTCGAACGTAGAGGTATTCTAGCACCGTTGCCTTCAAAACAAATCATCATAGTCCCTTCGATACAAAGATCAAACCCACGATGTCGCCTCTGAATACATGATCTTGACCCTCGATTGTCGCCTACGAAAAATGATGATAGTCCCTTCGAATGTGCTAGGATACTTCCTACAAGTTGCTTTCTATGACCATCCGATGTCCCTTCGAATGTCCCGCTTACATCCAACGAATGGGGGTACCTACCAACTAATGGTATGGATAGCACCATTCTAAAGGAACGTAAAATTACACGAAAACGACCAATTCTGAGTAAGTAATAAAAACTTTTAGTTGCTTGCTCTATCAAAATACTTTTCACACCTCACACTTTTGTCAAAGTTCAAACTCTTTTCAAAAACAAAACATTTCCGAACACTTTGTATACATTCCTACATGAATCATTACAAAGTCAAAGCGAAATGCCTTTTCAAAACATTTTTTTTGTCAAACACACAGAAAGCACAATTTTAAAGTGATCTAAGAGCAACTAAGAGCCCGTAGATAACTACGGATGAAAAGGGGTGCTAATACCTTCCCTTTTCATAACCTCTCCTTACTCGAGAATCTAACGAAGGTCTTTTTCTGTACTTTTTACCTTCCCTTAATTGGATAAAAGAAAAGTCGGTGGCGACTCTTGCTATCCGCATATTTGCGATACAAAACCTACAAAGTCAGTTCACCGTATTACACTTATCTTCACTTCAAATTTCGTCATATTTTCTGAAGACTTATATTCACTTCAAATTTAACCAGATTTTCTGAAGACTTGTATTCACTTCAATTTTATCTAGATTTTCTGAAGACTCATATTCACTTCAAGTTGCACCAGATTTTCTTAAGACGTATATTCTCTTCATATTTCATACGATTATCTGAAGACTTATATTCACTTTAAATTTCATCAGATTTTCTAAAGACTTATATTCACTTCAAATTTCATCTTATTTTCTGAAGACTTATATTCACTTCAAATTTCATCAGATTTTCTGAAGACTTATATTCACTTCAAATTTCATCAGATTTTATGAAGACTTATATTCACTTCAAATTTCATCAGATTTTAGAAGACTTATATTCACTTCAAGTTTCACCAGATTTTCTGAAGACTTATATTCACTTCAAATTTCATCAGATTTTCTAAAGACTTATATTCACTTCAAATTTCATCAAATTTTCTTAAGACTTATATTCACTTCAAATTTCATCAGATTTTCTGAAGACTTATATTCACTTCAAATTTCATCATATTTTCTGAAGACTTATATTCACTTTAAATTTCATCAGATTTTCTGAAGACTTAATTCACTTCAAATTTTATCAGATTTTCTGAAGACTTATATTCACTTCAAATTTCATCAGATTTTTTGAAGACTTAAATTCACTTCAAATTTTATCAGAGTTTATGAAGACTTAAATTCACTTCAAATTTCATCAGATTTTCTGAAGTTTTAAATTCACTTCAAATTTCATCGATTTTATGAAGACTTATATTCACTTCAAATTTCATCATTTTGAAGACTATATTCACTTCAAGATTCACCAGATTTTCTGAAGACTTATATCCACTTCAAATTTCATCAAATTTTCTTAAGACTTATATTCACTTTAAATTTCATCAGATTTTCTGAAGACTTATCTTCTCTTCAAATTTCATCATATTTTCTAAAGACTTATATTCACTTTAAATTTCATCATATTTTTTAAAGACTTATGTTCACTTAAAATTACATCTCATTTTTTGAAGACTTATATTCACTTCAAATTTCATCAGATTTTCTAAACACATATATTCACTTCAAATTTCACCAGATTTTCTTAAGACTTATATTCACTTCAAATTTCATCAGATTTTCTGAAGACTTATATTCACTTCAAGTTTCACCAGATTTTCTGAAAATATGTATTCGTTTCAATTTTATCTAGATTTTCTTAAGATTTATATTCACTTCATCGTTTGATCAGATTTTCTGAAGACTTATATTCACTTCAATTTTAACAAGATTTTCTGAAGACTTGTATTCACTTCAATTTTATCTAGATTTTCTGAAGACTTATTTTCAATTCAAGTTGCACCAGATTTTCTTAAGACTGATATTCACTTCATATTTCATCAGATTATCTGAAGACTTATATTCACTTTAAATTTCATCAGATTTTCTAAAGGCTTATATTCACTTCAAATTTCATCTTATTTTCTGAAGACTTATATTCACTTCAAATTTCATCAGATTTTCTAAAGAATTATATTCACTTCAAATTTCATCAAATTTTCTTAAGACTTATATTCACTTCAAATTTCATCAGAGTTTCTGAAGACTTATATTCACTTCAAATTTCATCATATTTTATGAAGACTTATATTCACTTCAAAGTTCATAAGATTTTCTGAAGACTTATATTCACTTCAAGTTTCATCAGATTTTCTGAAGACTTATATTCACTTCAAATTTCATCAGATTTTCTGAAGACTTATATTCACTTCAAATTTCATCAGATTTTCTGAAGACTAGTATTCACTTCAAGATTCACCAGATTTTCTGAAGACTTATATTCACTTCAAATTTCATTAAATTTTCCTAAGACTTATATTCACTTCAAATTTCATCAGATTTTCTGAAGACTTGTATTCACTTCAAATTTCATCAGATTTTCTGAAGACTTATATTCACTTCAAGTTTCACCAGATTTTCTGAAGACTTATATTCACTTCAAATTGCATCAGATTTTCAGAATACTTATATTCACTTGAAATTTGATCAGATTTTCTGAAGACTTATATTCACTTCAAGTTTCACCAGATTTTCTGAAGACTTATATTCACTTCAAATTTCATTAGATTTTCTGAACACTTATATTCACTTCAAATTTCATCAGATTTTCTGAAGACTTATATTCACTTCAAATTTTGTTATATTTTCTGAAGACTTATATTCACTTAAAATTTCATCATATTTTCTAAAGACATATGTTCACTTCAAATCATATCTCATTTCCTGAAGACTTATATTCACTTCAAATTTCATCAGATTTACTAAAGACTTATATTCACTTCGAATTTCATCAGATTTTCTAAAGACTTATATTCACTTCAAATTTCATCAAGTTTTCTAAAGACTTGTATTCACTTCAAATTTAACCAGATTTTCTGAAGACTTGTATTTACTTCAATTTTATATAGATTTTCTAAAGGCTTATATTCACTTCAAATTTCATCTTATTTTCTGAAGACTTATATTCACTTAAAATTTCATCAGATTTTCTGAAGACTTATATTCACTTCAAATTTCATCAGATTTTCCGAAGACTTATATTCACTTCAAATTTCATCGATTTTAAAGACTTATATTCACTTCAAATTTCATCATATTTTCGAAGACTTATATTCACTTTAAATTTCATCAGATTTTGAAGACTTATATTCACTTCAAATTTATCATTTTCGAAGACTTATATTCACTTCAAATTTCAGATTTTTGAAGACTTATATTCACTTCAAATTTTATCGAGTTTATGAAGACTTAATTCACTTCAAATTTCATCAGATTTTCGAAGTTTAAATTCACTTCAAATTTCATGATTTTACGAAGACTTATATTCACTTCAAATTTCATCGATTTTACGAAGACTATATTCACTTCAAGATTCACAGATTTTACGAAGACTTATATCACTTCAAATTTCATCAAATTTTCTTAAGACTTATATTCACTTCAAATTTCATAAGATTTTCGAAGACTTATATTCACTTCAAATTTCATCAGATTTTACGAAGACTTATATTCACTTCAAATTCACATTTTAAGACTTATATTCACTTCAAATTTCATCTTATTTTACGAAGACTTATATTCACTTCAAATTTCATCAGATTTTCTGAAGACTTATATTCACTTCAAGATTCACCAGATTTTCTGAAGACTTATATTCACTTCAAATTTCATCAGATTTTCTAAAGACTTATATTCACTTTAATTTTCGTCATATTTTTTCTTATTTCACTTAAATTTCATCAATTTTAAAGACTTATATTCACTTCAAATTTCATCATTTTCTGAAGACTTATATTCACTTCAAATTTCATATTTTAAGACTTATATTCACTTCAAATTTCATCAGATTTTCGAAGACTTATATTCACTTCAAATTTCATCAGATTTTCGAAGACTTATATTCACTTCAAATTCATTGATTTTACGAAGACTTATATTCACTTCAAATTTCATCAGATTTTCTGAAGACTTATATTCACTTCAAATTTCATCAGATTTTCTGAAGACTTATATTCACTTCAAATTTCATCAGATTTTTTGAAGACTTATATTCACTTCAAATTTCATCGATTTTCGAAGACTTATATTCACTTCAAATTCACAGTTTTGAAGACTTATATTCACTTCAAATTTCATCTGATTTTCTGAAGACTTATATTCACTTCAAATTTAACCAGATTTTCTGAAGACTTGTATTCACTTCAAATTTCGTCATATTTTCTGAAGACTTATATTCACTTTAAATTTCATCTAATTTTCCTAAGACTTATATTCACTTCAAATTTCATCATTTTACGAAGACTTATATTCACTTCAAATTTCATGATTTTCTAAAGACTTATATTCACTTCAAATTTCATGATTTTTAAGACTTATATTCACTTCAAATTTCATCAGATTTTTCGAAGACTTATATTCACTTCAAATTTCATCATTTTCGAAGACTTATATTCACTTCAAATTTCAGATTTTAGAGACTATATTCACTTCAAGATTCACATTTTGAAGACTTATATTCACTTCAAATTTCATCAGATTTTATGAAGACATATATTCACTTCAAATTTAACCAGATTTTCTGAAGACTTGTATTCACTTCAAATTTCGTCATATTTTCTGAAGACTTATATTCACTTTAAATTTCATCAAATTTTCCTAAGACTTATATTCACTTCAAATTTCATCAGATTTTCTGAAGACTTATATTCACTTCAAATTTCATCAGATTTTCTGAAGACTTATATTCACTTCAAATTTCATCAGATTTTCTAAAGACTTATATTCACTTCAAATTTCATCAAATTTTCTTAAGACTTATATTCACTTCAAATTTCATCAGATTTTCTGAAGACTTATATTCACTTCAAATTTCATCGATTTTACGAAGACTTATATTCACTTCAAGTTTCACAGATTTTCGAAGACTTATATTCACTTCAAATTTCATCGATTTTCTAAAGACTTATATTCACTTCAAATTTCATCGATTTTACGAAGACTTATATTCACTTCAAATTTCATCAGTTTTGAAGACTTATATTCACTTCAAATTTCATCGATTTTAAGACTTATATTCACTTCAAATTTCATCAGATTTTCTGAAGACTAGTATTCACTTCAAGATTCACCAGATTTTCGGAAGACTTATATTCACTTCAAATTTCATCTTATTTTCTGAAGACTTATATTCACTTCAAATTTCATCAGATTTTCTGAAGACTTATCTTCACTTCAAATTTTGTCATATTTTCTGAAGACTTATATTCACTTTAAATTTCATCAAATTTTCCTAAGACTTATATTCACTTCAAATTTCATCAGATTTTCTGAAGACTTATATTCACTTCAAATTTCATCAGATTTTCTGAAGACTTATATTCACTTCAAGTTTCACCAAATTTTCTGAAGACTTATATTCACTTCAAATTTAATCAGATTTTCAGAAGACTTATATTCACTTCAAATTTGATCAGATTTTCTAAAGACTTATATTCACTTCAAGTTTCACCAGATTTTCTGAAGACTTATATTCACTTCAAATTTCATCAGATTTTCTGAACACTTATATTCACTTCAAATTTCATCTTATTTTCTAAAGACTTATATTCACTTCAAATTTCATCAGATTTTCTGAAGACTTATATTCACTTCAAATTTCATCAGATTTTCTGAAGACTTATATTCACTTCAAATTTCATCAGATTTTCGAAGACTTATATTCACTTTAATTTTCATCAGATTTTCTGAAGACTTATATTCACTTCAAATTTCATCAGATTTTCTAAAGACTTATATTCACTTCAAATTTCATCAGATTTTTTGAAGACTTATATTCACTTCAAATTTCATCATAATTTTTGAAGACTTATATTCACTTCAAGTTTCACCAGATTTTCTGAAGACTTATATTCACTTCAAATTTCATCAGATTTTCTAAAGACTTATATTCACTTCAAATTTCATCAGATTTTCTGAAGACTTATATTCACTTCAAATTTCATCAGTTTTTCGAAGACTTATATTCACTTCAAATTTCATCGATTTTAAGACTTATATTCACTTCAAATTTCATCGATTTTCGAAGACTATATTCACTTCAAATTCACAGATTTTCGAAGACTTATATTCACTTCAAATTTCATCTTATTTTACGAAGACTTATATTCACTTCAATTTCATCATTTTACGAAGACTTATCTTCACTTCAAATTTTGTCATATTTTCTGAAGACTTATATTCACTTTAAATTTCATCAAATTTTCCTAAGACTTATATTCACTTCAAATTTCATGATTTTAGAGACTTATATTCACTTCAAATTTCATCGATTTTACGAAGACTTATATTCACTTCAAGTTTCACCAAATTTTCTAAGACTTATATTCACTTCAAATTTCATCAGATTTTCAGAAGACTTATATTCACTTCAAATTTCATCAGATTTTCTAAAGACTTATATTCACTTCAAGTTTCACAGTTTTGAAGACTTATATTCACTTCAAATTTCATCGATTTTACGAACTTATGTTCACTTTAAATTTCATCTTATTTTCTAAAGACTTATATTCACTTCAAATTTCATCAGATTTTCGAAGACTTATATTCACTTCAAATTTCATCAGATTTTCTGATGACTTATATTCACTTCAAATTTCATCGATTTTACGAAGACTTATATTCACTTTAATTTTCATGATTTTACGAAGACTTATATTCACTTCAAATTTTGTCATTTTCTAAAGACTTATATTCACTTCAAATTTCATGATTTTTGAAGACTTATATTCACTTCAAATTTCATCATTTTTAAGACTTATATTCACTTCAAGTTTCACAGTTTTACGAAGACTTATATTCACTTCAAATTTCATGATTTTCTAAGACTTATATTCACTTCAAATTTCATCAAATTTTCTTAAGACTTATATTCACTTCAAATTTCATCAGATTTTTTGAAGACTTATATTCACTTCAAGTTTCACAGATTTTACGAAGACTTATATTCACTTCAAATTTCATCAGTTTTACGAAGACTTATTTTCACTTCATATTTCATCAGTTTTCTAAGACTTATATTCACTTCAAATTTCATCATATTTTAAAACTTATATTCACTTCAAATTTCATTAGATTTTCGAAGACTTATATTCACTTCAAATTTCATCAGATTTTCTAAAGACTTATATTCACTTCAAATTTCATCAAATTTTGAAGACTTATATTCACTTCAAGTTTCACAGTTTTAGAAGACTTATATTCACTTCAAATTTTGTCAGATTTTCTAAAGACTTATATTCACTTCAAATTTCATCAAATTTTCTGAAGACTTATATTCACTTCAAATTTCATCAGATTTTCTTAAGACTTATATTCACTTCAAATTTCATCAGATTTTTTGAAGACTTATATTCACTTCAAATTTCATCGTTTTTAGAGACTTATATTCACTTCAAGTTTCACAGATTTTTTGAAGACTTATATTCACTTCAAATTTCATCAGATTTTCTAAAGACTTATATTCACTTCAAATTTCATCAGATTTTAGAAGACTTATATTCACTTCAAATTTCATCAGATTTTCTAAAGACTTATATTCACTTCAAGTTTCACAGTTTTAGAAGACTTATATTCACTTCAAATTTCATCAGATTTTGAAGACTTATATTCACTTCAAATTTCATCTTATTTTCTAAAGACTTATATTCACTTCAAATTTCATGATTTTACGAAGACTTATATTCACTTCAAATTTCATGATTTTACGAAGACTTATATTCACTTCAAATTTCATCGATTTTACGAAGACTTATATTCACTTCAAGTTTCACAGATTTTACGAAGACTTATATTCACTTCAAATTTTGTCAGATTTTCTAAAGACTTATATTCACTTCAAGTTTCATCAAATTTTCTTAAGACTTATATTCACTTCAAATTTCATCAGATTTTCTGAAGACTTATATTCACTTCAAATTTCATGATTTTACGAACATTTATATTCACTTCAAATTTCATCTTATTTTCGAAGACTTATATTCACTTCAAATTTCATCGATTTTCGAAGACTTATATTCACTTCAAATTTCATGATTTTTGAAGACTTATATTCACTTCAAATTTCATCGATTTTAAAGACTTATATTCACTTCAAGTTTCACAGATTTTACGAAGACTTATATTCACTTCAAATTTCATGATTTTCTAAGACTTATATTCACTTCAAATTTCATCAAATTTTCTTAAGACTTATATTCACTTCAAATTTCATCGATTTTACGAAGACTTATATTCACTTCAAGTTTCACAGATTTTACGAAGACTTATATTCACTTCAAATTTCATCATATTTTAAAGACTTATATTCACTTCAAATTTCATGATTTTACGAAGACTTATATTCACTTAAATTTCATGATTTTCTAAAGACTTATATTCACTTCAAATTTCATCAGATTTTCTAAGACTTATATTCACTTCAAATTTCATCATTTTTGAAGACTTATATTCACTTCAAATTTCATCGGTTTTACGAAGACTTATATTCACTTCAAGTTTCACCAGATTTTCTGAAGACTTATATTCACTTCAAATTTCATCTAATTTTCTGAAGACTTATATTCACTTCAAATTTCATCAAATTTTCTTAAGACTTATATTCACTTCAAATTTCATCAGTTTTTGAAGACTTATATTCACTTCAAATTTCACAGTTTTTCGAAGACTTATATTCACTTCAAATTTCATCAGATTTTCTGAAGACTAATTTTCACTTCATATTTCATCAGATTTTCTAAAGACTTATATTCACATCAAATTTCATCATATTTTCTGAAGACTTATATTCACTTCAAATTTCATGATTTTGCGAAGACTTATATTCACTTCAAATTTCATGATTTTCTAAGACTTATATTCACTTCAAATTTCATCAAATTTTTGAAGCTTATATTCACTTCAAGTTTCACAGATTTTACGAAGACTTATATTCACTTCAAATTTTGTCGATTTTCTAAAGACTTATATTCACTTCAAATTTCATCAGTTTTTGAAGACTTATATTCACTTCAAATTTCATCTTTTTAAGACTTATATTCACTTCAAGTTTTCAGATTTACGAGACTTATATTCACTTCAAATTTCATGATTTTCTAAAGACTTATATTCACTTCAAATTTCATGATTTTTGAAGACTTATATTCACTTCAAATTTGATCGATTTTCTAAAGACTTATATTCACTTCAAATTTCATCAGATTTTAGAAGACTTATATTCACTTCAAATTTCATCAGATTTTGAAGGCTTATATTCACTTATGGTTTCACCAGATTTTCTGAAGACTTATATTCACTTCAAATTTTGTCAGATTTTCTAAAGACTTATATTCACTTCAAATTTCATCAAATTTTCTGACGACTTATATTCACTTCAAATTTCATCAGATTTTCTTAAGACTTATATTCACTTCAAATTTCATCAGATTTTTTGAAGACTTATATTCACTTCAAATTTCATCGATTTTTGAAGACTTATATTCACTTCAAGTTTCACCAGATTTTCTGAAGACTTATATTCACTTCAAATTTCATCAAATTTTCTTAAGACATATATTCACTTCAAATTTCATCAGATTTTTTGAAGACTTATATTCACTTCAAATTTCATCAGTTTTTCTGAAGACTTATATTCACTTCAAGTTTCACCAGATTTTCTGAAGACTTATATTCACTTCAAATTTCATCAGATTTTCTAAAGACTTATATTCACTTCAAATTTCATCAGATTTTAGAAGACTTATATTCACTTCAAATTTGATCAGATTTTCTAAAGACTTATATTCACTTCAAATTTCATCAGATTTTCTGAAGACTTATATTCACTTCAAATTTCATCAGATTTTCTGAAGACTTATATTCACTTCAAGTTTCACCAGATTTTCTGAAGACTTATATTCACTTCAAATTTTGTCAGATTTTCTAAAGACTTATATTCACTTCAAATTTCATCAAATTTTCTGAAGACTTATATTCACTTCAAATTTCATCAGATTTTCTTAAGACTTATATTCACTTCAAATTTCATCAGATTTTTTGAAGACTTATATTCACTTCAAATTTCATCAGTTTTTCAGAAGACTTATATTCACCTCAAGTTTCACCAGATTTTCTGAAGACTTATAGTCACTTCAAATTTCGTCAGATTTTCTAAAGACTTATATTCACTTCAAATTTCATCAGATTTTCAGAAGACTTATATTCACTTCACATTTGATCAGATTTTCTATAGACTTATATTCACTTCAAGTTTCACCAGATTTTCTGAAGACTTATATTCACTTTAAATTTCATCAGATTTTCTGAACACTTATGTTCACTTCAAATTTCAACTTATTTTCTAAAGACTTATATTCACTTCAAATTTCATCAGATTTTCTGAAGACTTATATTCACTTCAAATTTCATCAGATTTTCTGAAGACTTATATTCACTTCAAATTTCATCAGATTTTCTGAAGGCCTATATTCACTTCAAGTTTCACCAGATTTTCTGAAGACTTATTTTCACTTCAAATTTTGTTAAATTTTCTAAAGACTTATATTCACTTCAAGTTTCATCAAATTTTCTTAAGACTTATATTCACTTCAAATTTCATCAGATTTTCTGAAGACTTATATTCACTTCAAATTTCATCAGATTTTCTGAACACTTATATTCACTTCAAATTTCATCTTATTTTCTGAAGACTTATATTCACTTCAAATTTCATCAGATTTTCTTAAGACTTATATTCACTTCAAATTTCATCAGATTTTTTGAAGACTTATATTCACTTCAAATTTCATCAGTTTTAAGACTTATATTCACTTCAAGTTTCACAGATTTTACGAAGACTTATATTCACTTCAAATTTCATTGATTTTCTAAAGACTTATATTCACTTCAAATTTCATCAAATTTTCATAAGACTTATATTCACTTCAAATTTCATCATTTTACGAGTCTTATATTCACTTCAAGTTTCACAGTTTTTGAAGACTTATATTCACTTCAAATTTTATCAGTTTTAGAAGACTAATTTTCACTTCATATTTCATCAGATTTTCTAAGACTTATATTCACATCAAATTTCATCATATTTACGAAGACTTATATTCACTTCAAATTTCATGATTTTACGAAGACTTATATTCACTTCAAATTTCATCGATTTTCTAAAGACTTATATTCACTTCAAATTTCATCGATTTTTGAAGACTTATATTCACTTCAAATTTCATCGTTTTTGAAGACTTATATTCACTTCAAGTTTCACAGATTTTAGAAGACTTATATTCACTTCAAATTTCATCGATTTTCTAACGACTTATATTCACTTCAAATTTCATCAAATTTTCTTAAGACTTATATTCACTTCAAATTTCATGATTTTTGAAGACTTATATTCACTTCAAGTTTCACAGTTTTACGAAGACTTATATTCACTTCAAATTTCATCGATTTTACGAAGACTAATTTTCACTTCATATTTCATCATTTTCTAAAGACTTATATTCATCAAATTTCATCATATTTTGAAGACTTATATTCACTTCAAATTTCATCAGATTTTACGAGACTTATATTCACTTCAAGTTTCACAGATTTTACGAAGACTTATATTCACTTCAAATTTCATGATTTTCTAAAGACTTATATTGACTTCAAATTTCACATTTTACGAAGACTTATATTCACTTCAAATTTTGTCATTTTCGAAGACTTATATTCTGGACACATTTGCGTCGGAAGTGATTACTGTTTTGGAGAAAACAAGAGGAACTTTGACAGAATATTGGTTAGTTTTATGCAAAGTATGATGCATGACAGTGTATATGAATGACATATGCATGAATTATGACTTTATGAGTAATGTATGAATGATAGATGTTGTGGTATTTCAAAACATATCCATCTTGAAGAAGATCACGGATGCTTTGTTTGAGGATTTCTGACTCCTGCTTGGGGAATTGAGTAGGTGGAAGTCCCTGCTTTTGAGAAAGATACCCTGGATTCCTCCGATGCACTATCTGACCAAGTCTTGGGCCTAGATATTGTTGAGGAAGGTAGAGATTGAGAAGCTCGTTGTTGGAGATCTCATATATAGACCCTGCTGAGGAGAATCTGGGAGGCGATCCGTTGGGGACCTTGTATGTAGATCCTGCTGAGGAAATTTAGGAGGCGCTTTATTGGGGATTACAGGTGCGGATCTCATGGAGAGCATTTGATAGTTCTTTGGGAGACCGGTGGAAGAGTCGGGATCCGTTGTAATCTGGTGGGGAATGAAGATGTAGGTTCCTCAGATGCACTATCGACCAAGTATTGGTGCGGATCTTGTTGGGGAAAAAGGAACGGACTGAGAGATACCCGCTGGGGATAAATACCTTGACTGGGGGTGAGGTGTTACTGCTTGGAGACCGATGTAACATTGCTTAGTCGAGTGGAATTGCAGCTCGTGGATTCCCTTTTGCTCTGCTGGGGAAGTTGTGTTGTGAGTGACACCTTTGCAGGGATCATGCTCTGTGGGGGAATGCATTGGTGACTTTCGTTGTCATCTCAATTCCTGGAGCCTGTAGTAAGTACTTTTGTATGTTCACTTTTCGTATGTTTGTGATTAGATTCTTATTGTCAAATGCGTATAGTCATTCAAAGCAAACGTTGGACTTATTGCAAATAACAACAGCAGAAATTGTAAAGGGAAAGAAGTTTGCATTTATTTGAAAGGTGGCGTATGGCCAAGTAGTTTGTACACAAGAAAGGTAAAAAGCTATGCGGAAACAATCTCGTTAAGTTCCAACTATGCTAGTACTCATATATTTCGACTATCTCATCCTTGCATCGAGAAAGTGAGTAGGTGATCCTCGCCATTTGAACCTTGAATCTTGATAGTAGTGCAGGCGGATGATCGGAAGAGACATAGTTATGCGCTTAAATCCTAACTTTGCCTAGACCGCCCTTTCGGGTTTCGTCTGGGATACCTTTTTGCCCAAGCCGCCTTTTCGGTTTTCGACTTGCGGTGTACATGTTTTGTATATATCCTTAATTTTGCCCGAACCTTTTGGTTCGAGGATCTTATTTTTGCCTAGGCGTCGACCTAGCGGGTCTCTTTTATCGTAGTATTTTTGATATGCATTCACGGTGTGGGAAGTCTTCACCATCCATGGTGCTAAGTATCATAGCTCCGCCGGAAAATCTGTCTTGACTACGAATGGTCCCTCGTAGGTGGGAGTCCATTTGCCTATGGGATCACCTTGTGGGAGAATGATGCGCTTGACTACTAGATCACCGACTTGGTAGACTCGGTGCTTGACCTTCTTGTTAAATGCTCGATCATTCGTTTACGATAAATCATCCATGGCGGATGGGCGTGAGTCGTTTCTCATCAATCAAGTTAATCGGTCAAGCGATGCGGACCCAATCGTCTTCGCCTAACTCGCCTCTGGAGGACTACGGTGAGGTATCCGAACCTCGATGGGTAAGCGGCTTCCATACATTATCACGAGAGAAGGGGTTGCCCTGTTGATGTTCGTGATGTAGTGCGATAACCATGAAGAGCAAATGGTAACATTTCATGCCAATCTTTGTAAGTCACTATCATCTTCTGTATAATCTTCTTAATGTTCTTATTGGCGGCTTCCTTCTGCCGTTCATCTTAGGCCGATATGGAAGAATTGTGATGCTTGATCTTGAATTGCGTGCGAGTTCGGTGATCATCTTATTGTTGAGATTGGAACCGTTATACGTGATAATCCTTTCGGAGTGCCATACCGGCGGATAAGATTATGCTTGATGAATCGAGCCACAACATTCTTAGTAAGATGCATACGAGCTGCCTCTACCCACTTGGTGAAATAATCTATTGCCACAAGGATGAAGCGATGTCCATTGGAAGCGTGGGCTTAATTTCTCCAATCATGTCAATGCCCCACATTGCAAAGGCCAAGGAGAAGTTAAAACATTCGAGTCTTGGAGTACGTGCACTTTGTCGGCATAAATCGGCATTTGTGACAAGATCGCGTAGCGGTGACAATCGACTTCCATGGTGGACCAATAGTAACTTGTTCTCAAAATCTTCTTAGCCATGGTGTGTCCTGGAGTGGGTACCAAATTCGCCGTGTAACTCTTCCATGATACGCATTGCGGTTTTACGGTCTACACACGGAGTAAGCACAAGTCGTGGTTGCGCTTGTATAAGATGTCGTTCTTTGAGGAAGAATTTGGATGCAAATCTTCTCATGAACTTCTTATCATTAACGATGCCCTGCGGATATTCACGAGTCTCAAGATACCTCTTCACGTCATAGTACCAAGGTTTCTCTTGCGTCAAGCTCACAACAATCTGTTGGTTCGTCGAACTTCTCAATGATGATGGGGAGCCTCGTTGTCCCATCGACCTTGAACATAGGCGACATAGTAGCTAATGTGCCTTGATTCTCTTCTCGTGGAATATGATCAAGGTAATCTCTTGATAGGGGATCAAACTCAAAACATGCTCTCGATATGGAATGAGATTTGGATGCTTCGTATCCCACTCGCCTTAATCGGTGATCACTAAAGTTGAGTCTCCATATACTTGCAAGAACTTGATTCTTAAATCAATAGCGACTTTAAGACCCATGATGCACGCCGTACTCGGCCATGTTGTTAGTGCAATGAAACATAATCTAGCGGTGAAAGGGTATGTCTTTGTAGGGATGTAATGATGGCGCCAATGTCATTGCCAAGTGCGTTTGAGGCTCCATCAAAGACCATGGTCCATCGGGATCCTTGTTCGGTCCTTATCGGGCACAGTTCTTAATCGTAATTAGTAAAACATCTTCATCGGAAATTGAACTGCATAGGCGATAGTCATCTGACGATGATCCAAATGATCTACTACACTTCCTTTGATCGCTTTCGAGAAGTGTCTTGGATGTCATATTCGGTCAAGATCATTTGCCATCTTGCTATTCTTCGGAGAAGTGGTTTCTCAAATATGTATTTTATTGGATCCATCTTGAAATCAACAAGGTAGTGTGAGTCAACATATCTTGTCTTAGTCGTGAGCACAAGCCAAAGCGTTGCAAGTTTTCTTGGTGTGAGTATCTTGTTTCACGATCGGTAAACTTTTGCTAAGGTAGTATATTGCATGCTCTTTTCGACCAGACTCGTCATGTTGCCCCACACACACCCCATTGAGTTCTCTAACACATCAAGTACATGATAAGAGGTCTTCCTTGATGGGCGGCATCGAATAAGAGGATTCAGGTACTCCTTGATTTTGTCAAAGCGATCGGCAATCGTCGTTCCATTCCACTACTTGATCTTTCTTTAATAACTTGAAGATTGGCTCACAAGTAGCGATTAGGTGTGCAATGAATCGCAATGTGGTTTAATCGACCCAAGAAACCTCGACCTCCTTCTCATGCGGGGCTGGCATTTCTTGAATAGCTTTAACCTTGGCGGGATCAACTTCAATACCTTTACCACGACAACAAACCCTAGGAGTTTTCGGATCGACTCAAAGGTGCACTTGTTGGGATTAAGTCTCGATCTGTACTTCTTCAATCATCAAATAGTTTACGCAAATGATCAAGATGTTCTTCTTGATCGTGATCGAGCTATCATGTCGTCGGCGTAGACCTCTATCTCGTGATGAATCATGTCATGAAATAATGTCACCATACGTTGATAAGTGGCGCTGCGTTCTTGATCGACGGCATAACCTTGTAAGTGCCCACTTTGTAACAAAAGTAGTCTTCTCCATGTCTTGGGAGCCATTTTAATCGATTGTGTAGGAGAAACCATCCATGAAGGAGAAAACCTTGTGTTGGCGGTGTTGTCAACGAACATCAATATGAGGAAGTGGGAAATCGTCTTTCGGACTCGCTTTGTTCGGATCTGTAATCCACACACATTCGTACCTTGCCATCCTTCTTAGGTGCGGGTACCATTTGCAACCAGGGATAAGAGGTGACACTAAGAAACCGCGTTGAGCCTTCATAACTTGGCTTTGATTTTCTCGACATCTCGGGGCTGACGAACCTTACATTTCAGGAGAAAACCTTCTTTTGTCGGCAATCGGTGTACCACGATATCAATGTCCAACCGGCATGTCTTCGTATGACCAAGCAAAACCTCAATATAGTCTCGTAGCATCTGAACCAACCTTTCTTTAACTTTGTTCTCAAGACCGCTCCTATCTTGATCTCTTTTGTCTTCGTCGGACCCAATTCACAACCTCAACTTGCTCTTCGTGGTGGTATAACTCGCTCTTCTTCTTGTAGCGATCGGCAAATTCTCCGGCACTTCACAATCTTCCTCACTTTCGTCTTGGCTTGGTAGATCGGATTATCAAGTCATATTTAGCACTAGCATAGTATTAGATTCGGAGTGATTACGCGATTGTATCACGTGGGTGTGTGTAAGAAACACATAGCTTTTGAAGGGTGATAAAGTAAAGAAAGAAAACAAACAATTGAATGCAAAAGCCAACGAATTTATTGAATGAAAATAAACAACGGATAATAACCCTATAAGCGAACCATGATGCCGGGCAAACACTAGGCTTTCAAAGTTTATTGTTCAAAACATAAAGAAATCGAAAAGCAAAACAAAACAAGAGCAATTACTCGACTAAAGGAGATTGGTATAGCGTCTTGATCTTCCAATTTGAGCCCATGATGCGGGTTGGGAAGATCCACTTCGATGTCGAAGCGTTGTCGTCGTCTTCTATAGCATGGATTCCACTGGCGATGTGGAAGGAAGTTGGCGGCACGTTCGCGCGTATCATCTTCGACCCTTGATGGTGAAGCCTAAACCGGTCTTGTCGATTTGAAGGAAGATCGGGAGTTGTCCCCAAATAGCACTACCTCCTTGTTCAACATGGCTTGAGCATCTTTCGGTGAGGCCATCCTAGGCGGAACTTGTGTAACCGGGAGTGGCGGAGTCAGCAGGCATGACTGGGATTATTTCAAAAGCTTGACGGAGTCTCGAAGAATTCACCCTCCATCTCGAGGTAGCGGAATTGCGGATGGTGACCATATACTCTTCTTCACCACATCTGTGACAACCTTTCCTTTCACGGGTATTTGGTTTCGATGTAAGGTAGAATACGCCCCATGTATCAAGGCGTCCAAGTAGGCAAGAGTAGGTGGACGGATGTCCATGACAAAGAAAGTGGAATCAAAAGTGCGGGAACCGACTTTATGAGTGAGCTCTCCAATCTTGTTAAGCTTAGAACCATTAAAAGCTCTCACAATAATATCTTTGGGTCTCGAACCAACCCTTCGACATCAAGCGGATCAAAAGCGGTCTTGGAAGGATATTGAGCGAACGGTATCCACCAAAACATGAGACAAGGTAGTACCCTTGCATTCAGAGAGATGTGCAAGGCTTTGTTATGTTTCTTCCGGAGTCAAATCGACATCGAGAAGCCTAGGCCGTTGTTGGCAGCCGGGCTAGCAATACAAACTTGAACCGATCGGTAGTAGTGTCTTGCATGCGTGAGCATTTTGAAATTTCACCAAGGCGTTAGCATGAGCCTCGAGCAAGAGCGAGCAAGCATGGAGATCTTGGAGTCATCCCAACTGTTCCACAACATTGTAGTCACTTTTCTTGATAATCTTGAATTTCCTCCATTTCTTGTTTGGAGGTGTCTTGATAACTTCCTTTGGTACTACGGTTGGCGGGATGAGCCTTTGGTTCTTTCCTCAGCTTGGGAGTGGGTTGAATATGGAATCAGTGGAGTCGCGGTGTCTTTGGAGGAGAGATATCGGAGAGAATACCCTTCGGTTCGGTCACCTTACTTGATCCGGTGATGTTGTCAATGTCGGAATGGTAGCTTCATTGTAAGATCCTTGATAGTCGAGGGTCTTGCTTGCGCCATGATAGTAAACATCGACTCCATAGTTCCAAGGATAGCTTTATTAGAGGAATATGGCCGGTCTTGGAGAAGTGATAATGAGAGGTGCCACTCTAGGCACGAGGATCGTGAGAGGAAATCCTTATTGTGTTAACATCGGCATAGTCTTACGGGAAATCGTCACCCCATCCTCGCCTTAACATCTTTAATAGGAATCTTGTAACTATCGGGGGTGTACTTCACCATGTAATCATATTTTCCACTTGGCTGCCCCAAGGTATCCCGGATGATGGTTTCATTCGCATTGTCGATCTTCAACTTAGACATTTCTTCACACTACGCACGGTGGTTTGAAATAGTATCTCACGGTTATCCATCATCATCGAACACGTCTTCTCAACCAAGCACAACCATCGGTGCGGATGGGCACCAACGTTCTCTGGGCATCTGGGTTGACAGGCTTGCAACAAATTCTTCTTAATCATCAAAGGGTGGTCAAGTCATCTATGTTGAAAACATAAGTATCATCACCGCATTGGAACTCTTGTCATGGTTAGGCATAGGCGCGTTGATCACATTCGGTCTCAGCGGAGGATCAAACTCAATCGCTTAGCTTGATCATATCTTGAATCTTGTTCTTGAGCCCAACAATCATCGATTACTATGTCAGGCTATTGGAATGGTAAGCACACTTAGCATTAGGATTGTACCGGAGAGGAAGTGTTGACATTCGAGGAGGATCCCTCAGTAATCACTCTGCGTTCAACATGTGTTGCAAGGCTTGCGACAAAGGCATGTTGATCTTAATCTGTCTTGGTGCGTTACGGCTATCGCGTTGTCTCGGCGAGGTTGTCTTGATGTAGGATTGGAGATCACTGCGCCCCCAGTTGAGCACGGTCGGTCTTGGCTCGGCTTTTCGACCATACACGGCATTGGCTTCTTTCTTACCACCAAAAGATCTCTGCGGCATTTGAAGATGACTCTACATGGATCTTCCACTCTTGATACCGCTTCAATGCGCTCGCTTTGTCAATATCATCGGTGAATCGGATGAAGAATTTCCAATCGGATGATTGAAGAGCGACTGTCGGTGTTCCCATGAACATATCAACCAACTCCCTATTGGACAAGGGTGGTTGAACTCCGCTAGATCTCTCCACTTACGAGCATACTCCTTGAACTTCTCGTCATGACCCATAGACATGCTTTGTAGTTGCATGCAGTGGGTGTCAATTCATCATTGTACTCATCTTGTCGTAGAAAGCATCGGCCAAATCACTCCAAATGCGGATACGGTCATTCTCTAGCGATAGTACCATTCCAAGCGGGTTCGGACAAACTCTCTTGAAAATAGTGCATCCACAACTTTACGTCATCGGTGTGGGGATTAATCTTGAACATAGGACTTCAAATGCGCTTAGGGCAAGACATGCCATCATACTTGGAAAAAGTAGGAACTTTGAATTTGGGAGGAATCACAACACCGAACAAGACTCGGATCATCAAAGTTCAGCCGGACATCTTGAGTTTTCCACCATTGAGACGGTCTTCAAGTTGTTTGTACTTGTCATCTTCATCGAGTCTTGGCTATAATCGGCGGTCCTCTCCTTCTTTCTTTGGCTCATGGTCATCTTCATCACCCTTGGTACTCCCCTCGGTATGGACACTTCCTTGAGAGCTCGATCGACCGACCACTTTTGGACCCCCTTTGTAGCGTCTACCCATGTTGAGGAGACCAACAACCTTCTTCTTCTTGTTGATGAGCTTCTTCAAATCTTCTTGGCCTTGGACCAAGCTGGTAAACATCTGCTGGAGGCATTCGAGCTTGAAGATCTTTGACGATCTGTTCAAGAGCCATTTACGCTAAAATAAATAGCGAGCAAATGAGAAAACCAATCTCAATGTACAGTGATGCCATGTTATGATATGCTATGCGATGTTTATGCGAATGCAATGCAATGTTTTCAAGGACCTTAGAGATTTAAATTTGTTTAAAACAAGCATGAACAAACATTTATTAGTTCTCTTTTTATTCTTTTTCTTTTTAAGTACAAGAGATAGTTCAAAACAATAAAAGAAAACATAAACATCCTAAAGCTCTAAGTCTCCCATGGGCGCTTCCTCTTGGTGCCGATGTAGCGTTGATATTTCGCTCCTCGTGAAGTAGCTTGGTCAACTCTAACACTTTCTTCTCGCTTGCATAGCGAGCTTCAAAATCCCTTTCTTCTTTTAGTTGAATCGGGATCTCTTCAAGTCTTCAAAATCGGTAGGCATGTCGGGATGGAGAACAACATAGGTACGTCACCTATAGCAGGTTCCATAATTCTTGGTAAAAGCAGTGAATGGCATCATGAGGTTTTGAGCTCGAGCTCGCACCCATTTGAGGTAAGGTTCCCAAGGAATGGAGTTGGTGCCCCAAAGTCTTGGTATTAGTCTTTTACCATGCCCCAAGCATGTATAAACCTTAAATCGGTAATTACGGAGATCGTGATTGTAGTCGAACACAACATCTTGGAGAAGCATATCATGTGGACCATCTCTTGAGCAAAACCAAGCGGCGTAGAGCTAAAGAAGGGTTGTAAGTAATACCTCCCTTATACCAAGTAGCGGTACATTAGGAATTCTCCACGCTCGATGAAGGTGAAGTCCTTTTGAGAGAAAAGATTCCAACGGATATCCGAATGAGAGAGTGACATCAATCTTTGAGACCATCTCAACCTTTGTTCATTCTTCAAAGCGATGGAGGAAGGTGCGAAATAAACCACCTTGAAAGTAACGGTATACAACACATGAGAGTTCCTTGTTGCTTAGTAATGCAGTGTGGAGAGAATGGGATGTCTCCAAGTAAAGTAGCCTTGGATTGGGTAAGGAACAACTTGATGGTATTGATATCGATGAATTGATCCGAATTAGGAAATAGAACCAAACCATAAATTAGCAAGGCCACAATATTTTCAAATGCATGGAAACTCATAGCTTTGAGGAATTCTCGGGCTTTCTTAATTAGAAACTTAGCAAGTAAACCCTTAACTCCACTTCTAGTTTCCCAATTGGCTTCAATAAAGTGCTTAAGATGTAAGGCGGATGCGATGTCTTCGTGCTTAGGAACCTTTTCTAGACCGGTGAATGGCATTTGGTCAAGAATAGGTATCCCAGTAGCAGAGAACTCTTCTAAGGTAGGAACCAGCGATAATCGGAAATGTAAAGCAATGGTGCTTGGATCAAAGAACTGGAATAGGACATGCATCATATCTTCTTCAAACCGGAGATAACCAAATCAAGTAGATAACCATGTCTTTTGATGAACCGAGCATGGTCGGAATTTCGAAACCAATTCTTTGAGTTGAGAAGGGATACCGTGAAGTTGATTCGGATAGTCTTTCTAGAAGCCATAATCCTACAAAGCAGCAAAGATAAATCCCTAGGTCCTTGAAATAGTTAGAAATATATGCAATGCAAATGATGTCATGTTGTCATGTTTAGCACACACAAACAATTCACACAATGAGCCTAGGTTTAAGACTTGCATGAGGTATAGGTGATTACCCACCAAAAGTTTGAGTTGGTTCATCTGTCCTATAATAGTAAGGGTTCTAGGAATCTCACATCACGATCTTTCGTGGCGCTTATTTCAATCGACGGCCAAGTGGTCGATCGAAAATGTCCCAAAGTCGATCTCAATGGCGTAGCATCGGTATCAACCAACCTCGGTCTACACCAAAGTCGGCCATCTCACTACCTTCTAATGGCCAAGATGGGTCAATTAAGGTTCTAAAAGTTTAGTTAGCGCTTGATGACACCCGCGAAGCCAAATACTATCTTCAACTTGGGAATGAAGAGTATCGGGACAACCAAAGTGTCACGCTAACGTAGCCATCATGTTGACCGTTTAGTTATCGTCTAACGGTCGCGATGATCTAATGCTACTTACCTAAAAGGAAACCGGATCCGGTGTAGGATCCCAACAATATAATACCCAAGCAACCCTTAAAGATAAAGCATACAAGTCAAACAAAAAGCAATAAAAGTTATCTAGAAATCCCTAAGGTAATTCTCTCTTTGGACTTCTCCCAGTAGTCGCAGATTCGTAACACGGTGAACCGACTTCGTAGGATTTTGTATCCAAATGTGCGGATAGCAAGAGTCGCCACCGACTTTTATTTTATCAATTAAGGGAAGGTAAAAGTAGAAAAAGACCTTCGTTAGATTACGAGTTCGGAGAATGGTTATGAAAAGGGAAGGTATTAGCACCCTTTCCATCCATGATTTATTCTACGGGCTCTTAGTTGCTCTAGATCACTTTCTTAAAATTGCTTTTTGTGTGTTTGACAAAAAATGTTTTGAAAGAGGCATTTCGCTTTGACTTTGTAATGACTCATGTAGGAGTGTATACAAAGTGTTCGGAAATGTTTTGTTTTGAAAAAGAATTTGAATTTTGAAAAAGAGTGTGTGGTGTGAAAAGCATTTGATAGAGCAAGCAACTAAAAGACTTATTTACCCACTCAGAATTGGTCGTTTTGTTGTACTTCTACATTCCTTTAGAATAGCGCTAGCCATACCATTAGTTAGTAGGTAGCTCCATTCGTTGGATGTAAGCGGGACATTCGAAGGGACATCGGATGGTCATAGAAAGCAACTTGTAGGAAGTATCCTAGCACATTCGAAGGGACTATCATCATTTTCGTGGCGACAATCGAGGGTCAAGATCATGTATTCGGGCGACATCGTGGGTCTTATGATCTTTGTATCGAAGGGACTATGATGATTTGTTTGGAAGGCAGCGGTGCTAGAATACCTCTACGTTCGAGGACATGACCATTTTGAATCGAAGGCATCGAGAGAATTACCCTAAGGGGTGCGTGTGTGAAAAAGTGTGTTGATTTGATATTTTATCTTGAAAATTAGTGGGCTATGTTCAATTTTAGTCTTGCCATACACGCCTAGTTACAAGCAATTTATAGGGTGCGGAAAGTAAAATGCGGAATGTAAAGTGCGGAAAGGTAAATGTCTCACGCTATTACAAGGCTTTGGCGGATACATAATTTAAACTTCGGAAAATAAAACCTAATTTAAACTATTACATCCCATGAACAGTTACATTATTGAAAAATAAAATGAAAGCGGAAGAATTCGAATCGGATTAACCTGTGAAAGAATGAGAAATCAGAAAGTGCGATATGAATCGAACAAGAGAAAAATTGTTAGAAAAATGCAAATTTTTATATGAGAAAATTATTACATGCTGGAAATAATATAAATATGCTAAAATAAATTTTTGAGATTTTTTGGATGCAATTTAATAATTAAAAATGAATTAAATGTGATTAAAATGCAAAAATATGAATAAAAATAAATATGCATGCAAAAATATGTTTTTTAATTTATTAAATTAAATAAAGATTTTTAGAAAATAAATGCAAAAGGAAAATTATTTTTGACAATTTTTTAATGCTTAAATAAAATGTGGAAATTAATTAAAATAGATGCAAAATATTAAAATATGAAAAATATGAAAAAGTTGAGTTTTGGAAAAAGGAAAAACCAAGTTGGTCCTGATGAGGATCGAACTCGTGACCTCGCTCTCATATCCCCACGCCTTTGCCATCTGATCCAACGTGCACGCGTGTTACTGAATCGGAGCGAGTGGAAGAGAAACAAGTGTCGATTTCTGACTGCCTCCCTTGCGCGCCAGACTTCGTCTCTTTCGTTTTGAATTTTCAAAAGCTTGCGTCGGCTTTTCTTCGACGCTAAAGGCCCTGGCTACATGGAAAATCAAGTACAAGTAATATAAATTCATTGTAAATACATGGTTCGATTCCAGGCATCGTTCCGAGTTCATTGGTCATGGTCTCATGGTCCAATTTTTCCTGTTTTGTAAAACTCTAAAACGTGTTCAGGAACCCTAACAATGGTGTCATGCATTCCCGGCCATGGAAATTCAATTAAAGCACCCAGAAAGTTTGCAAACTTATCACTGATCATAAAAACAACAACAAATCGTGTTAATAATGCATGAATATGAGAAATCGATTTTGAAATTTTCAAGAACAAACCAAACACGGATTTTCTGATTCTGGATGGATTTGAGCAATGTAAAGGCCTGGATCGATTCTGGAGATGCCAAGGAACATGTTAGACACCTCAAATTTGATTGAAAACGGCTGGAAGTGTGATCTCCAATTGCTTGCTTGCCACGGTTTTTTGACTTTTCGGTTAGGGTTTCTGGAGCAATTTTTTCGTTCTCTTTCAATTGGTATGCATCAAGTATAAGTACTGGAAGGATTTGACATTGTTTTGGGAAAGAATTGATCAATAATCAATGATAATTGTCATACCCCAAAATTTTCCCTCCATTTACTCAAGAGATTTCATACATCTATACTCAAGGATTCCTCAAGAGTTGATCAGAAAAACTCTCTCCTAGACAATCAACCCAAACTAGGGTTTGGTATCTCTCAAGTCAAGATGAACTTCCAACATCTCCAATGGCCTTCATGCCTCTTTATATGCTTCAAAGGTTCTCCATGTCAAGTTTCAAGCTTCACAAGTCAAGTTTCCTCAGACAATTGCTCAGATGGTTGAAAATCAATTGTATTGGACAAAAAGTCAACTGTGGTCAACATACAGTCAAACTTCATAATTTTTGGTCAACATCCTCATTTTGAAGTTACATTCATCATTTGATCAAGGGTTGATCATGATTCATCAAGAAAACTCAAGATTTGCTCAAAAGTCAAACTTTCTAAATTAGGGTTTCTAAGTGAAAAGTCAACTGAACTTTGACTGATCATAACTTTCTCAAAAATTTTTCCACCACCTCTTGTTTTGAAGGAAATTCAATTCTCTACAACTTCATGTCTCACAAGAATGTCCAAAAAATGCTTCATTTGAGAGGTATAGCTCAAAACATTACAGGTCATTTTCAAAGTCAACAAAAAGTCAACTTTTTGCTTTGAAGATTTATTGAGCATGGTAACTCCAATTGAGATGAGACCAAAAGGGTTGGTTAGAGGACTCTTATAGCTTTCTAAAAAGTCCAAGAACACTCAAAAATGTGGAAAATTGAGCAAGTTACACCATTCACAAGTTGGGCAATTTTGAAAGAATGCACAAAGAGAGATACTTCAAAAAATCAAATCTTTTGCAAATGGGCCTACTTTTTCTTCATCCTAACTTATTCCTCATGCAATTAGGAATATCCAAGCCCAATGCCACGAATTTTTGATTTATTTTTCTATTTAATTTGTAATTTATTCATTTAAATGCAAATTAAATTTAAAAATAAATTATAAAATCAAAATTAATTGAAAGATTGATTTTATTCTCTTCTTAAGACCCAAGCAATCCATTAAAAGCCAGCAATTTCGAAATTGGATCAAAAAAGGCAAGATTGGATTGGAATTGAGCAAATTTTGAAAATTTGATTTTCATGAAAAATCAAATTTGATTATCATTGAATGGTGATTGATTCTTGCCAATTATGATCCCAAATCCATCCAGCATATATACCTGATGCATACCAATCACAAGAGGACGAAAAAATTGCCTTGGAAACCCTATTCTCAAACTGAAAAAACCGTGTTCTTGAAGCTATTGGTAGACCTAGTTCCAGCCATCCTCAACCGATTTGGAGGTGTCCATTGCATTCCTTGAGGTCTTTAGAGTCGATCCAGACTCTTATATCATTCAAAAACATCAAGAATCCAGCAAATCAGAATTCGGTTTGTCAAACTTTTTCCAAATTCGATTTCTAACATTCATGCATTATTAACACGATTTGTTGTTGTTTTTATGATCAGTGATAAGTTTGCAAGCGTTCTGGGTTGTTTGATTGCATTTCCATAGCCTGGAGCTCGATATGCCATAGCTAGGGTTTGTAACCTTGAATTAGGGCTTTGCTAAAACGGAAAAATTGGACCACGAGACTAGTACCAATGCATTCGGAATGATGCCCTGAATCGAACCATGGCTTTAGAATTAATTTATATTATGTGTGCTTGATTTTCGTTTTAGCCAGGGCTGTAGCGTCGAGCAAAAGCCGACGCTGAAGTTTCAAAAGTTCAAATCGAGGAAGATGAAGTTTGGCGCGGAGACGAGGCAACCAGGGCATGACGCGTGCTTGTAATCCGTCCGTTCCGTTTCATTGACACGCGTGCGTTCCAGATCAGATGGCAAAGGCGTGGGCTTGTGAGAGGAATGTCTCCAGTTCGATCCCTGGCCATGACATTTGATTTTTTTCACAAGTTTGCAAACTATTTTTCTATTTTTTCTTTTATTTAATATTTTTGCATTATTTTAATTTCTTTTCACATTTTTATTCTGCATTAAAAAATTATCAAAATTAATTTTCTTTTTGCATTTATTTTCAGAAAAACCTTTATTTAATTTATAAAATTAAAAAATATAATTTTGCATGCATATTTATTTTTATTCATATTTTTGCATTTAAATCACTTTTAATTCATTTTAAATTATTAAATTGCATCTAAAAAATCCCAAAAAATTATTTTAGCATATTCACATTATTTCCAGCATATAATAATTTTCTCATATAAAAAATTGCATTTTTTCTAACATTTTCTCTTATTTCGATTTCATTATATTTTCCGATTTCTCGTTTACTTCACAGGTTAATCCGATTCAGACGATTCTTCCGTTTTCATTTTATTTTTTCAATTATGTAACTGTTTACGGGATGTAATAGTTTAATTTAGGATTTTATTTTCCGCATTTTAAATTATGCAAAGCCTTGTAATAGCGTAGGATTTACCTTTCCGCACTTTACATTCCGCATTTTAATTTCTGCACCCTTATCAATTGCTAGTAATTAGGCGTGTATGGCAAGACTAAAATTGAACATAGCCCACTAATTCCAAGATAAATATATCTGAATTCAACACACTTCTTTCACACACGCACCCCTTAGGGTAATTCTCTCGTTGCCTTACGAATTCAAAATGGTCATGTCCTCGAGTAGAGGTATTCTAGCACCGTTGCCTTCCAAACAAATCATCATAGTCCCTTCGATACAAAGATCATAAGACCCACGATGTCGCTTCGAATACATGATCTTGACCTCGATTGTTGCCTACGAAAATGATGATAGTCCTTGAATGTGCTAGGATACTTCCTACAAGTTGCTTTCTATGACCACGATGTCTCTTCGAATGTGTTACATCCAACGAATGGAGCTACCTACTAACTAATGGTATGGCTAGCGCTATTCTAAAGGAATGTAGAAGTACAACAAAACGACCAATTGGTGGGTAAATAAGTCTCTTAGTTGCTTGCTCTATCAAATGCTTTTCACACCACACACTTTTTTCAAAGTTCAAAATCTTTCCAAAACAAAACATTTCGAACACTTTGTATACACTCCTACATGAGTCATTACAAAGTCAAAGCGAAATGCCTTTTTCAAAACATCTTTGTCAAACACACGAAAGCAATTTTAAAAAGTGATCTAGAGCAACTAAGAGCCCGTAGATAACTACGGATGGAAAGGGTGCTAATACCTTCCCTTTCATAACCATTCTCCGAACTCGAATCTAACGAAGGTCTTTTTACTTTTACCTTCCCTTAATTGGATAAAATAAAAGTCGGTGGCGACTCTTGCTATCCGCACATTTGGATACAAAATCCTACAAAGTCGGTTCACCGTATACTGGCTGGCGACTACTGGGAAACACCTTAAAAAGAGAATTGCCTTAGGGACTTCTAGATAACCTTTATTGCTTTTTGTTTGACTTGTATGCTTTATCTTTAAGGGTTGCTTGGGTATTATATTGTTGGGATCCTACACCGGATCGGGTTTCCTTTTAGGTAAGTGGCATTAGATCATCGCGACCGCTGGGCGATAACTAAGCGGTCAACATGATGGCGTGCGTGACACTTTGGTTGTCCGATACTCTTCATTCCCAAGTTGAAGATAGTATTTGGCTGCGTGGTGTCATCAGCGCTAACTAAACTTTTAGAAAATTGACCCATCTTGGCCATTAGAAGGTAGTGAGATGGCCGACTTTGGTGTAGACCGAGGTTGGTTGATACTCGATGCTACGCTCATTGAGATTAGACTTTGGGACATTTCGATCGACCACCGTCATTGAAATAAGCGCCTGAAAGATGTGATGTGAGATTTCTTTACTAGGACAGGATGAACCAACTCAAACTTTTGGTAGGGTAATCACCTATACCTCGCAAGCCTTAACCCTAGGCTCATTGTGTGAATTGTTTGTGTGTGCTAAACATCATGACATCATTCGCATTGCATATCATCTCTAACTATTTCAAGGACCTAGGGATTTATCTTTGCTGTTTTGTAGGGATTATGGCTTCTAGAAAGACTATCCGAATCAACTTCATGGGTATACCTTCTCACTCAAAATTGGTTTGAACTTCCGACCATGCTCGGTTCATCAAAGACATGGTTATCTACTTGATTTGGTTATCTCGGTTTTGAAGAAGATATGATGCATGTCCTATTCCGGTTCTTTGATCCAAACACCATTGCTTCACATTTCCGATTATCGGTTGGTTCCTACCTTAGAAGAGTTCTCTAAGCTACTTGGGATACCTATTCTTGACCAAATGCCATTCACCGGTTTGGAAAAGGTTCCTAAGTTCGAAGACATCGCATCCGCTTTACATCTCAAGCGCTCAGACATTGAAGCCAATTGGGAAACTAGAAGTGGAGTTAAGGGTTTACTTTCCAAGTTCTTAATTAAGAAAGCCCGAGAATTCCTCAAAGTTATGAGTTTCCATGCGTTTGAAAACATTGTGGCCTTGCTAATTTATGGTTTGGTTCTATTTCCTAACTCGGATCAATTCATAGATATCAATGCCATCAAGTTGTTTCTTACCCGCAATCCAGTGCCTACTTTACTTGGAGACATCCTACATTCTCTCCACACTCGTACTACTAAGCGACAAGGAACTCTCATGTGTTGTATGTGACACCCCAAAAATAATTCAATAATTAAATGTTTATGATTTTAATTAATTATTTAATTGAGAACATAATTTATTTAATAAGTTGGATTATTAAGATTAATGATGGAATTAATTGGAGGAGAAAGTGATATTATTTTATTTAATTATGATTAAAAAGGAATAAGAGGAATAAAAGGAATAAAATAAGGAAAAGAAGGAAATAGATTCATTTTGGAGAAAACAAGGCTACGTAGAAGTGAGAAGAGAAGGAAAGAAGGAAAAGACCTAGGAGCGTCAGAATCTCGAAGAAACCACCAGGTAAGGGGTGATTTCGACTGATTATGGCTTATTATAGGTTTTGATATTCATAATATAAGTTATAGCATGTAGGAATTTGAAATTTGAAATTTTAGGGTTCCATGAATGTGTCCCTAATGGTGTCAGTTTGAGTCTAATTGTGTCAGAATATGTATGGACATGATTAGAGTGTCAGTAGATGAACATAGAAGATGGAAATATGTTGTTTGATGTGTTAGATGATGCAAAAGGATGTAATTTGGTGTTTCCAATTATGGAAGTCGTATGGGTAAAAATGGGTTTGAGTAAAAATGGATGAATGCTGTCAAAAATGCGAAAATCACTTTTTATGCGTAGGAACCGGTTCTATGCGGGTAGGAACGGGTTCCACGTTGAAAAATTGGCAAAACCGAAAAATAAACTCGGGAACCGGTTCTGTATATGACGGAACCGGTTCCCCATTCAAAATCGGGGTAATTTCAACTTTCGGGAACGGTTCCGTTGGTAGGAACCGGGTTCGTGCATTTTCAATTTTCCAAAACTTCAAAATTCATAACTTTCAAACCGTAAGTCCGTTTTGGCGCCGTTTTGGACGTTATTTTCTAAATTTAATGCTCTACCTTATGAAATGAAAATATTTTAGAAATTTTGAAATTATTTTGGGAAAGGGTATAATTTCTAAAGATGATGATTATTAGCTAATACATAATGACGATGTATGTGTATGGTGATGTGTAGTGATGAGGATCGATATTGTGTAGGTGAAATAGCATGGTTATGCTATTGTTTGATGTATGCATGATTGGTTTGGATATCTTGATTGATTGTTTTGCATGTTTATGCTGATGTTAGATGTACGCATGATTGTTGATGTATCATGTTGATTTTTGTGATTCGATTATGTTAAATGAATGTATACATAGGCGATTAATGTTGCATGCTATTGATGTGCGTGCATATGCATTATTTTGGTGAAGTTAATTCCCATTGTGCGAATTTGACTTGGATTGCCGATAACCGATGCAGTGAGGATGGGTGGTTAAATTGGATTCGTGTCCGAGTGGTTATGGACGAATCGATGGGCGTATCCGAATGTTGATGGATCGGTGTTGGGTGACTTAGTCACGAAGTCGGTACCGCATGCATTGAGTGCATTAGTGTTTGCATAGGATTGTAACATGCTAGGATGTCTTCCGGTGTTGCAATGCCTTTATTGTTGATTGATGATGTATGATGAATTGTATGACTATGTTTGTGTATTGGGTTCGATTGGTATTAAGTGGTGGAATAATATGCTTGTATTATATTGTTGATTGAAAGATTTATAATATGCTTTAATTATGAGAAGTCTCACCCTTACTTTACCATTTCGATTAAATTAGGTGAGGAGTCGGTGAGGATGGCTCTAGAGCTTATCTTTTAGTCCGTGTGTCGTGTCATGCTCTGATTAGATTGTAACACTGGGGAACGCTTAGTTAAGAGAATCATTACTGTTTAATAGTTTTCGATTTGAATTCCTTAAGAACTATGATGTTTATTTAAAATTTTGATTTTGGTATTTCCGCTGTGTAAGACATGGTCTTATAACGATTGAATTGTCGATGTTGATCCTCAGTGTAGCATGGCTACTGTTTGAATGAAGTTTGTTTAATTATTAATTGTGACATCCCTTATTATACCGTGTTAAACTCTGATTAAAGATGACTTAGATATTAATTTAATTAATATATTCGGGGTATTTAGATGGGGTGTTACATTGTATACCGTTACTTTCCAGGTGGTTTATTTCGCACCTTCCTCCATCAGTTTTGAAGAATGAACAAAGGTTGAGATGGTCTCAAAGGATGATGTCACTCTCTCATTCAGATATCCGTTGGAATCTTTTCTCTCAAAAGGATTTCACTTTCATCGAGCGTTGTGGAGAATTCTCTAATGTACCACTACTTGGTATAAGGGGAGGTATTACTTACAACCCTTCCTTAGCTCTACGTCAGTTTGGTTTTGCTCGAAAAGATGGTCCACATGATATGCTTCTCCAAGATGTTGTGTTCGACTACAATCACGATCTCCAGAATTACCGACGAAGGTTTATACATGCTTGGGGCATGGTAAAGAAGACTGATACCAAGACTTTGGGGCACCCGAACTCCATTCCTTGGGAACCTTACCTCAAATGGGTGCGAGCTCGAGCTCAAAACCTCATGATGCCATTCACGCCTGTTCTACCAGTAATTATGGAACCTGTTGCTATAGGTGACGTACCCTATACTGTTCTCCATCCTGACATGCCTACTGATTTTGAAGACTTGAAGAGATCCTGGATTCAGCTTAAGGAAGAAAGGGATACCTTTGAAGCTCAGTGCTATGCAAGCGAGAAGAAAGTGTTAGAGTTGACCAAACTACTTCACGAGGAGCGAAACATCAACGCTTACATCGGCACCAAGAGGAAGCGCCCATGGGAGACTTAGAGCTTTAGGATGTTTATGTTTTCTTTTTATTATTTTGAACTATCTCTTGTACTTAAAAAGAAAAAAGAATAATAAAAAGAAGTACTAATAAATGTTTGTTCATTGCTTGTCTAACAAATTTAAATCTCTAAGGTCCTTGAAAACATTGCATAGCATTTGCATAAACATCGCATAACATATCATAACATTGCATCACAGGTACATTGGAGATTGGTTTTCTCATTTGCTCGCTATTTATTTTAGCAGAAATGGTTTTCTCATCTCAATTGGAGGATGTTGACCAGAAATTATGAAGTTTGACTGTATGTTGACCACAGTTGACTTTTTGTCCAATACAACTGATTTTCAACCATCTGAGCAATTGTCTGAGGAAACTTGACTTGTGAAGCTTGAAACTTGACATGGAGAATCTTTGAAGCATATGAGGAGGCATGAAGGCCATTGGAGATGTTGGAAGTTCATCTTGACTTGAGAGATACGAAACCCTAGTTTGGGTTGATTGTCTAAGAGAGAGTTTGTCTGATCAACTCTTGAGGAATCCTTGAGCATAGATGTATGAAATCTCTTGAGTAGATGGAGGGCAAATTTTGGGGTATGACAATTTGTCACCGCCCTAAATTAAATCCATGTCGACCATTTCACGACTATCAACGGTTAAGACACTTCAATTAGTGATCCGCGTGAAACCTAGGTTAACTTCCATTATAAAAATATTATGAATATAAAAAATTGATAATAGAACATCATATGAAGTGCTTGAAACTATCCCCCGCTTTAAGATATGTAATAGTATTTGTTATGAAGAGTTCTCTATGATGGATTGCAAGTGCAAAAAATTATTTGTGTTTAAGATTTGTGTACTTAAATATTTATTGATCCCTTTTTTCATCTAACCCTTTATTTATCTAACCCTTTCTTCATCTAACCCTTTATTTATCTAGCCTTTTTTTTTAAAATTACAAACAAATGCAATGAGAATCAATAGAAAATATATTGTTTCTAGCATTTGATCTTCTCAAGATATCAAGGATTTGAAGATCCAACATGTGGTTCTTTGTGGAAAAAATTAAATTTTGTATTGATATTCTTTGTAAACAATGTAACCAGTTTAATATTCTGGATAAACATTGTATTTTGTAAATAAAATATTTTATTAATTTTCCGTCTAAACAATGTAACCAGTTTAAATTAAAAATACTATTAATTTACCAATCGGTTTTATTAAAAAGCGAGACACATGAGGCGCTATTATTGAAAATAATAAAAATGCAGACGTTGTGGATCGAACCCATGCACTATTAAAATACGCTACGGTATTTTAAGCAACTAGGTGATAAGTCTTTACTTTTTATGACAACCTTATTTACCTTGCTTTCGATATCGAGGTAAAATACATTTCGCATCCGACATTACATGTATTATTTGTAGTAGTGGAAAGAAGAGAGAGAAAAGAAATGATGACTACTATAATAATTTGTCGACGAAGAAATTGTGTATTAAAATATTTAACAAACTTTCTTACTAAAACCCTAGTTACAAACTAGTATATATACACAAAGTTAACTTCCACGTAGGCACAAACAAACTTAAAGACTAAATTAACTTAATAGCTAAGCTAACAAAAAAACTAGAACCTAAGAAGCTAAACACACTTCTACAATAGTCATCTCATAAGCTTCTGCTTCTGACTAATTAAACTTCTGCTTCAAACTAACAAACTTAGAAGATCTACTACTTATGAGAAACACTGCTTCTAAGTAAAGGCCATAGAAGCTTCTGACTTTAACAATAACTTATGAATATGAATTACTTCCAACACCATCCCTTAACTCATATCCAGCTAACCAAAATCTACAACACCAATTATGTCCCCCAATTGGATAAAGTGATCAGTCTTGACATCCTTCGTCGGAACATCTGCGAGTTGCTTTTGGGTGCTACAATATGCAACTTCTAATAGTCCCTTAAGATATGAAAACTTCACCTTGAAAACCCATGTGTCACTGATGGTTTTCTTCTCCTTTGGAACATTAGTCAACTCCCAAGTTTTGTTTCTTTCTATAGCATCAAGCTCTTCTTTCTTGGCATTCAGCCACACTTTCTTCTTGAGAGCTTCTTAAATATCCACTGGTTTATAATATACTAACATAGCATATTGAATGATTTCTCCCTCAGAGTATATCTCGGTATCTCGCAACATGTCAAACTCTGTGGATCTTCTTCGTATTTGTCTGATTCTTTGTGGCTTTTGAACTTGTTCACAATCACCTTATGATTTTGGAAAAATATCATATAGTTAAACCCGTTCATAAGTTAGATCGCCTTTATAAGTTTTGCCTTCAGAAGCTCCACCTTCAAAATCATGATCACTTCCAGAAGCTTGTCCTTCACAACCTACGTCTTCAGATTTTTCCCTTCTAGAAGCATGCTCACCACCATATTCTAGATACTCATAAAAATATGGATCAGAATAATATTCACCATCAAAATCACCTTCGGATTATAACTCATCTTCATAGTCTCCATAATCATATTCTAACTCTGAATCTTCTTCAGAAACCTCAAATTCTGACTCATTTTTCAGAATATTCAGAGTCGTCTTCTAATTCCAACTCATATTCTTCTTCCTCTTCAGAATCAGAAAATGACAATCGCACATGTTCCTCTTCAGATTCATAAGCCATCAATATCACAAGTTCATCATCTGAGTCTCATCTAGCTATTCATAAGCCATCAATATCACAGGTTCATCATCTGAGTCTCATCTAGCCATCAATATCACAGGTTCATCATCTGAGTCCCATCAATAGCAAAGTGGACAAACATATTACAAGAGTAACAGGTTTCAAAGCCTACTCAATCTTTCTTTTATAAGTTCTATTTGTTGGACGCAACTCTCGCACCTCTAGACTACTTTGAATCTCTTCAATTCTCATTTTGTCCAGATCTTTACAATATTCAATTACTACAATAATGTAATCAAATTGAGGAGTAATGGACCTTAATATCCTCTCAATTATTACTTGCTCAAAAAAGGGTTTCTCCATATGATTTCATCTCATTTGTGATCAAAATCATCGTGGAGATATAATATGGTACCTTCTCATTGTTCTTCGTGTTGAGATTTTGATACTGCTTACGTAGAGATTGAAGCTTCATCTTCTTCAATGATGCATCATCATCGTAGGATAGTGTCATTATATCCCATGCAGCCTTCGTTGTTTTCGAATAAGCAGTTTTCTCAGACACATTCTCATCCATACTATGATGGATGTAGAACAAATATTTTTGGTCCTTTTTCCTTGTATTCTTTAATCGCATCTGCTACAACTAGAACGTAAAATTCAGTAACAAGCTCAAGCACATCTTGAGCACTGAACAACACATGCATTTGAATCATCCACCGATTCCAATTATTTCCATCAAACACTGGAAGTTTAGTATTCAAACTTCTTCCGCCATTCACCTTCAGTTATATGCACTAAAATCCCAAAGATCTCAGATCTCACCAAACACTCGTGTTTCCCGAAACCACAAAATCAAGTAATGAAATTTTGCTACGATTTCGCTCTTCAATTCAACGTAGATTCAAGATTCAACGAAATAAAATGCACATGCCTCACGTACACTCGTGTTTTCTTGTGAATCTAACACGAGCTCTAGATACCAATTGTTAGTGCACAAAGGTTAAATATGAATAAATGAAGATGGAAGAAGAGAGAGAAAAGAAATGACAGCTACTACAACAAATTATTGAGGAAGAAATTGTATATTAAAATATTTACAAAATATCTTACTACAACCCTAGTTATAAACTAGTGTGTGTGTGTATATATATATATATATATATATATATATATATATATATATATATATATATATATATATACACACACACACAAAGTAAACTGCTACGTAGATACAAATAAAGTTACAAACTAAGTTAACTTAATATCTAAGCTAACAAAACAACTCTAACCCCAATATCTAAACATACTTCTAGAATAGTCACCTGAGAAACTTATGCTTCTGACTAATCAAACTTCTGCTTCAAGCTAAGCAGTCGTAGAAGCTTACATCTTCTAGCTAGCAACCTCAGAATCTATATTGTTTCTGAGAAATACTGCTTATGAGTAAAGGCCACATAAGCTTCTAACTCTAACAACAACTTATGAATATGAATCACATCCAACACAAACCATATTATAAGGTTCGCTGGACATAAAACATGATGTATTTCAATGCAAACATTAGTGAAATGAGCATACATGTGAAGACACACCTTTTGGACATCATAAGAGATGTTAGGATGGGTAAATGTGAGATACTCCAAAGCACTAACAAGAATCATATATAAGCTAGGATAATTATATGGAGCAAAAAATGAGGTAGTGGGTGTCTACTTCGTGTTAAATGGAGTAGTAGAAGCTTTGCATGAGGCCATTTAGGCTTGACAAATAATGTCATTGACGTAGGTACTCTAACTAAGGAAAATTCCATATGTATATATGGTTACTGCAATACCTATAAAGTATCTCAGTGGCCCCAAATCCTTCATAGCAAACTTCGACGCAAGAAACACCATAATAGATTTGCGTAGTTCATGATAGGAACTAACGATGATGATGTCATCAACATATAACAAGTAGTAATCCATATCGTAACCACACTTTAGATAAAGAGAGAGTCACATGAGTTGCTATGTTGAAACCCAATGGTGGAGACATAGTCAGCAAAACACTAGTACTAGACACAAGGCGCTTCCTTAAAACCATATAGATTTATGCAAGAAACTCACATTATCTGTGTGATGAGGATCACAAAAACCTAGTGGCTGATGCATGTAGACAATCTTATGAAGATCTCCATAGAAATGCATTTTGGAGATCTAACTAATGAATGTGTTAGTACCTAAAGAGAGTAATGATGGAGATGAGTCAAACAACTAGAGGTAGAGTAATACCTATAAAAATTATAAGAGAAACTATAAAGAGAGGTCTTGAGATTAACTAATTGAATGGAAACATTGTCTTGGATCGGGACACTATGGAGGAATTTAATCTAGGTTGTTGACCATACTTAGTGGGATAAGACTTGGTTGTTTTTGTTGTCTACTTGTTAAATATTATGTTATTTGTAATGTTTCTTTTGTTGGATACTCCACCATATTTATTTAAGTTCTTGTTAGAAACTTCAAAGAATCCTTTCATTTTCCTCAAACTCTCATTTCCTTTATTGTTTCTTGATTCATCAATATTTCTATTCTTTTGCATCTTAGCTCAAATGACTTGTTTTCTGACCATGTATGAGTTTATTTGTTTTAACTCATATGCTTTATGCAAAACTTAGACATCTTTCTATGAAGTAAAATGATCGCGACTTTGTGTGTCTTAAAGAATCTAGACCGCAAGTATACAGTCCTATCGCGTGTAGCTTTAAAGATTATTGAATCCCAAGGGATTAAATGTTGACTTATCGCTATCTTAGGTTACTACGTAAATCTTAGGCTAATAATGTAATTGGTTTGGGGTTTAGGGAAACTAACTGATTTTAGTCTAGTTTAGATTCGAGGGGGAATATCGGTATGTAATGGTCGAACTTTGGGGATTTAGCAACTCATTGATTCAATCGGATTATTAAAATAGTCTTAAGTAGAAAATATTTGTTTGAAAATCCTCTTCTCACACTCTCGTGTTTATTGGTTCAGATCCTATTATTAAACCTAAGTGAGCGCTCTCGCTGTATCATTTAGAGTTTAAAATAGTTTTTTTAAAACAAATAAGACCTAATTAACTTAAAAGCGCTCTCGTTGTATTTTAAGTTAATGCACAATTACTATTGTCCGGTTATTATCTCAAACTCTCGTTTTTATTGATCCTAACTTCTATCTGTATTTTACTCTCGTAATAAAACATTTGATATTTAAACTAGTAATTAAAACCAGAAAATTATAATTTTAAAAGGACAGATCAAATGTTGTTGCTAAACCCCGTCGGCTATATGACCTTTCATACCGATAAAGAAATTTAGCCTAGCATGTTATACGATTAAATAATAGCGCAACATAAATAGATAATATCAGACAATTTAAATAACCCAAGCATTTCAGATAATTTTGGCAATAATAAATTAAAACAATTAAATTAAACCTAAAAATAAAATTGTAGAACATTTGACTAACTTCAGGTGTCTCCCACAGGTCGGTTAGATCTGCCTTTATTGCTCCGAAAAATAAATGCGAGAAAGAAAATAAAAGCACAATTCTAACGTAAGGTTAGAATCATCAAAAGTTCGCAGCAATCCCCGATGTGGAAATTGCTACGAGAAAATAAAAGCAGAAACTAAATAAATGGACTGAACTGGAATTGGTAAAATAAAACTTAAGGAAATAATACTGAGAAAATTCGACAGAGTAACAGTAAAGTGAAGAGAAAAAAACGTGTAGAAAATGAGGTATGGACGCCCTATTTATATATGTGAAGCTCACTTGAAAAATAGGACGTTGAGATATTTCCTCCTCCAGATTCGCCTCCGTAACGATCGCTACAGACCGTTGGGGTGAGCGTGACGGTCGTCAGAGGCTGCTTGGGGAGGAAGCTCCACTTCCTGCTTCGTCGCGACCGTTATGGCATGCATGGCAAGGATGTAACAGTCGTTACCCCTTGTGGACTCCTGGGTGCGCGCGTGTTGGGCTGGGCTTTGTGCCTTCTTATTTCTTTGTTTTCCAAATAGCCTTTTTACTTGTAACACACCCTTATTTTTTCCATACACCGCATATTTGCATAATTGCTCTTTTTTGTGGATTTGAAGTACGATTTGCTCGACTTTTCTCGAGTTTCTTCGCATATGCCTTGTAAATATTAAATTCTTGAAAACATAGAAAATACCCGCATAATACGAATAAAAAGTAATTTAATTAATTAAAATGCGGATAAAATTCATGTAAATTGATCCAAATATATGATACATTTTCGGGTTATCATAAAGACTCTTCATCCAATGGGTTTTGATGAAGACAAAGTACAAATCAAATATTCATATCAAAAAGTATGGAAAAAGTCTTAAGTTCAAGACTCATCATGTGTAAAAGATATCATCAAATAATTCAAGAAATCTACTTTGAAGACTAGCATGGATATAGATTAATAGTGGTACAAACATGCATTTATAATGATAACTTAGTGCTCAATATTCTCCAAGTATTCACTTGCATGCATTGTCCCTTGTGTCTCAAATTACAAATTGGTTCTGCACAGTAGAACAAATATTTTTTCAAATTTCAGTTCAAGAAATCAATTATCCAATTTTTCATGAATCAATTTCCCTTTCGTGTTTCAGCCTGTAAATATTTTCAAGAAAACAATTTTTAGGCATGAAAATCGATTACCACATTTATTGAAATTGATTTCCCTTACGAAAACTTGAAATTCCAGTTGCAACATTTTAAGAGAAATCAATTATCCCATATTCCAAAATCGATTTCCACATAAGGCAGTAGCTATTTCAAGTCTGTTTTGAATCTGAATGTTTTGAAATACTCATTCCTTAACCATTTCTTCTTTTCATTGAATCACACACATTTATAGATGTGTTAAGATGGTATATATATATTCTATATTTTTCAAATTTAAAATTCACCTCTTCCATTGCAATTTGTAATCAATTATTCACTCAAATTTCAAACAAGTGTTTTTGTTCTTTGATGTTTCATAGAGAATTTTTCAGCATTTGTGTCCATAAGAGTATAGAAAATCTTCTCATTTTCATAAGCACTTGAGCACTAATATATTTTTATGAATTGCATGTTTAGAAGAAAAGATCAATCTCATTGATTGATACGTTTCATATACTTTCTTTCCTTAATAGTTTCCAAATTTAGTTGTAAATATCATGTTGTCTAAGATTGTTGGAAGAGAGTTGAAAGTGAGAGGATTATTCTCACTCAAATTGGTTGATCACAAGAGGATTGATCTTGGTGATTGTGTTTGGTCTTGTACAAATCCTAACAATAATGAAATCTCTTTCGTGTTGAAAGAGGACTGAAATACCTTCAGACTGTAAAGGGAACGAGTATACATCCTTATGTCATTTATTTATCAGTATTTTATCGCTTTCATAACCTCATCATAAACTAGAAAATAAATTTCAACATCACTAAAAATTGATAAAAAATTTAAATGCATAATTCACCCTCGCTTTTAGACGTAGCCATTATATACACTTTCAACATCATGTCAAACATATATTTCAATTATTTAATAACAACAATATGATTAAAGCTTGCAGTTAAGGTGTCCTTAGTACCTTTTCAATCTTTTTATCAAATAACTAAATTTCTCACCGCATGCTTTCATTTGATTTGTTATTGACACGGTCGTAAAAATAATTCCACAATTGATCCACTTTAGTCATTTGGAACATTTCTTGAACTTTTTATCTCCACCATACACCTTGTTGAGTTTGTCTCATGTTGCCTTTATATTTTCCTCTTCAACTACCTTCTGAAACGTATTCGAATTCACAAATTGATGAATCAAAAAGAGTTCATTTCCATATTTCTAGTGTGTATCCTTATGTACTTTTGTAACATTATTCTTCAATACATGAATGCCATCATTTATGATTTTTTATGTCGATGAAGAACTACTTATTGAGTTGTCTTATCAGAACAATTTTAATCATATTTATTTTATAAATTAAGTCATTTTGATTTGTTGAGATCCAAATATTGACAAGAATCTATTTCGATAAAAAATTACTTTATATATAGTATTTCATAATACAAATTAATTATCAAAGACCATACAAACCCTATTCCTTTGCAAATAAAAATAAATTATAAAACGTTACCAAAAAAATAATTTACCTCATTAAATTCCTTTTCAATACAAGCAAATCCTTTTAATCATTCCTCTTATGCTCCCCTAAATTTAATTACCAAACTTATATATATTTCAAGAAAAAGAAAAAGGAACCCATAGTATAATATAACACTGAAAATTATCTCTCAACTAATTAATCCCAAACGCACGTGCCAAAAAAACATAAAACACGTGCGAGTCACCACGACGTCATAGCCACCGTACGTCAAGGCCTCCATACACTGGCCCACACCACCGGCTTATCCTTCCACGACAAAAATATTCCGTCATCGGCGGCGGAGCACGGTGTCAACGTCCACCCTTCTCTATACCTCCTCAACAACGCTCTCACATCATCACAAACCTCATCGCTAAACGCCGCTGTAGTAAACCCTCCACTTTGCAAACGCCTCCTCCACCTTGCCGCCGTTTCGCGTCTCTCCACTGATTCAAAAGGATCACAAGCAACCAAATCAACGATTCCTCTCCCTGCTTCTCTCTCAAGCATCAGCCTCTCACAACTCGTTCTCGAAAAACTCTCTTCAAGCGCTTCAAAATAAACCCTAAACCATCTCAAACTCTCTCCAAAACCTTCCACGAAATCTGAGCCAAAACAGTGTTCTAAATCAGCTTCCTCTTCTACCACCGTCATAACCCTAGGCTCTAACCCACGGAGAAAATTAATCAAACCGTCACGGTGGTTCCCGGAGCCGGAAATTGCATGCAAAGAGTTAACACAATTTATAGCCAAAGCTTCGTCCTCTTTAATATCAAAATCTCTTAAATTCAACTCCCTTAAATCACTGAAAATGATTTTAAACTTAAACGGAACTCCCATGAGCCTCGCGAATTTTTCCATCCTTGCTCCGATTTCCTTCATAACTTTTTGAACGGAACCACCATTCACGGCTGTGACTACAGTGGTTAAACGGAGGTGCGGTGTATCGTCGGAGCGAGTGGCCAAAGCTTCAAGAAGCGTTGGCCATTGAGTGCAATAAGTGTTGCTGATATCAATTATGTGAAGTTTAGGGTTACCTTCTAATGCTTCCAAGATAGCACCATTGGACGCCACGTGTCCAAACGTTGTCCATGGACTAACTTCTTGGAACTTCAACAACATCTTCCTCGTTGAATCAAAGGAACATGTTTTCTCCGATGCGAATGTTAAGGTTTTGTATGTTCTATCACCTGCGTCGTTCATGCGGCTGAACAAAGCTTGGAGGAAATAAGCTGAAAGCTTTTGATCTGTATCGCCGTAGGGTGAACTAAGCTCGTTGAGCATCCACATGAGTTGTTGGATTCGGTTAGTGTTGTTGTCGGAAATGGCACGTGCGGTTTCAAGGAGAATGTTTTGCGACCATGAGTTACCGGAGAATTCGAAGTTGAAGTGATTATCTTGAGTGGGTGAGAATGAGTAGTTAATATCAGTGGTGGTGGGGGTGTTAATAGTATTAAAGTTGGTGTTTGTGTATGTGTTTGGAGAAGAAGTGGTGATTGTAGTATTGGATACATGATGATGATTGTGAGGTTGTTGTTGATCATAATCATAAGGATAATTGTAGTAGTGTTGTTTAGAAGAAGATGAAGATAAGTCTTCATCATTGGGATTGTTATGATCCATGTAATAAAAGTTGTTGAAGCATTCTTCGTCTTCTTCTTGATGTTGGTAATAATGATAGTTTGTTGTTGTTGTTGTTGTTTGTCTTGAGGATCTAGAGCTGCTTGATGTTGTTAAGGTGGTGGTGGAGTTGAGGGAAGGATCGGGTTGATATTGATGATGTTGTTGTTGTTGAAAATTGACTAGCCTAAACAATGTATCCATTACACCAAAACCAATATAGTTGTTGTTTCTCAGCACAAGCAATGGATGGCCCTAGTGAAGTGTTTTTAACTGTGGAAGTTGGGGCACTATACGTATACGTGTGATTCCATGAATAGGTTCTTTTTACCTTATAAGAATAGTTTTATTTTTATAAAATATTAAAAAAATAATAATATGGAGGTGTAAGAAAGAATTCGGATACTAAAGATTTTGATAAATACTGCTTGACTAACATTAAGGAAAAATAAGGAACATGAGAGATGGCATGGGTCAAAATATTTTCATATTAAAAAGGTCCATTTAGATTCGATATTTTGGGGGAAATTGTTTTTATTCTTTCTCCTTTTTAATATTTAGTAAAATTTTAAGAAAAATATTAAACATATTATTTACTTAAATTGAAATTGAAAGTATTGATCAAAATATTTTTTATGTTTTAAAATTAATGATGTATTATAAAAATTATAAAATATCATTATTAATAATTTTTTCATTAATTTGTAGTACTATCTTTAAAGGATATGAGGTGACATTTTAACATAAAATGTCACATTTGACATTATAAAATGTGATGTTACCACATGACATTCTTATGATATATGTCACATTGAAAGTTGATTTAAGATGAATGTTATTACACGATAGTTTATTTTATTTATAAATTTTAGGCCATTTCAAAGAATAATTGCAAATAATTATATTTTTTTCATAGCATATTTGTCTATATGACATGCCTTTTGCATTAGTTTCCATTTCTTTTTGTGTAATCCATGATATGGGGGAATATAGTACTCGTATTCTTTTATTGGGAGAGTGTTTATTGTAAAAACTTGAAAGAGAATAATTACTTATCCTGGTCAAATAAATAGGAGGCATGTCCTAGCTAGTTGGTGTTTAGAATAGAATTGTCTGACCAATAAAAAAGAAAAGGTAGGAAAGAAGAGATGTTAGTGGATTAGCTTTTTTATTTAAGAGAGAAATAATACTAAAAAGAAATACAGTGGGAGCAGGCGTGGCAATTGAGAGAGTAAAAAAGCTGCCGGCGTGAGTCATCATCATCAAACAAACCCACTATCATCATTTCATTTCATAGCAGCAGCAGTAGCACAACCAACATAACCCACTCACGTTCTCTGCCTCCTAATCGCTTTCCAAACTCTGTCAAATTTCTTTTACAGTAAAAATGAATTTTAAATATAAAAATTCAAATCATTTTTTTAAAATTAAAATAGTTATAATAATTGCAGAAAATCATTAATATAGTTAAGTTTACTTTATAAAACATGAACAACCCTATTCTCATCTTCTTTTTCATATGCTTTCTTTGATTTTGATTCAGTTTACTGAAGGTAGGGAATATAGGGACAATAAAAAAAAAAAATTTAGGATATTAGTGGAGCAAGAATTTTTTGTCAAAAAACATAAGTTTATTAACAAGATCAACAAGTGAATCTCGATACAATGTTAGTTTCATGTGTTATCTTTTATAAAATGTTTTAAGAAAAACTAGTACGTTCGATCTCACGTGTTTGTGTGATTGCAGAAATAAATAAAGTAGTTTTATAAAACAAAAAATGAAAGTATTTAAAAAGGTAAAAATAAATGACATAATATTTAAAATAGTTGAGAAAATAAACAAGTTGATTCAAACTTACATTGCCCTAGTCTGACTCAATTCGCTTGATCGCTTGGTTACTTTGAGTGATTAGCATTATGAATGTAAATGTTTGAACCTTTTACAAGATGTAATAAGTGCTTTATTTATACTACACATCCTTAATATATTAAAACAAAATATAGGTTTAGACGCCAAATTTAAAGTAAAATTCCGCCTAAATACGTGCATTGCACGAGTCAAAGTACTAGTTATAATAATTGCGGAAAATTATTAATATAGTTTAGTTCACTTTGTAAAACATGAACATCTCTATTCTCACCTTCTTTTTCATATGCTTTCCTTGATTTTGATTCAGTTTATTGTGAAGGTGCGGAATATGGGACAATAAAAAAACATTTAATTTTAGGATATTAGTGGAGCAAGACTTTTTGTCTAGAAACATAAGCTTTTGGGCGACTTGTTGTTTACCTCGGGTTTTGGTAAACAACGTTTGTCTTTTGCTAAAAAATTTATTAACGAGATCAACCAGTGAATTTCAGTACAATGTTAGTTTCATGTGTTATCTTTTATAAAATGTTTTGAGAAAAGCGAGTGTGTTTGATCTCACGTTCAACGTGTTTGTGTGATTGCAGAAACAAACAAAGTAGATTTATAAAACGAAAAAATGAAAGTGATTAAAAAGGTAAAAATAAATGTCATAACATTTAAAATAGTTGAGAAAATAAAGAAGTTGATTCAAACGTACATTGTCCTAGTCTGACTCATTTCGCTCGATCGCTTGGTTACTCTGAGTGGTTAGCATTAGGAATGTAAATGTTTGAATCTTTTACAAGATGTACTAAGTGCTTTATTTATACTACACATATAATAACTGCTCCTTGGCATGCTTTGATCCTTTCTACGCCACGTGTCTCTTGCAAATTCTCTCCACGAACCCATGTTCTCCATTTCTTGCTCTCTTTCCCTCCAAGAATCTTTTATTTGAATAAGTTGGGTCATCCTGAACGTTTTGGGCCTTTAACATTTCTAAGTCCAATTGATCTTCTGGTCCACTTAACAATAAGTGATTTGTACCTTGTTCGACCGCAATGACTTAGTCGACCCAAAATTAGCAATAAATACAAAGAAAAACAATAAATACAAAAACCTTTTGTATTCTTTTCTCCCATTGGTTGGATTTTCACTTTATTGAAATCCTGACCAATAAATTGTCCCCCAAAATGTCATTTTCAACTGAAGGGGCGAGATGGACATTTTCTCCTCGTTTCATAGCACGACTTGACGTCATTGTAATCATGACTTTCTTTTCACACGTCTTATCAGCGAGCAAGCAGCCACTTCCCTACTTTTTAGCTTCAACTTCCTAGGATGAACGTGGCATTTCACTCGACAACTTTTTCACTTAGCTGCCATATGTTTGACACATGTCTACCACACGACCACAATTTCCCCTTTTTCCTTCCAAACGTTTGGTTTCTCTAGCAGTATAAATACTCATTTCACTTCTTTAGCTTCCTCTTTACGCTCTCTTTGCATTCACATGTTTACGTTTAAAACTTGAGAAAACAGCTTACCTTCGCTATTCCCTTAAACAAAATTTCTAACTACTTTCATGGCATCCTCAAGCCACGTTGTTGAACACATTACCATCCCTACAGAAGTTGATCTCGTTTCCAAGATGGATGAACTCATAGTCCATCATCGATAAACCTTCGTTATGGAACCAACTCCCTTAAGAAAGATGAAGGTATTTCGCTATAATTTTTTGCTTCCCTTCGTATGTAAGGATATTTCTTATTTCCTTTTGGGGCCCATTCTTGATGAAATCAGGAACCCTAAGGAACTGGAAGATAGTTTCCCTTACCTTTCATCCATACAACCTACTATTTGCTCCACTCTGAATTTCCCGCACCTATACCAAACCTCTAAAGTATTTTTCTCTGCTCATACCATCAACCAAGACTATCTTTCATGGTTGAACAAATTTGAGAAAGTCAAAGGTGAAGCTTGGAAATCTCAGGGTATTTTTGACCTGATCAAACTCTCTAGGGTCGGTCCTAGTTAATGTCACTACATGTTGATTTCTGCCCTTATTTTTGGGAAGACTCCACCAACACTTTTAATTTTGCTACTGGTATGCTCACACTCACTCTGTTCGACATCGCGGCTATCACGGGGCTTCGTCCTAGAGGCAAAACTTTCCTTCCCACTGAAGCAGATGAAAATGCCATCCACTTTAAAAAGGATGACGCTGACTTCACCAAATACACAGAATGCTTCCATTTTAAATACGTCGATATTGTCTTCAATGAAGAGCACATTGCTTTCTTGGCTTTGTAACTCTCTAAATATATCTTCTGCTCTTGATCCCTCAAGGTGGCCAAGCGATTCATTGCGTTGGCACACCATTTACACGAGGGTCGAAATGTGTGCTTGAGCGAGCTTATTCTAGGGTCACTTTATGTGTCCCTCAGCTTGGGGGTCTTTCATGTTAGCACAAAAAACATGTCTCCCCCCGCCAACCACCTCTTTGCTGGTCCTTTATGGGTTCTTTAACTTTCGTTGAATGCTACCTTTGAGCACCATCTCAAGTTGAAACTCACTGCTGACAAAGAGCTGGCGTTCGACCAACGCACTATTGAAGGCCCTCGCCTTGCTGCGCTGACACCACCCAACAATAAACTAGATAGATAAGTATCCCTTGAGAAGTACCTTAACTACTTATATTGAGTCAAATCTTTCCAACCAACCATGACGTCTTTCTCCATCAGACCTTATGGTCTTAAATGGTTCACCAGACCGTTTCCACCACAAAATCCCAACCACATCCTCGAATCCAAATCCATTTAGCTAGCTTTTCTCACTCCTGATATATTATTTCCATGATAGGCTCTAATGATGGCGTAACACTTATATGTTACCAGACTAATTTAATGGCCAGATAATTTGGTCTATGTCAACCGTTGCCTCAAAGTTTTTATAAACCTTATGACGAAACGTGCTTGTGGTTCACCAATTTTAGTGAAGAAGAATGTGTTCAAAAGCTGGCACAATTTGCCGCTGACGCTCTCACATTGAATCTCGTTGGGTTTGAACATCTCTTCTACATAACAAAAGAATTTTGTTATTGATGAACTGTGTATTTCGTCCAAAAAATAGGTGACCTTAATATCTTTAAGGCTCGCCTGCAATGTTCTCTTGACGCCCAACAACAACAATTCAAGACTTGTATAATTTCCGTTCTAATTCTGAACCAAAACTCTACCGACTTCTCTTCTTGTTTCTGTTTCTTACTGCTATTTTCCTTATTCAGCAGTAGCCAAGAAATGGACAAGAGAGGCGGCCAACAGTGCCACTCCAAATCAGGGAATCTTTCCTAATGAGGAAGTTCCTGTCGATCAAGAATTGGTCGAACGACCAAGTCAAGTAACTTGTTATCCTTGTGATTTATGCATCAATTGTATTTGTTCTGTCTCATTCTTCTTGTAACACAAAACAACTGAATTTGTTCACAGAACCCTGAGTCCGACACTACTATACTTCTGGAGCTATCTTTGAAGTGGAGAAATGATTATAAGAATAAATAGGCTTCTAAGAATAAAGAGGCAGAGGTTAGCCCAACACCTCAGCCTGTTGCCTTCAAAGAATCCCAAACAACATGGCGCTACCTCCAAGCAAGTCACTTTTGTTGATGTACCTTTAGTAGTACCAGAGGTTGTTATGCAGCCAGCTACATAATCGACCTGAGAGCACCAACTCCAGCCCCGAGAGGGATCATAAGGTATCATTTTCTTTATGGCCTTTTAACTTACACCTGGTGGAAATTTGAATATTTTCCTTATCCTTCCAGCGGACAACCACCAATTGAACTAGGCGCAACAAGATTATCCTGAGGACTTCCAAGGCCAAGACTCCTGCTGTGATTCTTGTACCTGATACTCAGTCTTTTGGAAGCGACCATAATAGCCTTGTTGATCCAGAAACCTCTGAATATTCTCTTATAAGTGAAGAAGTTGAGGGAGAATTAGAAGATGAGGGTCAAGAAAACATGACACATGACATGGCCGACAATGATGTCTCGGGTTTTGAAAAAATAGATGCTTCCACCACTGATGTGCTTATCCAAAAAAATGCTTCCTTTGGCACCATCTCAACTTCTCCCAATATCATTCATACTATTACTACCATGTCGCCCAATCAAATGACAACTCTGAGGGAGTGCAGCCCTCTTGAGTATCTCAAGCTCATGGTGAAGTTAAGAATCAATCAACTGAAAGTGGTTCTACATTTACTGCATCAGGGAGTATTTCTTCCCTTGAGACCCAAGAGGACATACTCAAACGTCTCAAGACTCTGCTCTTCCATGTCGACTTGGTCAGTTATTTGGATAAACACCTTGCTGATGGTGCCAACATCAAAGTGGTGCTGAAAAAGATTGACGTTCACATCGCTCCTCCTCTTACTATCAAATTTGTGGCTAAAGCATCCAACTTTCTTGATCAACTCCTGGTTGATTTATTCCATAAGCAAGAACTCCAAAATCAGTGCATTTCCAAGGAAAAAGAACGTATTGTGAGCTGGATTTTGTGGATTCCTCTTTGGCTTCTAGTGTAAAACTGCAGCAAACTCTCGATTTAGAAAAATCAGCTTTTACAACTAAAGCCAACAACATTTCTCAATGGCGCCAACAAATCCTGGAACTAAGACAATAGATTGAAGCGCTTGAAAGCAAGATTGTCGAAGCAAAAACATTGCAAACTACCGAGTTCGATGCAATGGAAAATGCAATGAACAGTGAAGCTCTTCTCGAGGTTACTCACCTGGAGAGTATTAGGGAGTTAGATGCTGGATTTTCTATGATCGACTCATACATTATGCTAACCAACACTCGATTGTCTGTTGCTCAAGAGAGTTATATCAAACTCAAAAGCTGCATCCTCTTTTGATTTGCCTTGTTTTTTTCTTTAGTGGTTTAATTTTGAAATGATACTAAGTACTCTAGGTCTTTCATGGCCTTTTTATTATGCACTTTTAATTTTTTCCTATTACTACCTCTTGAAACATAAACCCATATCTTTTTAAATATTTTCCATTTATACGTAGTATTCGCTCTTTTCGCCCAAGCTCTTTGATTTCATAAGTATTATTTGAAAAAACTTGAATTACTCGAAACGTTCCTTCCCAGTTTGGTGACCACTTCCCCAGGACTCTATCCCTTCTATCCATTGGCAATATTAATTTCCAAACCAACTCTCCAGGGACAAACGCCTTAGCATTTACTCTTCTATTATAAGCTCTAGCCGTTTGCTCTTTTTGCCTAAGTAAAGTATTTAATGTTGAATTCAGCGCATCATACATCGTTCCCCAATAATATTCAGTAGGCATCTCTGACTGACTTTGTACCCTTACTGATTGCAAATGAATTTCTAAAGGTAAAACTGATTCCTGACGATAAACCAAATTGAAAGGGGTTGAGTTAGTCGAACCTTTGGTGAGTTTCGACATGCCCATAAAGCATGGCCTAAGGTTGTGTGCCAACTTCTGAGCTTTTGGCCAATATGCTTTTTAATCAAGCCTATGATAACTTTGTTTACTGCTTCAACCTGTCCATTCTCCTAGGAATAATATGGCATTGATGTCAACAATTTGAAACCCATTTATGCAGCAAATTTTTTACCTTTCGACCTACGAACACTATTTTTTGGTCGGTAGTTCTAGTTTCTGGTAAACTAAATCTATATATGATTTGATTCTGGATAAAGGCTATCACTTCCTCTTGATCCACTTTACGCAAAGAAATGGCTTCTATCCATTTTGAAAAATAATCAATACCCACCAAAATGTATCTATGTCCTTTCGATGAAACAGGTTTAATTTCTCCTATAATGTCCAAAGCCCATCCTCTAAAAGGCCGAGGTTTTATAATATAATGCAGTTCGCTAGCCATCACATGTTGAATTTTGGAATGTTTTTGGCATTCTTGACAACTTTTAGCAAATTCAACACAATTCTTCAGCATGGTCGACCAATATATTCTCATTCGACATAACAACCATTTCATTTTTTGTCCAACTTGATGTGCCCCCACAAGCGCCACTATGCACTTCGTACATTGCTACATATGCTTCACTTTCTCTCACATATTTTAACAACACTCCATCGGGCGTCTTCTTGAACAATTAATTTCCTATTACTTTATAACTTGACGCCCTATACTTGACTTTCCGCACTATCGAACCATTCGGATTTTTTAGATAATCCACTATAGGTTTTCTCCAGCCACTCTCAGTTAGCGCATCACTGGAAAAACTTTTTCTACCATCTCAAAGTTTCCAAAATAATCATTACTCAAATGATTTGGGTTTGCTCCGGTCTCGACCAATGCATCAATGGCAAAAACTTCGGCTACTACTTCAAAATTTCCAAAATACTCAAAATTTAGTAGATCTGGCATCACTTCAGGATTTTCCCTCCAAGTTTTTGTCATTTGTGCGTCTATAAATTCTATTTTATCCTTCACTTTAATGAACTCATTCATATGCTCTCTGGATACTTTATACCTAGATGCCAATTGAGCCACAGAGTTCGCCTCTTGATTATCAATGCACTTCACATGACTAATCGACAAGTTATTAAACTTTCAGAGCAATAACAACGCTCTGGCAATATACCTCATCAAATGTTCCTTTTCACAATTATACTCTTTGGTTAATTGTTTTACCACTAATTATGAATCTCCCTTGATGTCGACATCTATAATGCCTAGGTCCAACACGATCTGAAGTCCAATTATTAAGGCTTTATACTCAACCTCATTATTAGAGCATTCGCCCCTAATCTTATAGCGAAATCTAGTTGGAACTCCAAATCGAGATAATATAAAAATCCCTACTCGAGTTCCTTATTTATGTTTAGAACTATCAAAGGATAATTTCCAAGACTTAGTGCTCACGTAAGCTTCATGGACACCGACCACTGAATGGTCGACTATAAAGTCTACAATAATCCGCCCTTTAACAACTTTTAAAGGAACATATGTTAAAGAGTATTCTATTAAAGCTAATGCCCATTTACCTATTCGACTATGCAAAATAGGCTTAGATAACATATGTTTGATAATATCGAAATGAGAATAAACAAAAACTTCAATTGGTTTTATATAATGTTTGAGTTTCATACATGAAAAATATAAACATAAACACAACTTTTCAGTTGCATTATATCTAGTTTCAGAATCATTTAACACTCTACTAAGGTAGTAAATGGCTCTTTAGACCCCATTTTCATCTTCCTAGGGAAACATGCTTCCCAGTGTTGATTCTAATATTCAAACAATCTTTTATCTGATTAAGTTAGATTGTTATAAGTCTCTTGCTTGCATGCTTGAGAATCTGAAGGATCTTGCTTGTGTGATTGAGCATCTGAAGTCTCTTGATTGTATGCTTGAGCATATGAAGTTTTTGCTTGTGTGGTTGAGCATTAAAGGTATCTTAGTTTTATGTTTGAGCGTTGAAAGTCTCTTGCTTGCATGCTTGATCATTTGTAATCAGTTGTGATTATAGTGAAATCCCTTGGAAGTGTGATGAGACCAAACTACTCTTGTTTTATGGGAAGAATCAATATAAACTTGCTTGTGTCTCTCTTTGTTTCACTCTTTATCTCTTAACCTATTTTTATCCACTGCAAACAATTTTCTCTATATCAGATTCTAGAATTTAAGTACAGAATCTGATAAGAGATTTTTACATAAGAAAAAAAAAGCTAACACAATTCACCCCATCTACCTTCAACCACTACGCCATAAAAGACCTACGAATGCACTTTTTTTGGCCTTTAAAAGCGCTTAAAAGCACTGTCGTAGGTGGCACTGCTATAGGTTTTAGCAGGGCGCTTTTTGTTTAAGCAAAAGCGCTGTCTAAAGTAGGCCTAAGACAACGCTTTTTCCTATAAAGCGCTTTTTAAAGTAGGCTTTTAGCAGCGCTTTTTAATGGAAAAGAGCTTTCTCAGACCTACTTTAGAATGTCTTTTATGCTTTCTATAGGCATCTTTAGGCAGCGTTTTTTCAAGGAAAAGCGCTAAAACCTACTTTAAACGTTTTTCTGGAAGCGCCTAAGGTATACATAAGGCAGCGCTTTTGAAAGCGTTGTTTAATGTACGCTTTTCTGGAAAAGCGCTTTCTATAGTATACATAAGGCAACGCTTTCAAAAGTGTTGTCTAATGTATACCTTAAGCAGCGCTTTTCCAGGAAAAGCGCTTTCTAAAGTGTCCATAAGCAACATTTTTGGGTCTATATTTTGGTTTAAACCTGGAATAGTAACATGGTCAATAATAACCTGTAAACTTGGAATATTCAATTGAAATCCCATAAACCTGTAATATACAATTGTAATCCATTGTAATCCAAAATATATGCGATTATAATACCAAAATATATGCGAAAAAAAGGCATTATAATACCAATACATTATATACCATCGTAATCCAAAATATATGTACATCATTATAATTCAATTCAAATATTTCTAACAGAACCAAATCAGCCTTAACAATAACAAAGTCATCCCTAACAATAACTAAATCAACCCTATCAAAATCAACCCTAAAAAATCAGCCCTAACAACAACTAAATCAGCCCTAATTAATAAAATCAGTTCAAAATTGCCAAAATCCGACGAGCGGGCGGTCCTGGTGTTGCACGGTATGAATATAATAACACGGTCAATAATGTATTCACACAATAATGTATTCATAACACTTTTCACACAATAATGTATTCATACCTTATATAATTCTTTGCTCAATAAAATATTGACACAATTCCTCTTTGATTTCCTCCAACTGAAGTTTCGTGTAATATGCACACTTGTATTCATCGAAGTACTACATAACAAAACATAATATGCATGATTTAGTTAAAAGTAATAAATTATATGAAATATCTGATAAATAATAAAACAAATCCTAAGTTATAAATCCATACCGTGATTGGAATCTCTATTCGATTCATTTGAAGGATTTCTTTGATAAACCTCAAAACGAAGTATCCGCAATCTATACCATTTTGCTGTTGAGCACACTACATAGAAAAAAAATAAGAATGTATAGTTGTCTTGGTTTCAATCGCGTCGTATCGGTTCCATCTTCACATACAAGACACGCCTTTTCACCTTTAATGCTATACCCGGATAGATTTTCGTATGCTGAAAAATCGTTAATTGTTCCAAACAACATCGCCCTAAAGTTGAAACTTTCTTTCCTATACCCATCGTAAACCTCCACATCGTTATCCCATAAAATCTTCAAATCTTCGATTAAAGGTTCCAAGTATACGTCTATGTCATTCCCTGGTTTCTAGGCCCAAAAATTAACATAGATAACATCATGTACTTACGCTTCATACATAGCCACGGAGGTAGGTTTTAAATCATAAGAATCACAGGCCATGTGATATGCAAGATACTTTTAATACCGTGTGGGTTCATTCCATCAGTAGACAATACCAAGCGAAGGTTTCTTGCTTCTTTTCCAAATTAAGGATAATCATTTTCAATTTTCATCCACTGTGGTGAATCTGCCGGATGTCGAAACTTTCCATCAATAATTCTTTCATCTGCATGCCAAGTCGAGTGTCTTGAATCGGTTTCACTATGATACATGCGTCTAAAAATCTGAATTATAGGAAAATACCATAAGACTTTTGTCGGAGACAACTTTTTCTTATATCGAAGGGCACCGCGTTTAGGACACTCACTTAATAATGCATACTCGTTTCGAAACAAAACGCAATATTTTGGACAGACATGTATCTTATCATAGCTCATGCCAATAGAGTACAACATCTTTTTAGCCTCATACGTTCGACTGGGAAGAACATTATCCTCTGGTAGCATATCTTTCATAAGGGCTAATAACTCTGTGAAACTTTTATCCGACCATCCATTGTCCGCCTTTATGTTGTACAACTTTAATACCGTTGATAATCTTGTGAATTTTGTACAACCATTATACAACGGTTTCTCTACATCGCTTACCAACCTTTCGAACATTTTGGGGCAATCATTAAGATCTTATTCAAGCGCTTCTGCAATCTCTTCGACTCGATCATAATCGTATGTATCTGTGCAATTGTCGTTTGAAGCATAAGTCGTATTATCCCCCGATTCAACATTCCTGTTACTTTTCTCACCATGCATATTCCAACATGTATAACCTCTATCAAATCCATACCGTATTAAATGCGATGCCAACTGAACCGCGTCAACCCAACTCCCATAATAGCAACCCAAACAAGGACATGTTATTCGACTGGGGTCTTTGGCGTGCGCAACAACAAACTTAACGAATTCTGATACCCCATTCTCGTACTCTTTCGACAATCGATTGGATACATCCATGTATAATCCATGATTTTACTAATTAAGCTAAAGAAAAACAACTAATTAGGGCACAAAACGGTATGATGTGTTTCTGTCAAAATGCAAAGTATACACAGAATGGATCCGGAGCAAGAAAACGCAACATATTCATGCAATTTTAGACAAATTTATCACAATACCAGTAATTTGAGGAAGAAATTTACCTCGGATTTACCGAACTCAAAGAAACGAAGAGAATGAGCGTCGTACGTCGAACTAGGCCGGGAAACGCTGCTAATTCAAAGGAAAGAAAACTTCTATTATAAAAAATTGTATACAATAAAAACCGACTCAACCACTAATTACAGTTCATTCAGAAGTAGAGAAGTAAGGAACTAATTAATTTAAGTGGAAACGATCCATCATAGCATTTCATTTAAAGCACAACTAATTACAGTGGTGAGAGAGAACAACTAATTACCTATAGAGAAATAATCAACTTCTAGACCCACACAGTGACAGATTCTTGTAAACGATCTGACTTTCACACTTTACAAGTAACCCTATATATAGAAAATTCAATACGTTAGTTTGAGCGAGACACTCTTCTATTATAAAAAATTTCATACAGATATATATCTTCAATAGTATTTAAAGATATGTTAACATTATGCAGGCAAACAAACTATATCATGAACATAACATTCATCGTTTAACAAAAATTCAATCGACCTCAATTAAACGGAGCGGTAAAAATGATCACAATTCGCAAACATAAAACTTAAGAATCATGCCATAATGCAACCTTAATTTTAAAACATTGGAACATTGATTTCAACATTGGATTTAATTGAATAAACAAAACCGGGAAGCCACTACATAATCATGAAAATGTTTGACAAAGTTCTTTCAAAAGTTTTCATAACGAAACGAGAAAATACTGCTAAGCCTTAATCACATTAATTTTTCAAATTGAATTGCACGACAATGTCATGACCGGATTCTTCATTAAAATTTTAACGCTAGACACCAAAATGCTATGCAAACCTCCACAATTGTCTCAATACTTCATTGTTCCCGTTTAACACAAATTAAGAGTTATTTAACATCCACAATGATTCGAAACAACACGAACACCACATCGACACCACAATCCAACTCAAAACTTAGATTCAACACAAATAAGTGAATTAAAAAGATGACATAAACAAAATCAAATATGTTTACTAACAAAAATATCACATTTATTTTATAACATATCAGTTTTAATTCACTTATGAAGCAACTATTCTCACAGCATCACAATTTATATGATATATAAGTGAATCGAAAAATTACTGAAAGTCTTGAAGTTGACGCAAACAAAGGGAATATTTGCATAATGGAAAACGATTGAGTGTTAGCGTCGTTGATGAAGAAACTTGAAGATGGCAGTAGTCTATTGACCAGACCGTTTCACATAGGGAATATGGATTCAACTAAAACACAGAATAACCTAAGAAACCCTGAGAAGAACCAGAGAAACCCTAAAACTAAAAATAAACAAAGCAAGCAATACTAGATAAGAACTAGATAAACCCTAATAGGAGAAGAACCATAAAAGAAAAGGAAAAATCAGAGAAGAACGACGATAGTTTGTTTACCTAAGAACACGAACAGAGAAGAACGTTGCTGACAGAGGGTGTATGTCATGAAAGGAAAATGAACGTCGGCGGTCGGAGAACGGACGGAGTCGAAGGGAGTAAGCGAACAGAGAAAAAGCTCGTGTACTATTGAAAATGCGTTGGAAGAGAGAAGCTGGTACTGTGGAGAACGCAAATAAAGAAGAAGAAAATATGAATAATTATAAATTCATATGTTTTATTTTAATTTTATAAATGCCTTTTAAGAGCGCTTTTGAAAAGCGCTTTCTTAGGTGCTGGAATAGCGTTTTTACCTAAGAAACACTTTCGTTTCGTTTCCTAATTTAAGGCCTATGACAGCGTTTTTCAAAAGCGCTTTCTTATGTTAATCTTTAGCAGCGCTTTTCAAAAGCGCTTTAGCAGCGCTTTTGGAAAAGTACTTTCTTAAATGGGTATCCGTACGGCCTTTAGCAGCGCTTTCTAAAGTTATCCTTTAGCAGCGTTCTTTTTAAGCGAATTTTTTTTAACCTTCAACAACGCTTTTTACTAAAAACGCTTTCTATTAGTACTGTCAAAATTCATTTTTGGCATAGGGAACATAATTTATTTTCAAAATATTATTTCTCAGAAAAATCTTATGTTTATTCTTGATATAAGCTTAACTATGAATTTCTTTCCTTTTCAAATTATACTTACATTGATTCAATGAAAATGGTTAGTTTGTTTTGCAAGCCGGTGCGGCAAGATTGTGTGAGTTCCACTATTTATTTTAAATTTTTGCGAAACCGTCACTACATGATTTGATGTTATCATGATTGATTCTATGTTAATTTCTTGAAACGAGTCACCAAGCAGCTCTAATAGAGGTGCACCTAGGTTAGATAGCGGGACAATTCGACAGTTTCATGATTTCTTTTCTATATATTGTTAAATGTGTTGTTTAGTCATTAAGGGCCACATTTTGAAGAAACAAAGGCATATTTGCAGCTAGGGAGAAGGAAAAACAAGTTTCATCATTTGGGAATCACCCCTAATCATTTTAAGTTTATTTTTTTGCTTTAATATGTAAAATCCAGGAATCCATTATTGATGAATTTCTAGGTCCCTTAGATTAGATTTCTCCTAGATGAATTTAACTCAATAATGCGGAACATATGGTCCTCTAAGATTTATTTTGTTTAAACGGATTTATTTTTATAAAATTTTCAATTCTATTAGTATTTTGTGATTTTCCACCATCTACATAACTGGTAGAAAGGATCTTGGTAGCATTGAGAACTCATTGTAGATTTACATATCAGTATAAATAGAATTACGGAATTGTTTATGATTGTTAGAGATATGGCATACTCAATTGTGACATTAAGCATATGTTTGGTATTTAGGGGGAAAAATGCGGTGAAAAAATCACGGTGGCTAGAACTACCTTTTGTAGCTTTTGATTTTCACGGTACATGTTATTTAAACGCGCAGTGGCGGCAAATAAAAACTCAACCAAACACACACTAAATTGTTTTATATGATATAAAAATTCTTGCATTTAGGTCACAATCAATAGAGTAAAGGCAATTACAAAGAGGGCTACTCAACAATTAAATTGTTGGTGACCTTTTTAAAATAGTTGTGATTTAGAGCAGTATTTTAAAAATTAGACCGGACCGGTCGAATCAAGAATTGGTCAAATAATCGATCTGAATCAATTATTAGATTAGGATGTCATTGAACCTGCAAGAATCGGTAAGAATCGATGAAAATCGAGAAAATCAGAAAAATCGACGGTTTTTTAAAATCATTAGTTCAATTGTATTTTTTATTTAAATTTTTTTACTCAAAATTTTTAAAAAATCTGCAGTTTATTTTATTTATTTATTTTGATTATGATATTAAAATATTACATTTAAATAAAAAATAAAAAATTAATTATATTAGTTACAGAGAAAATATTGCAAATCCGATTGATTTTGTTACAGATAGTTTTGATATTGAAGAAGGATATCTCAATATTGAAATAATCTTTACTCGAAACTAAATAATAAACAATGAAATTATTTTGTTATAAATTATTCAATTATACTATGTTGCAATTATATTTTGTAATTTTGTACTATTTTATTATATATGATATCTATATTTGAAATTTAAATTTAAATTATCAAATTGTAAATTTATTTATGATATGATATTTTTAAAATATTTAAAATTTAAATTTAAATCATTAAATTGTGAATTTATTTATGATATGATATTGATAAAAAAATTTAAGTTCTAGTTATATTTTATTAAGATTAAGTCATCCGGTTCGACAAGTTTTATATCTATATAGTTTTGTTACAGAGGACCGGTTTATTCAACTGAGTTATCCGATTTAATCCAATTTAGTCATGTGGTTCGACTACTGACTCAGTGGTTCGGCCAATAAATCAGTAATCTAATATCTTTACCGGTTTAATCTTCGGTCCGATTTTTAAAATATTGATTTAGAGGAGTCATTGCATGAAAAGGAGTGACACACAACAACCAATAGAAAAATAGTTCAAATGCTAGGGTACTTAATCATTTCTTTCATAGATTTATTAAGCATTAGTATAGTTTTGATATTTTCATAGTTATTGCTTAACCAATCAAATCACACTCTACACCCTCCATTAAATTTACACTTCAGCGCACTCATAATAACACTACAATCTTGTTGAATTAAGGACAGTGCATGTGGATATGATTAAAATATACTCACACTTTGTGAAATTTTGTCAAAACAACTAATGCAATTGATTTATACCCTAACAAAATGGCATCACCGTGAGGGATTAATTATCACTTCAATAAGGCAACCATGGGCGATACTTGAAATTAGGAGTATTTGAGTTCTGTTAATTTTATTTTTCTAGATACTATTGATTGTATCTATTTGTTAGCTTATGCATCTTGCAAGTTCGTAAGAGTTGAAGTTTGATATAGAAATCGAAAGAACTTCAACGAAAATCTGAAAAGTTGTTCATGTAACTAAAGAAAAAGAGGAGAAGATGGCTAATACTCATGTACATACCATATGATATTTCAAAGGACAATAAGCCAAATAAGACATGGCTTATGGATTCCAACTCGTAAATCCATATTATTTTGATATTATAAGTTATGTTCTTTTAGGATTGAGAGACATACCATTAGATGGAAGTGCTTTGATAGACCACTATTAGTACCTATCAAGATTTAAAGAAACGTTTTCATTTTGAAATTTCGATGAAATAATTGACAACAAAAAGATACTTTGTTTGTTTTCTTTGATGCTTACAACACAAGCTAAGGACTGGATAGAGACACTTCCATATGGGAGGTTAACGATCTAGATAGATCTCAAAAAACTGCTTCTCAAGAGGTTCTACTCAATAAACAAGTTTTTAGGTACTGCGGATGACATCATATGGTTTTATCAAGGAGAGAATAAATCTCTCCATGTTGCGTGGGAAAAAAAGAGCTAAGAAGCGATTGTGAGGAAAGAGAGAAAGAAAAAAATGACAAACAAAGAGGAAAAAAAGAGGAAATAGGAAAAAGAATCGAGAGAAAAATGAGTGAGGGAGATAAAATAAGTTTATAGATTGTTTCAAAATATTTCAATGATTTTCAATTTGAGTCGGGGTATCAAGTGGTGGTATTGAGGCCATATTGCATAGTGGAAATAAGGAATTGAGAAAGCAGCAAATTATAAAAATGGTATGAAGTGAAGATGAGATGTCCATTTATTTCTCTATGGATTAATTTTCTTAATAGTCAGACCATAAGGTTGTACCTTGGAGAATGACATATTATGTCACCCACTAGAATACAATAAGGAGACTTGTTAGGGAATCTCATTTTTTCTCCTATCTCACACCCTCTTATTCATAACATAAAAGACAAGTTCAAGTTTTTTCTTTGTGATTGGTATCTTGATAATGAAATTTCCATAGGAGATTCTAAGGAGGTGGCTAAAATCTTTGACGTAATTTGAGAGTCAGGTCCATGATTAGGTCTTGAATTAAATACTCCTAATGTAAAATATTTTGAACTTGGTGTGATGGCAATAACCATCTTTGGGAGTTGTTCCCTTAAAATATTGAGAGGCGGTGTTGGGTGAAATTTCTTTGATGGGTTGGTAGTCCTAATAGCAGTTTATTAAGGGGTTATCCATGAAGAAAGTTGTCAAATATTTTGAGTTAATGCATATTATTCCATATTTAGGGTATCCATATAGTACTCTTATTTTACTTATATCCACCATGGGTATCGCCAAAAGAATTTGGTATGAGGATGTGTCACTCATTTCACTTGGAAGAGGAAACTACTTGTTTTGGTAAACAATTGTCATTGACAGTCAAATATATTCTATAAGAAACAAATTAAGCAAACGAAAATCATAGAACAATTTGAAAGGAATTAAATTAATTTGTGAAATTCTGGTATTAGATATGAGATGTCGAAGGTGATGTTACGACATTAATATCTGTTATGACGAATAACTAACAACACAGAAAATAATTGCAGAAACTAAATAACACAGTGAATTGTTTACCTAGTTCGGTGCTACACACCTACGTCTGAAGGCTACCAAGCCAGGGATGAAGTCCACTATTTGCCGTATTAATTTAGAGTTAAACTCTCTGTTTACACTCCTCACTTAAACACTAACCAATGACCCTTCTACCTAAGACGCGCTCTTAGGCATGAGAAACCTCTCTCAACTCCACAGTCACATGCGGTGACAATTAACAATAACAGAAAGTTTGAAGACACACTTCAGAGACACATAATCAGCATTGCATCAAAGCTTATTGATGATTAACAACTTACAACTCAACTAACATCCACCTAAAGTATTAAGCAATACTAGAGTGGCTCCCAATTAACAACCAACAGAAGACTTAAAACCAACAACCAAAAACCAACAATTAAAACAGTTCTTCTTAAAGTTCTTCAGGAATGGTCAGCGCTATAATCAGGGTTAGCAGCCTTTCTATATGATGACAGCAACTAGGGTTGCTTCACAGTTAGTCTTCACGAGTACTAAGCTTTCTCCACAGAAGTAGGATAAAAGTTCTCCAAGAATATAATTAAAGAATGTTACATAGCTTCCTTAATTAAAGCATATAAATTAAAACAAATTGATTCCAAATAATTTTGAACTTAAAACCTAGTTCAGTTCAGTTTCACATGTCAGGACATCTGCTGTGACATCTTCTTAAAACCTGTTGATACATTAAACTTCATGGCATTTTCTGAGCAAAACATTTTACCAAAAATTCTGTCAATCTAAAGAACTAACAAACTCCCCCTTTGACAAATTTTGGCTAAAAAATTACTTGAGGGTATAAGCATACAATTAACCTCAGCATCACAACCAAATCAGCATCACAATCAACAGTTAAGCACATACAACATAAACATGGATGTCAGCTTCACACATTTCATCAGAGCAATATATTTAGAGCAACACAACATAGTTAGCATCACAGTTCATCATAAATACAGCGAAAAAAATATGTCCAAACATCAGTTAGAACATCACAAATGCACAAACACAGTCACACACATAGTTAAGTTGCTCCCCTGCAAACAACATATCCCCCTCAACATCACATCACATCACACAATTAATTGTTAGATGCACACAATTAACACATAGTTATGTTGCTCCCCTTCAACATCAGCACAGGCAATTCACATCACTTTTCTCCCCCTTTTTAGCCATAATATGCCAAAGATATAATTAACTTATAAAAGATGACAAAAAAATTCTAGATTCAACTAACATTCACTCTAACCTAAAGTTAATTTTTAGGGAGATTACAGACCGAAATAAGTTTCATGCACATTGGTGCCAAAATTATACAAAAGATAATTAAAAATTCAAACTTGAAGCCATTAGAAACACAAATAACATAGATTCAGGGTAATTCAATTCTCTGCGGAATCATCAGACCTACCACTTCTATCACTTCCTGATCCACCTTCAGAAGAGCCTTGATTTTCACTAGCTGAGTTGCTTTCTTCTTCCTGCACCTCCTGTGCATTAGTTGCAACAAAAGCCCTCTTTAGAGCTCGGATGGTTTCTTCAAATTTCCAGCTTTCTTGCTGAGCTGATGCGTATAACCTCATCCCGTTCTTTCCAGGCTTCAGTAAGCTCAGCAATTATATCACCTTTGCTTGTGGTCTTATGTTCAGCATTCGCAGGTGTTGGAACAATGTCTGGGACATGTCCCCCTGCAAATAGTTTCTGGTGAAGTGATACGGGAGATCCTCTATTGCTTCTAGAGTTAAGGGTGGATAGAATTCCAGGGTGTTGTTGAAGAATGACACCATATATCATAGGGGGGAAGGCAATGGGTAGCTTTGTAGCACAATTATCAGCATGTTTGTTTGTTTGATCAAAGATGTAGGTACCATAGTCAAATGGTTTCTTCATGCCTATAGCATAAATGAATCTTAGTGATTAATCTCCTTATGGCCCTATCAACATCTGTAGCATCTTAATCTGGTTCATTATCAGTAGGATTAGAAGTATTACCTACTATAGGGACAAATGTTTCTCTTGGACTTCTTGCATGGCAAGTGCGGAGCTTTTTAGGTCTTGCATTCGGGCATGGAATTATGGAGAGAGGGGCTACGTCTAGAGCTTCATCAGTTGAGATGTTCTCATTGATGTTGCTTGGTGCAGATTCATTATATTGAGACATCTCGAAGTTTCTGAAAATGGAAGGTTGAGGATTGTCATTCCGGAGGTAGGAGATGAAAGTAATGTAAGTTGCAGATTTTGTGTAGCATGTGGGGGAATTTGGAATGATTGCTCTAGGTATGGGCTCTTTATATGTCAAATGTCATGTTTCAACAGTGTTGAGTGACATTTTGAAAATACATCCCCTTTAATGACATTCCCACACGCTTTTAATTTCCATAATTTCTCTATCATACATACCCTTGTTCACTTCCTGAAATTCCATCTACATTACATCCTCTTAAATGACATTTGACCAACTTCATCTCAGTACACTTCTGATTTATGTCCACATTTTTGCTTTTAATAGACTGATCATTTATGATTTTTGTAGAGTTATATGATGTCATAACATCGTGTGGAACATTGAGATCAGTTAACATGTGTTTTGCCTTATTCACTTGGAGACAGTTGTCTTCATCCTAATTGAGTCCAACACATGTTGGGTAGCTTGTGTCTCGGGGGATCCATAAATAGCAGTTGTCCTTGGTCCTCATTCCTCTCATAACAACTTCACCTTTCTTATTAGTAATGATACATTCAGACTTTGGGAAGTTTACTTTAAGCCCTTGATTACATAGTTGACTTATGCTAATCAAATTGGATGTTAATCCTTCAACAAGCCATACATCTTCAATGTTAGGTATCCTAGAGCAATTTGTCTTTCCAAAGTTGACATTACCAGTTCGATGATCTTGAATATCTATCAGGAAACTTTTGTCTCCTGTCATATGCCTTAAGCATCCGCTATCAAAATACCAGTCATGTTTGGTTTTTACTGTTGGTGACGTGTGTGCCAAGAAACATGGAATGTCAGCTTTGGGAACCCATTGCTTATTTTTATTCATGCTGGTCTGAGGCACATTGGTTGATGTGTAGGGTTAGGGTAACCATACAACTTGAAGCAAAAAGGCTTTATATGACTATATCTTCCACAATAATGGCATCTCCAGCGGTGAGATATTCTTTTAGGCTGCCTGGATTTGTTTCTTCCACGATGTTGAGACATTTAATTCGACATCTTTGATTTAGTCAACATTTGGACGGGTTTTGTAGAAGACTCCTTTGTTTCATTGTATCCCAGACCACTCATGTCTCCTGCTACTCTTCTTGATTAAAGTATTTTATCTAGTGTCTCAGATCCACTGTTTAACATCTTGACAGATTTGGACATTTTTTCAAGATCACATTTCAGCATAGATACTTCACTTTCCAATTTATAAATAGTTTCCAAATGCTCTTTCTTTTTGTCTCGCAGTTGAATTATGAGCTTCTTATGTTTCTCACTCTCCAGGCATACTTCGGCACTTCTAACACATAGTTCCTTGTATGTAGCAGCCAGCTTTTCAAATATTAAGTCTTCATCACTTGAATCTCCATCACACACATAAGTACCAGTCAGAGTTGTTACGTAATTAGCAGACTCTTCTTCCACCTTATTTCAGAGTCCTCACCAGACCAGGATACATTCAGTTTTTTGCCTTGTCTTTTAAGGAATTTTGGAACTCAACTTTAATGTGACTAAATCCTTCATATTCAAAACACCTTACTCCTCTGCTTTGAGTGGAACTTTCCTCAGCTTGTGCTTTCATGCCAAAGTTCTTTGTTCTGCTGATGTCATATGGGAGGTTCCTGACATTAGATCTTGAATTCCCTTCCATCTTCTTTAGCACTTTATTAAATTTTCTTCCAATAAAGACTATAGTATTAGATAGCCCTTCCTCAATGTCCAGATCATATTCCTCTTCTCTTCCTTTAGTATTTGACACAAATGCTATGCTTTTGTTCTTCTTCTCAAACTTGTCATTAATGCCCAACTCGAATGCTTGAAGAGACCCAACAAGGTCATCAACTTTCATGTTGTTGATTTCTTGAGCTTCTTCTATAGCAGTCACTTTCATGTCAAATCTCTTGGGGAGAGACCTAAGAATTTTCTTACCATTTTCTCCTCTGGTATCTTCTCTCCTAAGCCACTGCATGCATTGGCTATCTCAACGTTGTTCATGTGGAATTCTTGAATGTTTTCTTCTTCTTTCATCCTTAAGTTTTCAAACTTGGTGGTTAATAGTTGCAATCTTGACATCTTTACATTGGAAGTGCCTTCATGAGTAGTTTTGAGAATTTCCCAAGCATCTTTGGCCACTTCACATGTATGTCCCAATTTGAAGATGTTTTTGTCGATTCCATTGAATATAGAATTCAAGGCTTTTGAGTTTGCAAGATCTAGTTCATCTTCTACTTCAAACCAATTTTCCCCAGGCTTTAAAACACCAATGGGTTGATTGTTCTCCCCAATAATAACAGGATGAGTCCATCATTTCAGAACAGCTTTCCAAGCCCTGCTGTCCAAGGACTTCAAATATGCCACCATACGTGGTTTCCATAGATCATAGTTAGTACCATCCAGAATGGGTGGTCTCACAAATCTTCCTTCCTTGTCCATAGTACCAGAAAGTATCTTCCCTAGATCTCATCCAGAGACAGAGCAAGATGTCTGCTTTGATACTAATTGAAATTTTGGTATCAGATATGAGATGTCGAAGGTGATGTCACGACACTAATATCTGTTATGATGAACAACTAACAACACATAAAATAAATGCAGAAACTAAATAACATAGTGAATTGTTTACCCAGTTTGGTGCTACAAACCTACGTCTGGAGGCTACCAAGCCAGAGATGAAGTCCATTATTTGCAGTATTAATTTAGAGTTAAACTCCCCGTTTACACTCCTCACTTAATCACTACCCAATGACCCTTATACCTAAGACCCCCTCTTAGATATGAGAAACCCTTCTCAATCTCACAATCACACGCGGTGACAATTGTAACGCCCCAACATTTAATTATTTATTTAATTAAATATCTTCATATATTTTACGAATAATTAGTATTAATGTAGAATGTCAACTTAAGTCATTATATGAGTATAGAGCGATTACTTGATTTAAGTTGCACGAATAACATTATTATTTTATTGGTTGAATTAGTTGAGTAATCATATTAGAAATAAGTAAGAATTGGTGTTGGGCCTAAAATATGGTGTTGATAAGTAATAAGGGGGTGTGTTGCTTAAGTCCATTTAGATTTGTTAGAAATAATTAAATAAAATATTATTATTATTATTAGTAGGATTAAAAAATAAAAGAAAGAGAGTCATTAGAAGAAAAGAGAAAGAGGAATAGGTTTTTGGAGAACACGAACGTGAGAAAGTTACTAGAGCCAAGGTCCTAGAAATTCGATCAAGATTTAGAGCTGCCATCAACCCAAAGAGGTAAGGATGGGGTTCTTGCTTTATAATTGAGAACATGATGGATGATAGGTAGTTTGGGGTTTACAAATCTTGTCGGTTCTGTGTCTTGTTGTTGTTGATTTGATTCCAAATTGATGTTTGACAATCCATTGAATTAGTTGATTGAATTAGAAAATTGTTGTTTTGTTTGGTTCCCCATATTGCTAGTACCTTATGCTGAATCGAGTTTGGTTTGTGAGTGTTTTGGGATGTCAAAATTTGGAATTGAGGCTTGAGGAAGATGTTGTTTGTGCAGAAAAAACCCAATCTGTCACGTTCAGTTCGCGGCGTCAACAGGTGGATGCGACGCGGACTGAGTTCCTATCAAAGACGCGACGCAAAGATGAGGACGCAGCGCGTACTGTGCGATTTTGAACAATAAATTCTTATTTTTGAATTCTCCCCAATTTTGATACTTGAAGTAGGGAACTTTGAGTAGGATTTCATGAGTAATATAATGTTAGTAATTAAAAGGAATGATATCGGAATTGACTAGAAATAGTACCGATTAGTGAGTTGGTGGTTTTTAGACGGTATAGTTAACCAATCAGGATTCGAAGGAATTGTGGAAATTGATTCGTATACGTTAGTAAGATATTAGGATGTATTTGTTTTGCTGAAAATTGTTAGATGAATGAATGCGCTTGTTGTCCCAATTATGGGCAAGTGTTGTTGAAGGCTTGATGGCCAACGTTGATGGCTGAATTGTTGTTCTATGTTGTTGGTTGTGGATGTTGTTATTGTATACCATATACGATAGTCTCATGCATACATTGCATATTATGTTGGCCTATGTTGGCAAAAACACGTTGGTCGTTGGGGGCAAAGTTGATTACGTTGAAGGTTTACGCCTTGATGCCTCGGTAAACTGGCAGTTTATTACATTGGGAGTTTTACTCCAATGGTACCACATGCATTTGCATTCGTCTGAGTTGTATACTATATTGTATATTTATGTTGTTGTGCGGGTGTGTTACGTTGTTGTTGATTTGGTGGTGAGACTGCAAAATAGTAATTTCTATATAATTCTGTACTATATATTATTTATCATGATCTTAATTATATAGTTTGATATCTCACCCTTTTAATTATTTCATTGTTGCCTTTATACTGGTAATGTGCAGGTAATCAGAAGGAGTAGTTGTTATCGTTTTAGTTCGAGTTTGGTGTCAATGCTCTGATACGTAGCACTCGGGGGAGAATGAACACTTGTATTGTTTAGTTGTTTTATGTTAAACTTTATGTTGATTACCAAAGAGTTTAATTATGTTGATGTTGCTTTATGATTTGAAAGATGTTATGTTCTATGTGGAGAATAATTATGAAACCGCTACGTGATTAATGAAGTAGTTTATGTTTTGAAGACTAAAATTATGCATTGTGTTAGTTCTGCTCCTTTGGAGTGTTATGTGTCTTTTAAGTCAAAATGACAGATTTTGTGTTTATGTTGAAAAGTATGACATCCTAATTATGTCGTGAAAAGAATTTTATACTCTAATTTTCTATTTAACTGCTTCAAAGCTTGTTCATGATTAACAACTTACAACTCAACTAAAGTCCACCTCAAGTATTAAACAATACTAGAGTCGCTCACAATTAACAACCAACGGAAGACTTAAAACCAACAACTAAAAACCAACAATTAAAACAGTTCTTCTTAAACTTCTCCAGGAATGGCCAGCGCTACAATCAGGGTTAGTAGCCTTTTTATATGATGACAGAAACTAGGGTTGCTTCATAGTTAGTCTTCACGAGTCCTAAGCTTTCTCCATAGGAGTAGGACAAAAGTTCTCCAAGAATATTGCTGAAGAACGTCACATAGCTTCCTTAATCGAAGCATACAAATTAAAAAAAATTGACTCCTAATAATTATGGACTTAAAACCAGTTAAGTTTAGTTTCACATGTCAGGACATCTGCTGTGACATCTTCATAAAACCTGTTGATACATTAAACTTCATGGCATTTTTTGAGCAGAATTTTTTACCAAAATTTCTACCAATCTAAAGAACTAACAAATTGAAATTGATAAAAACCTCAAAGTTTTGTGGAATTCGAATTCGGTAGACTGCCCTAAGAATTAGTTCTTCATTGACGATTCATACAAAGCAAAATTTATATCATAAAAAGAAGGTGGTGAACAGTACCAAGGCTTCCTCTCTAATAGAAAACAATGGTTTCAAATTATAACCCAACTGGGTCAAAAAAAAGGAAACCCGACCCAAAATTGGTTCAAAACTAATGACTTATTATGACTGAAACTTCAATGACTTTTCCGAGGCACCTGCAGTCCAATTCAGCTTCTGGCTTAAGCATAAAAGTTGTAGATCTATCTCGTATCTTTCCAGAAAGTATTAGAATGCCTCAATCCAAGTCCCGAAGCTCCAGTTACGAACTTTTCCGTGAAAGATGTTAAAGCTGAAAATTAAATACGATAGTCAAATTAAACCAAAAATAAACTAAATTAGAAAAACATTATAAGACATAAAAATGAACAAAGAAAAACATAGAAATTCTTAAGTACAAACATGGAAGAATGTGCATCAAAATATACTGATCAAATTCCTCCACACTTGAACTTTGCACTCCGAGAAAAATCAAATCAAAACTCGAGAAAACACTAAAGTATCATCAGTTACTCATTCCAGGCTACAAACTCTTCTTCACTTAAGATACCCTCGATAGGTTCTAATCCTGCACACTAAGGATATTGTAAGAACACTAATCCACAATTATGCAGTCATAAGTCTCTTACATATACAAATCAATCTGAATCACGTATTATGACTAAACCTAACTTACTTATCCTCTTCTTTTTCATTATGGCGCAAACACATTAAGCCCGTTATCTACATACACTAATAGTAAGGCGACCGGTTAGTGAATCTGATCCTTTTTTCACGGGGTTCTAGTAACTAAGTGGCATAACCCATTTGCTCACTCGATTGTAGTTATGGGGGATCAGACCGTAATCTGCCCTACCAAGTTCAGCACCAGAAACCTCTAAACCAACCAACAATGGGTCTTAAAATCAAACTTTTGCAGGTTCCACAATCGTTGGGTTAAATGATCGGGTGAGGGTCACCCAACTTAGAAGGTGTTTTCCTTTTTTTCTTTCTTTTTTTTTTCAAATTAATCTTGGATCACTCACTTATTTTCATCGGCTTCCTTTCGTAGAGCATGTGCGAGATGGTATCGACTGCAAAGATAAACTACTCAAGAGAAGAATGAGAATTCAAGGCTATGTCATAATAAGTATTCAAATTAACTTCCATATGCAGGAGACTAACGATGTTAATACGATATCGATGTATAGGTTGCAAGGTTATTTATTACTTTCTCGCATTCTAAATTCTAGAAATCGATGTATAGGTTGCAAGGTTATTTTTGTAATGGCGTAGATTTACTTTTCTCGCATTTTACTTTCTGCACCTCTATTATGTAACTGCCCCAAAGCCATGTAATAGCTTAGGACTTTACTTTCCCGCACTTTTATTTTCCGCACCTTTATTTTCTTTACATATTAACTGTTAGATGTATGTTAATAGGATTGTATGACAAGATCTAAAATCAACGTTAGATCACTTTAAACAATCAACATAAAATATCTGAATCAATACACTTTATCACACTTGCACCCTTAGGGTATCCTCTCTTGTTTCCTTTCGGTTAAAAATGGTAATGTCCCTCGAACGTAGGGATACCATTAGCAAAAGTCCCTCGATTCAAAATCATCACAAAGATCATAGTCCCTTGATGACCCTCGATGTTGCCTACAAATATATGATCTCGTCCCTCGGTTGTTGCCTACGAATAAGTGATGATCGTCCCTTCGAAATGCTAAGATATCCTTACAATGTTGCCTTCAATGACCATACGTCTGTCCCTTCACATTCAACGGATAGAGTTACCTACCAACCAATGGTATGGATAGCGTTGTCCTAAAGGAGAAGGAAAATAACAAGAAATAACCTTCTGAGTAGGTAATAAGACTTTTAATTGCTTGCTCCAATTCAATCAAAAAATTCTTTTCACACCTCACACTCTTTTTCAAACAAACACTTTATATACATTCCAACAAGAATCATTACAAAGCTTTAAACTTTCAAAGGAACATTTCCAAACACTTCATATACATTCTTGAGGATTGATACAAGAATCATTACGAAGTTAAAGCGACATACTTTTCAAAATACTTTTCAAAGCACGCAAACACAGAAAGCAAATTTTCAAAAGTGAGCTAAGTAATTAAGAGCCCGTAGATAACTACAGACTGAAAGGGTGCTAACACCTTCCCTTTTCATAATTACCCCCCTTACTCAGAATCTATCAAAGGTCTTTCCTGTTCTTTTCACCTTTCCTTTATTGGATAAAAGAAAAGTCGGTGGTGACTCTTTTTATCCGCAATATCTGCGATAAAACGCAAAACAAACAAGTCAGTTCTCCCACCGTGTTACAATATCTAATTTTCACTTTTGTTAGAGTTAGATGTAGTTGTCCTAGTACTTATGTTTTGATCTTAATCATGTCATTATATGTAACTCTTCTTAAGATTTAATATTGATGAATTCTTTGTTCTTAATGTTTGTTTTAGAATAGCTACCTAAAACATGTTTTCATGGTATAACTTGCTACTCAAAAGGTAATGTTCATTACTAGGTCCAATATTTTTTCTATTGGATAAGCTAAAGTATAGACATATATTTAGGTTCAGTGTCTGTATTAACTGGTGAAACTGAATGTTATCATATTGGTTATATATTGAGGGATAGTATATTTAGTGACGCGATTGATTTATGTCATTGACTCAAACATGATATGCAATGAGAGCTTCGGGTGGCACTATCAATTAATGATTAGACTAGTGCACATTACTCATCAAGGATGCTACATGAAAATATGTCAATGAAATCTAACTCAGATAAGTTTTCTCAACTATTAAACACCAAACTTTATGTTATTTTACTTTCCCTAATCACAAAAGAAATCAAACACTTAATAAACCATTATTAAAGTTATAGAAACTATTAAATGTTTTTTAAAACATAATCAGTCACTATGGAGATAATAAAACTTCACTTGCTAACTGCATTGTAACAGGGAGCACACAATTCATCATAAGGAGCTTTCAGGCCTTAAATACCAATACAAATTTGTTTGAGATGTCTTTATATAGTTGGGCATGCGTATTTATGTAGAAAGAGGCGCATGAAAACTTCTTGACTGATCTTGTCGCAGTGAAAAATCGAGGAGATCAAGCTATTGAGGAACTTGACTCACAATGACTTAAGAAGTCACCACTGAACTTTATTGTTTCCAAGGAAAAGGAAAAAGATGAAAACCCTATTATTTTAACATGGAATGCAAGAAGTAAAGACTAAAAGCAAAGCATAATGAAGAGATCCAAGGTACGGGGTCAATTTATACAAAGGGAAAGCATTAGTATCTTATGTATCTGTAGTACTCTACATGAACCTTTTTATAAAATTTGTTTTTGTTTTGTTAAAAAATTGTTTGCTTGTTAAATGACTATGGAGACGGGGAAGAAAATATATTTTATTTATATTTTTGTTTAGAAAGACATAATCTTATACTTATGTACCAATTAAGGATCAATACCTCGTAGTTCGTGGTAAAAATAACAAAAGGTTTGTTGTGGTTGATATTAGGAGAAAACATATTTAATCATATTTAAGATGGAGAAGCTCAACTAATACCACCACAAGTACGAGAAGATGGATCTTGCATTATCATGAAGGAAAGGCTACTAACTTGGACATAAATATCAATAAGTTGCCATTTAACATCATCATATGGAAAGAATCACATTTACTTCAACAATTACTATAGGGATAGGAGAATCATATCTCAGCTATGAAGAGGATTTCATATTCAATCTTTGAAAAAAAGTTTTAAATTGAAAAGCCAAATGGAAAAAAATATTTGAATGAGGTTAAGTTACTTTTTATCTTTTGAAATTATTTTAATAAGCTTAAGTATATGGGAGTATTTGATTAAAAAAAGTTTGAAAATCCAATGACACAAAGTGTAGGTTTTTATATAAAAGAGGTGATAGTTAAAAAATGATTTTTAGGGTTAAGGTACAAAAGATTTTAGAGTACATGAGGATACATAGGGTGAATATTTACAAGAGTTTTATACAAAGGGGAACGCACATACATGTGACTATAAAGTCAACAAATACTATTTGTTTCCTTGGATTTCGGGGGACATACATTTAATATTAATTACTAACATAATAAAAAAAACACACATCACAAGTGCTGAGCACAAAGGGGGAGGTTAACATGCTTATCAAGTAAAAGTTGTGACAAAAGATAGAATAAACAAACAAGTAAACAAGTAAGCATGGTATCACTTTGAGTTAATGTGAGTTTATGAAGGAAACATGTAACGCCCCGAATTTAATTAATTAGTTAATTAAATTATTAAAAGATTTAATTATTGGAATTAGACGAAGTTTGAGAATTAATCGGAGTAATTGGATTTATTGGCATTATTTAAGAGACATATTTGGATTATTAAGTTTAAGCCGGATTATTTGGTTGGTGTAATTGGAGGATTAATATTAAGAATAATAGTATTTATTTATTGGACCAGTTTATTTAAGTAAAATAATCAGTTTAGTCGGAGAATTATTATTATGAGTAGATATTAATTAACTAGAATAATTAGTGATGAATTAATTCTGTGGTAGAATATTATTGAAAATAATATTAGAAATAAGTGTGGAATTAATAGAGTTATTTATTTGGTGTTAGAAGTATAGAAAAGAGGTGTGAAAATTAAGTTAAGTAGAAATAATAGAAATATTATTATTATTACTATTTTATTATTATTATTATTATAATATTATTAGTTGGATTTAATTATAAGAGAAGGAATTAGGTTTAAATAAATAAGAGATATAAAAGGAGAAATATAAGGCTAATAGTTAGAATAAAAATAATATTAGAATTATTCTATTATTTGGAATTAATAAATTAAGTGTAGTATATTAATTATAAGAGAGAATTAGTATTTTTGGAGAATATTATTTAATAAACCAATTGTATTAGAAGCTGCTATATAAGTTGAATTAACCTAGTGAAATAAGGAGAAAAATATTGCTTGCAAAACAAAAAGAAGACCAAGTCCTAGTCGTGGAGAGAAAACCCAGAAAGAGAGAAAGGAAGAAGGTTGGAAACAAAGGTGCTAGGAGGGATCGTTGCTATCCGAGAGTGCCGTTATTCTGATCGAATTTCCGAGTTCCCGTCAATTCACAGGTAAGGGTGGGGTTCTAATTTTCTAATGGGTTGTATGATGAATTTTATGTGGGAATTAGGGTAATGAAAATTTATCATGCATTTGTGGTTGTTCTATTTAGTGAGAAGCACGTTTAAGTTGAAATCCCCAAATTTCTATAGATTGAAATTGATAGGTTTTAATGATAAATCTTTGAAAGATGATGATTAATTGTAGTTGAAATTGAAATGCGATCCATGTTTCTTTCCTATAGCAATTTATATTTTAAATAAGTGGCCATTAGAGAAGTATTGATAAATGGAACAAGAATATTAGTACTAGGCGTATATACATAAATATGATACATACTGTAGCAAAATTGAAACCCATATATATATATATTGTAGCGGAACATGGTTATAGTCTTGTAGCTACTTACTTTTAGAAAGGAGCATAGAATAAGAGACTACATACTTCTTTTAGTGTAGCAAAATAACTTGTTCATCGTATTTAGCTTTTGGATAACGAAATATATAAACATATATATTATACTAAATCATGATAGTGTCTTAAATTGAAACAAATTTTTGGTTAAATTAAAGTTGGAAACTTGAGAACTTGATAGTCCCCATGCCATTCGACTGAACCGAAAATAGTTAGATGTAGAAGTTAATTAATTGCCAACTTGAGAAGTTAAAGTTACCACTAAAATATTTATAAAAATTGAACAATATTACATTATAGTGTAGTGTAGTAGCACCATGTGATTTAAATGAATTTTTTTATTGAGTTGATTAGATAATTTAAATTATTTTTAATTCCAATAAAGTTGTTAGAGTGTCTAATAAAGTTGTCAATAGAATTGTTAGAGTTGTCAATAAATTGTCAGAGTTATTTTGAGTTATTAAAAGTCATACTTTAGTTGTTTTGAGTGATTCTGACATATTTAGAGTCGTCAGCGTTGTTTTCGAGTTGTTTAAAATTAAATCTAATAAGCTGTAGAATTAAAGGTAAAGATATTTGACCCTTTAGAGTTGTTTTGCTATTACTTGAGTCAGACCATCAACCAATTATTTTTATAAAAATTATTTTATATACAATAGTTGTCGGTAGAACAATTTTGAGCACCTTAGAGTTATTTTAGATTTTGAGCACCTTAGAGTTATTTTAGAGTGGTAGGAATTGTGGTGGTTTAATAGTAGTTTAAAGTAGAAAAATTGAGTAATTTAGCAGAAGATTAATTAATCGAAAATAGTCGAAATAGTCCGAACAATTACATGGTTGTTTGTAGTTTATTTTGGTTGATTCGGTGTGTTATATGTTTTAATTAAATTTGATAAAATTGTGTGTTGTTGTTGAAAATTGATTGTTGTTGTTGTTTTAATTTAATTGATTGTTGGTATTGTTTTAGTTATTGATATTGATACGTTGATGAAATTGTACCGGCCAATGTTGATTAAGTTGAATCGTCCCAACGATGGTATTTAAGTTGTTGTTGTATGATGTTGTTGTTGTCGCATTGTTGTGTATTGGTTGTTTAAGTTGAGGTCGCATGGCATACATTGCATTATTAAGTTGGCCTGGATTGGCAATTTTTATGTTGGAGCTATGCTCACCCACGTTGGCCTGGATTGGCACAAGTTGAAAGTTGAAGGCTCATGCCTTGTTAATGCCTCGATAAACTGGCATGATTTTAAGTTGGGAGTTCTGCTCCAAATGGTACCACATGCATTTGCATAGTTGAGTCACATATTGAGTAGCAAGTTAAAGTTGTTGTTATTATTCATTGTTAGTGATTGTTGTTGTGTTGTTGTTAATATAAGTTGTTGTTGCTATAAGTTGTTGTTGTTATAAGTTGGCGTTGTTATTAAGTTGTTGTTATTAAGTTGTGTTGAGTTAAGTTGTTACGTTGACGAATATGTTGTGATAAATATTGTTGTGTGGGAAAATTGTTGTCATTATATTACGATGACGAATATGTTGTGATAAATATTATTGTGTGGAGAAATCGTTGTCATTATATTACGTTGATGATTATGTTGTGATTATTGGTTGTGAGAATAAGTTGCGAAGTGGTGATTTACGTTATCTAAATTCTATCATATATTATTTATCATACGATTTATTAGATTGTTAGATATCTCACCCCTTCTGTTGTGATGTTGCCTCTACGTGGGTAACGTGCAGGTATTCAAGAATGGAGGAATTAGTTGATGTTGATTCAAGTCGGTGTCTTTGCTCTGATACGTAACACTCGGGGGGGACGTTTGGTCTATGTTGTTTATATGGTTGACTCTAGTTGTTATTAGTATAATTTGTTGAATCCTAAGTGATGTTATGAAATAAAAAGTTGTTAAGTATGTTGAAAGTCGAACAAGATGTTTAAAGTTGCTATTAGTATAATATATTCATTTGTATAACTATAAATTCTGCTGCGTAGTAATAAAAAGTATTTTGTTTGAAAGTTATTGAAAGTTGTTATGAGATCCTCCGAATTAAAAAGTGTTATGTATCTTATCTGTTTGTGTTGTTAATGTTGAAATGTGGCATCCCATGTTTTTAGTTTAAAATTTCCGCACTCTGATTTTATAATAAACGTTGGGTAGAAATGGGGTGTTACAAAACACATCCTTAAAGGTAAGTGAACTTATGAAACATGAACAAACAAACAAGGATATCAAAGCATGGCAAGCATGTGAAGTTAAAGTCATGGATCATGAATTAGGATTTTGGAACAAGTTATGATTTAAGCATCAAAAAGTCAAGTCCTAAACCTAATTAAAATTATAAAAAAAATTCAGGGTATAAATAAACACAAGGGTTATGTTATCAATCACAAAGCATGGTTTAGTTATTTAACATGGATTTATTCAAGAAATCACCAAGAAACCCAAAGAAAGAGATTTTTAAAGAAACTAAAAAGGACTTGTTTTGAATTAAATAAAAAAGGGTGAAATAAATAATTTTTTGGGATTTTTTATTATATTCATAAAATAGTGTAGATAAATAATTAGTGTAGAAAAAAAGCAGCTCAAAAGGAGTTGTTTTGAATGGTGAAAAAATTAGTGAAATTTTGATTAAAAAAAGCAAAAGAAAATAAGTGATAAAAAAATTAGGAAATAGGCTGCCAATGCTTGAACCTACACCCTTATATTCATTGGTTAAAAGCCTAACAATTGAGCCATGCGCTACAACCTATACAAGGAGTGCACCTAGTTTAAAATATATGTAACACTCTCTAGAAAATCACAATGAAATAAAATGCAAAAGGGGGATTCACACTGGATCAAACCCTCGCCCATATGCTTGGAACATGAAAACACATACTTCTACCATTGGGATGGTTATACATCCATCATTTAAAACGCAAATAATTAACTAAGTAATAAAACAATATATTTTGACTTTTCAACTTCATCTTCAACCTCTTGTTTATCGTTACTGTAACATTTTTTACAAAATATGGTCAATTTATAACTTTCTCATTGCTCAATCAAATTCAAAGTGTAAAAAGCAAACTTGCCTGAAATTTTATGAGGATTTCAAATATGTAATTAATTTTTATTTATTTCCACTATAACTCACGAATTTCGATAGAAACTAGAAAAACCTAATTTTTTCAAAATTAAATTAAATTGGACACAAACTCAACCAATGCCTATTTTCATAGGGCTTTTATTCATGGCAATTAAACAAGCAGAATAGTATCAAGATATATTAAAAATGTGCTTGAATGGTAGAGTTCAAAATACAAAAGTTTTACCAAACGGAGTGTGACCGTTGCACCTTCAAGCGCACTTCCAGAAATGAAATAAGGATGTATTGAGCTTACTTGAACCTTCAAGAAGCTAATGATATGCTTACTTTATGCTGAAAGTTCCTGGATAGCTCTAACCAAGTTAATATGCAAATTTTGAGTTAGAAAGTGGTGATGGAAGTGTTACAGATGTGTAAAGATGATGTGGATAAGTTTTATATATATATATATATATATATATATATATATATATATATATATATATATATATGTGAAGTGGAAATTTGTAGAATTCACGAGTGGATTGAAAGATGGAAGTTTTAGGTTTGGAAAACTTGCAACAATGGAGTTTTTGTGCAAATTTTGGATTCCTTAGCTTTGAGGTTGGCTCCTCCATTTTTAGAGGTTCTAAATAGTTCAAGTAACTTGAAGAAATTCATCTTGGTTAAATTTAAATGGTAGTTTGATCAATTGGTTTCGTTTTGCACAAAATACCAAGTTTGCTTCATGATGAAGAAAGGAGTGAACAAAGGGACTTAGAGTCATGCTTCTTGTGCTTCGGGGGTTGCTCCTAAGTTTATTGATAAAGTTGATCAAAGATAACAAGGTATAGGCTCAAATGTACTAAATTCTTTATTAAAGTGGCTTTATGAAAATGGAAGTGTTCACTTTATGCCAAATATGGAAAAGATTAAGTACAAGGGCTTAAACAACTTGGACAAAGCCTTAATGATCCGTGTAAAACTCATTTTTTGTGTGATTTAGAAGCAACATGGCCTGAAAAGTGGGATTGCATAGCATGTCTTGGAGATTTGATCATAAGTTTATCACAAAAAAAGACCTATAATGCAACTTTGAACAGCCAACTTCATCTCTTTGATTATCCTTGCTTATGCATGATAAATTTGTGCTCTTGGACATTTTGGAAAGCTTGAAACATTATATACAAATTTCATGTCAAACACTTTCCTTGAATCAATTGGGATCTTAGTTAAAAATGGCCATGAAGTTGAGACTTTTTCTTGATCAAAACTACCTGAAAAATTTCTAAGTGTTGGATAAAAGGTGTCATAACTTCATGGGCTCATATCTCTTGATTTAAGCACTTTTTGGAGATCAACCTTCAATGACAACGTTATATATCTTTTCATTCTCTAAAATTTCATGTTGTATGTTTTCCCTGAATCAACTTGAATCTTGGTGAAACTTGTATATGAAGTTGGGGTTTTATTAGGCATAAAACACTTGAAATTTATAAGTGTTTAGAAATCTTCAACTTTGACTTTTGTTGACTTTTCTTAATTCTCTTGATTATTGATGATCAATTTGAATAGTTTTGAATGATTCTAGATCTTTGAAGTTCATTGTTGACCAAAAATTCAAAGTTTGACTTTTGTTGTGACTTTTGACTTTTCATCAGTTGATTCCAATTCTTCCACTATCAATCAATTGTTTCTTTTGAAATGTCTTGAGCCATACATTTAGATCAAGATATTTAATTTGAGTTCTGTGAATCATGCTTCAAGCCATTAGGTCATTCACTAAGCCAAAAGTTAATGATCTACTTTCTTCAATCAAAACCCTAATTGATCAAGACTTATATTGATGAAGTTTTCTTGATTCAAGATCCTGCTTGACACAAGGAGCAAAACACAAGTTATTTTTGTATTTTGTTAGAGATGCAATTATGAATATGAGGTGGTATCTTAGGTCAAAAATTAGGGTACAACAAATCTATAAGAGGGGAGATTGACACTTAGGTCGACATATTTTCTGGTATGCGGGCGAGTAGAAGGAAAACATGCATGTATGGACTTGACTAAGATTTCTCCATTTGTGGGTTGAGGACGAAGGTTTTACAATGGAACAAGCAACCCTCAAAGATGCTTCAAGCAAAATTGCCAAACGTGAGAAAAAAGTTTTGGATAATCATAATATTTTATACTATTTGTATTTGACACTTTTGACATCCTAGCACTATAAACAATTAATGTTTTTACAAAGACCTCAAAAGTTCATGCATTGCAATGTGGTGACTTATAGGTCTATAAATATTATTTTTAAGATGCAATTTTTCATCCAAAAGAGGTTAACGACCCAATTTATTTACTGTTTTTCATCCATTGCTATGTAATTAATATTACTCTTTATGGAATTATCTGAGTATCCGTTAGTCGGGAAAAATATCTACAAATATTAAAATGATTCAAATCAATAAACAATAGCCATTTGATATGATTAGGCTTGATAATCTTTTCTCAAATAATCCAGTATAAACTAATCCAATTTGATGAGCAATTAAATTTGATTAGATTGAATAGGTATTTTTTATTTTTTAACAAAAAACTATTTTTTTAAATTCAAACTAAAATGTTAATTTTTTTAAAATATTAAAATTTTGTATACTATTAAATTAAGTACATGAAATATAATTGATATAAAAACAATATAAAATGTTTTTAAAAATACAACATATTTTTAAAATAAGACTATTTGTATAGCCAGATATATAAAATAAAAATATAATAATCTGGTTTGAATTTGGTCCAAATGAATTTAAGTATCATGAAATCAATATCCAAATTAATAGATATTAAGTTTGATTTAATTTTTCTATATAGACAAAATGTTAATAACTACTAGTATAAACTCAACACACAAGTGTGAGTACAAAGAATTTTAATGATGATGTTAAATTTAATAATGGATTTGTTTGTTTTAGTTTTAAAAATATATATTTTTCTTTGTATTTTTAAAATGATTTTTTCAAAAATATTTTTCAAAATATTATAATTTTTTTATATTTGTTTTTTTCTAAATTAAAAAGATTAATTTTGATACTATATAACATAAACACGTGTTGTTGAAGATAAAAATATTTTTGAAATCATAATTTTTTTAAAAAATTTGTATTTAATTTTTTTTAATAAAAAGCTATTGAAAAAGCTTCAAAATTAAGTGATTTTTTAAAATTTTAAAAATTTAAAAAGGGTTTTAATAAAATGACAAAATATTTAAAATAATATTTTAAAAATAATTGTTCAAATTGAATAAATTAATATCGACTTGTGATAGGTTAAACTAATTTATATGAAGTAAAAATCGATCAAACTAACATGCCAATAAGGAAATACATATATGTAAATAATTATAGTTGGTGGGCTTAAGTGTAAATATTAAAGTCCAATCTCTTTTTCTTGATTTCTTTCCATCAGTAAATTTGAAAAGCTAGATTTCTTTCAGTCAGATATGACATTGGCATTCACAGCTTTCTTCTTTTTCCTTCCTGAGGTGAGCCCCATATCCTATTCTGTTGAATGTGAAAAGCTTATAACTCTTTATTTAAAAGGATTAATATAGTTGAAGTGTCAATGGCTCACTTGCAATAGATTCTTACAACAGTACATATCCTTGATGTTTTCATTTGGACAATAGTAATGATATACATACAAACACGTTTACCTCATCGATGACATATCTATACATACCCCTCGTTCTCAATGTGACGTGGTATCATACAAAAATCAACCTAATCTGTTTATCGATTATTTTTAATGATAAATATATACTGAGTTTTTTATATAGTTTTATAAATCGAACCGCATTGTCCGATTGAACGGAAAATTAGAAGGGTCATTGATTTAGTTTGATTGTTTGATCTTGTAAATTAATGAAAATTGATAAAAATGGATCAATTGGCTGGATAAAATTTACGTTTTTTTTTAATCGACAAAAAGATGTTGTTTTGATTTTTTTCAAAATTAAATTAAAATATAAAATTTATTTACACTTAAATTTATATTTTATATTATTTTGTGTGATGGATATGTTTTAAATTTGAATTTAAGGAATGAACTGTGATATTTTGAAAATTTTAAATTTTTATAGGTGTTATAATTTTAGTTCGATTTAATCATGTCGTTGACTAACAATCCAATAATTTGATCAATAAACTAAGTGGATTCTTAACTCACCCCATAAGGGTGAAGCGCACCCCATAAAAACACTAAAATGTATTTCACAAATCGGAAGTTTATTTTCGGTTCGCACCACTTCTGATAACTTTTTAGTAAAATTGAAAATATATTAATATTAAAAATTTATTCCAAATTTGGTCTAGCTTTATTCTATCAGTAAAATAAAAATTTGATTTAACAAAATAAAATCAAACATTAAAATTTAATTTAGACATATAAAAAGTTTACGGTATGTTTTGGTCTAAAAATCAGACATTAAAAATTATAATCTTAAAAATATTAAAAAATTATTTAAGACTGTAATTATTGATCATGATTTTGCCTGATTTTTAGACCTAAACATACGGTAAATTTTTTATTTCTAAATTAAATCTTAATGTTTGATTTTATTTTGTTAAATCAAATTGTTTTATTTTTTCAATATAATCAATAGAATAAAACGTATATATGAGACTGAATTGAGAATAATTTCTTAATATTTGATGAACAACTATAGTCTTAAAAATTACACATAAGTTGAAACTAAAAATATATTTTTAATTCATACCCGATCATTAATTTTAATGAAATATAATACTAATCAGAAATATATTTCTGATTTTCAAAAATAATTTAAGAATTTCGCCAAAATAGACAAGAACGTCATAAAATGGGTTAAAAAGTTCACTAAACCAATGACTCGGTCCTTTCATTGATTTGATGACCGTTTTAATTTTAAAACATTGGTCCATAGAATTTTCTCTAGTACAATTTGTTTTCTTTCTCTACGTTTCACTTCTTCCTTTCTTTGTCTATTTCCGCCCTTCATTTTAAAATTAATAAGGAATCTATAGGCATGTGTACTGGTTTGTAAGCGCATTTTATACGGATTTAACTCAAAAATAATTTATAGAATATATTTAATTAATTTATAATGACATTCATAAATATGATTTTTTTTATATTTACAAATATTTTTACATTTATTTCATTAATACTAAGAAAAACTTATTTTTACATATTTTTATAAAATTATATTTATTTAGTTCATAAGTCACAACAATTTTTCTACAAACACAATTATATGCAATCATTATTTTATTTTTATAAATTTCAATTAATAGCATATAATTTAGTATAAAATACTGAATCAGGTTTAAATAGCTAACTTTTCCCCACGTTTGAATAAATAGCTAACTTTTTTTTTTATATATATTTTATTATACTTGTATCAATTATATAAAGTATGAGACATCAGATATTATTGAAATTGCATTATCTTTCCTTCACTAAAGAAAATTAAGATTCACTTATAGATGTGAAAACACTTAAAGAATTTATAACATACATATATTTTTTCGTATTTGGATTATTAGTACATTTTATTCCATACATTTATTTTTTTCTCGTATTTACATCAAAGACATATATTTCTCCAATCACTATTTTAATTGTATAATCTTCAATTCATAACATACTCCCTCTATTGTAAAATAAGGTTGTTTCAACAAATAAATTTTATTTTAAAATAATTATTACTTTTATTTTTGAATATAGCAATGATTATTATTATTTTAATTATGTCTTTTAATTTTTACTTTCTACACTATTTTCAATACAATATTATGTTTTAAAATGAGTGTTGTTTTAGAATAATTTTTTAAAAAATAAATAAATGTCATTTTCACTTTTCAAAGTAACAATTATTGTTATTTTTCCAATTATGTCATTTAATTATTAGTCTGTGCACTACTTCCAATTTTTTTTTAATCAAAATTTGAATTAACTCAAAAATCAGAAAAGCACAAGGCGATTGCTCGGATCCAACCATCGAGGAAACAAACTACGGCATAAGTAAATTAGCTATGTGTGGTCTAAGCTTAGGACTAGTCCACCCTCTATACACAATAGTATTTATAATATTCTTAGCTATATTACTATCCATCATGTCATTTTGGAAGATTACGACATTCATATAGGCCCAAACCTCGTGAACCGTTTCAGCCAACGCCAAACGCACAAGAGCAGCCCCACCCTTTGCCAGGAAAATGTGTAACACCCCAAATCTACCCAAAGTTTAATTATGCAAAAATCAGAGTAATTTTAAAATTTCATAAATTAATTACTGAGGCGTTACATCATCAAAAACAACTCACTTTAAAACGGTTTACTTTAAAGTATAAATTTCGGATACATAGCATCGCAGGAAAACATAAATTGATTCATAGAAATCAAAACATCTCCTTTATTAAACTTCCTCAATCAAAATCATGTTTTTATAAATTATGGTTCTTATTCACAAAGGGAATAATAATAAAACAACAACAACAGGACGACATAAATAATCTCCCCCGAGTGCTACGTATCAGAGCGACACCGACTCGACTAACAGCAGCTATAGACTCCGTCTTCAAAACCTGCACGTTACCAATATATAGGTAACGGCGAAACAAGTAAAGGGTGAGATACTCCAAAACATATAATTAAGGCATGATAATATATATATATATATATATATATATATATATATATATATATATATATATAGTTTCGGAATTATAAAGGGTATGGATTAATAAGTGTAATTCCAACACATAATCAAAACTCACTTACTTTACTCGCCATCCTAATGTGCATAATCTACACTATATCACCATAACCTCATCGGCATAAAACGTCGCAACAACACATAACCCTCCGTCACCACGAAATCGTCACGAGCTAATACATCGCTAATTAACACGGTAGTCTTAAACAACAACATCAACAACAACATTAAATAATGCTAATAATATAAGCAACATAACAAATCATCACAAATTGGCTAAAGCTCATCTTCGCTTTTAGCATAAAGCTCATCTTCACTTTTGGCATAAAGCCCATCTTCGCTTTTGGCATAAAGCCCATCATCATAACATCATCACATCATATATCATCGCAATTTAATATCATCCATCAATCGACAAAATCCAACGCCAAACAACTCAAATACAAACATAACCGACTCCATGAGACACGACTATGTTATGCATGTGGTACCCATCGCTTTGTCCGTAATTAGGGACACTTGGCATAAAGCCGATCTTCGCTCGGCATAAAAGCCATCATCGCTTGGCATAAAAGCCCTCTTCGCTTATGAAATGTATGTGACTCGACAATAAAACAACACAACACAAAAACATCATCATCGCTCATCCAAATTGGCATAAAGCCCACATCGCCATAATTTATCCAAAACAAGATAAATATATCATCGCCTCATAATTGCATTATGCAAACATCACTAATAAATTCACCAAAAGTCATGCATTCACAAATCGGAAGCATATATTAACAACATCAATTTAATCGTAACATCAACACGTACAAAACATATACCATCGCATTGCATATCAACAAGTATTCTTTAATAAATACGTCGTCGCAAAACTTACGTTTATTAACACCGCATCGTTATCAATTAATTCACTAAATTCCGAAAACGGAAAAATTAGTCAGAACGTCAATAATCGTCGCGAAAGTAATTCCTAATAACCGGTATTAATCATAATCGTCGACGTCGAAATCGGATTGTCCATACGTACCTTAAATCTACTAAAACACCGTCTGATTCAATTTTACCGTAAATTGGCCTATTTCGGGTCGTCTCATAAAAACTCACAATTTCGGAAAAACTAACTTCACCACTACGTTCTACACGTCAAACTTAGCTAGCACGTCAATTTTCATTGAATTCGGAACAACTTGCTCTGTCGCCGAATTTACCGAAATCGGAAAATCGGAACATAATCGGGTTCTAAATTTAATCGGCTATCTTATCCCCTAATTATATTTTATAGTTACCAAATATTATTAGGTGAAATTAAGAATTTGGAAACAAACAGAAACTATTTTCAAAGAATTATGCAGGAAGCATTTTCATGACAGCAAACAGCAAACATGCAACTTACAGCAAAATTGGAAAACCAACAAATTCCATTCTTCTACTCGTGCAAGGGACGCACGCCCCCCACTTTCATGGGCATTTGGAGGCGGCTGCCTCAAGGGGGAGGACGGTCGCCACTCATTAGGGAGGTGGGCGCCTCCTCCTCCTACATTCCATGCAATTTTCGTTTTGGTTTTTACCCTGCATAATTCCATTTTCAGTTTTCTTTTTTTTTCATAATTGTTTTACTGTATGTCTTCTTCCTATTTCCTTTAATATTTCTATTGTTATTTCATTTCCATTTCCCTATATTCTATACCACCATACCAACAACAATACTCATAATTTCTACACCAATTTCAAATCTTCTAAACCCAACTACAATCACCCAACACAACTCTACAAACCATCTATAATCTCTATTCCTCATCCAACATCTCCAAACCATTTCAACAATCAATCAAAACCCTCTAACCCAACTATAAATTTTACCCCCAAATCCAAAATATAATCATCAAAACCCTAACTATATGGAATAGGAATCAAACAATCAAACACCCAACTTCAAACCACAACACCAATTTTTCATCACAAATCCATAATATATGCATCAAACCCTAATTATAGGAAGTGGAAAATCAAACCCTTACCTCTAGCTTGGAGATGATCCAAGGTGATGCTACCAAGCCCAACCTCAAGCTTCCTCTCATGCTCCCTTGTTCAAGATCTTCCTCATCTTCTCGTCTTCTTCTTCTTTCCAAAACCCTCTCTTTTCTCTCTAGGTTTCTATTTTGGTTTTTGTGTTTACAATGGAAAGAAAAGGAAAAGAAACTGGTTTTTATAACTTGTTTCCTACTAGTAAGCCAAGTCTCCATGTTTGGTTTTGGTATAATTTAATGGAAGGAAAATGAGGAGAAATGGTTCTAGTAATGGTATTTTCCTTATTTAGTAAGTCAAGGGTGAAAACCCAAATCTCATCAATAAATCCTCACACTCCTAACCAATTATATCATTAATATAATTAATTCAATTAATTAAAATAATTCCGGAGAATTAAAATATCGGATCCGAATAATATTTTACCGGACCGAACGGAACGTCGCTAGATAAATTAATAGATATATTAATTAATATAATTATTCTCGTCGCAAAATAAGCATCGATCGGTAACTTGAAAATATTAATATATTTTAATATTAATTAAAAACGGGCGTTACAAAATGCATCAGAACCCACTGAAGCTCGTCATCCCAATCTTTGGGGTCATGAACCACTTGGATCCTATCAAGAACTTCACTCCAAATTCTCTGCATCTGACCACACCCAAAGAAAAGATGGGCATTGGTTTCCTCATGAGAGAAAAACAAACCATGCTTACTATAAACCATTCCAAACCGAAATAATCTGTCACGCGTGGCCAACTTACCATGACACAACATCCATAAAGTCATAACGGCTTTAGGTCTAGTACGGTTATGTAAGATGAGGCTGCACCAAATAACATGGGGTGTATCCGACACTAATGCAAAGTAGATTTTCTTGTTGCTGAATCTCACGGTCTGAACCATCGAGTCCCAAATAGGCTGAATCCCAGCAATACAATCTCGCTGCTGCATAATAGCCTTTAACGCTCCAGAATCTGATTGTTTGATACTTCTAGTCATCACATCATCATCATCTCTCATTTAGTAGGCATGGATTCATCGCACCCAAAGGTTATCTGCCTTAGCACAAATATTCCACACGAGTTTGAGCATAAAAGTTTTATTCCACAACTCCAAATCCTTCAAATTTAGACCACCTTGCACTTTAGGCTTACAGATTTTATCCCAAGCAATCGAGCTCTTCCGACCAATGATATTACCACATGTCCATAAAAAAGTTCTACAAACAGCTTTGATTTTATGCAGCACAGATTTGGGGAACAAATAAATTTGCATCCAATAAGTGGTGATTGCATATATCACACTTTTTATAAGGAACAGCTTCCCCGCATAACTCAGTAACTTGGCACTCCAATGAGTAATCCTACTTAAAAGCTTATCCACTAGCAGCAAGTAATGGATCACAGAAAGGTTTTTATTCGTCACAGGGATCCCGAGATACCTAAAGAGAAGGACTCCCTCTTGGCAAGTTGTCATTTCCATAATTTCATCTTTAACATCATTCGCAACGCCACCAAAATAAATTCGGCTCTTGGAGGGATTCATCTTCATACCCGTGGACTCTAGGAACCTCTGCAGCGTAATTTGAAGGATCTCGATGGAACCAAGGTCCCCTCTAGCGAACAACAACAAATCATCAACAAAGGTAAGGTTAACAAGCTGTAGTTTTTCACACTTTGGGTGGTGATTGAAATTCGGATTATGTTTCATTTGGACAAGCAGCCGATTCAAGTACTCCATGGTTATGACAAATAATAACGGAGATAGAGGGTCACCTTGACGGATGCCTCTTTTAGCTTCCAACCTACTGGTGTACTCCCCATTAACGTTCTATCTGTAAGCTACTGTAGTAACCGTTGTCATGACCCAAGAAACAAACTTTCTAGGTATACCAATTTCACACAAGATATTTTCAAGAGCAAACCAGTCCACCATGTCATAGGCTTTCTGGAGATCGAGTTGAGTCGTACATCTCGAAGATCCTGTATTTCTATTATAGCCCTTCATCAATTCCATAGCCAACAAGATATGATTTTGGATTTTCTGCCCTAGGACAAATGTAGCCTGAGTCTGACTGATAAGACTTCCAAGCACCTTACTGAGCCTGTTGGTGAGAATTTTAGAGACAATCTTGTAGAATGTGGAACACCCAACAATCTTGGAATTAAGGTGACAATTGTTTCATTGAAGGGTTTGTATATCTCATTCCTCTCAAAAAAATTCATGCACAGCTTCAACCACATCCGCCTCAATTAACTCCCAGTTATGCTTGAAGAAAAATGCCCCATAGCCATCAATACTTGCACTTTTGAGGTCACCAATATCCTTTAAGGAAGCTTTAATCTCTTCAATAGGCACGGGTCCTATAAGACTCTCACCTTACACACGGGATAACTGAGGTCCCTTTCTCATAGCACACACATCTATCATATTCAGAGCAGTGTCACGATGTCCCATCAGATTGCTGTAATAGCTACATACCTCCTGGCCAATCTCCTCAACAGTTTGAGCACTAGTCCCATCATCTCTATGTAACAAAGTGATGCACGACGAAACAAACTTAGCACAAAGAGTAACATGAAAATACGCAGAGTTACTATCTCCCTTTCGTAGCCACTCAATCTTAGTATTTTGCCTCCAAATCTGGTCTTGTAGCTCCTGCCAGTATAGTAGAGAATCAGTACAGGTTTTCACCTGCTCAATCAACATTGAATTCATTCTGTCACACCTCAAGTTCTCCTACATCTGGCCTGCATAATAGCACAATTAATATTGGAGAATTGTTTGCTCAGCTTAATAATCGGGGCTTGTAACCTCATCAGCTTGAACCACGGATTTTCCATGGGCCTCCCCTGAATAGGCTTCCTCCAGCAAGCCTTGAGAGTATCATAGAAACCAGAAACCTGCACAACATTGTTTGTGAATTTAAATCTAGTTTGCTTCTTCACTCTGCCCAGGGAGCTATTCAGATACAACATATTATGATCAGACACACTGCAAGGTAAAATATTAAGGTTGACATCCAAGTTACTCTGCAGCCAACTCGTATTTCCCAGAACATGATCTATTCGAGAATAAATTGTGCCCACACTGTGCTTATTAGTTCAGGTAAAGTAACCTCCAGAACTATCTTTCTCATGAAGATCAACAACTTCCATAAAGGCTTTGAGATCCATAAATTCGTTTTTCGTTACCAGATTACCCCAAATTCTATCCATAGCTTTAATCACATTATTGAAGTCACCGACCAAAAACCACGAGCCAGTTTGACTCCTATGCACTAGATCCAACTCATTCCACACTCTTCTCCTATGCTCAAGTTGGTTAAGGACATAGATTGCTATCATCCAGGTTTTCAACTGCCCACTTAAGTCATATATCCCACAATGAATCATTTGAGTCGTTGTCTTCAAAATTCTAATATCCACCCTACTATCATCTCACCACACCCAAATTCTACCATTATGGTGGTCTTTATAGTTATCAATATATTTTCCATGGAGCTGCAATTGATCCCTGACTTTATTAGCATTTCCCATCTTTACTCTAGTTTCCACAAGAATCACAATGTCAAGGTGGACATGACGGATACGGGAGCTAATCTCCATTAATTTCCCCACTTTATTTAACCCTCGCACGTTCCAAGAGACTAACATTGGCCCGTGTCTTGAAGCTCTTAGAGATCATTCAAAATCTCAAGAGCATCAAAGCCATTATCACATTAAACTTTCCTTGGAGTTGTGGTCATAGTATATCTTTTTCCTTGAGCCTTATCACTTTTGCCTACCTCTATCCAGGATTCCTCAACAACTTCCTTTTGCTTACCCTCAAACACTTTCCCCGAACTAGATGGGTCTGATACACCAACCATAAGGATAAGTACAACAGCTGGGGCAGGATTCTGTATCAACCGGACTAGCCTCAGAGGGTTTAGGTTTGGCCAACCATTGCTTCTTTGGCCTAGGGGTATCACAGTTATGCCCAAGTTTCTGGTATTTCTTGCAAAACACAGGTTCCCATTCATAGTCAATAGGCTATTAGAATTTATCCTCATCTTCATCACCCATTGTGATAGTCTTTGGCAGCTCCTTAGTGATATCCATTTCCACTAGTATTCTCGCGTAAGAAACCCGCAGGAAATTTGCAGTACACTCGTCTATAACTATCGGATTCCCCAAACAAATTCCAATCTTGTTGAGGCTTGTTTATCCCCAGAAGATTATAGGCAGTTGATGCAGCTTAACCCACACAGGAAGGGTTCTCAGCAGATCATCTTTTAGCTTGAAATCTGGTCTCCATTCCTGAATTAAAATAGGAGCATTCCTCATCATGTAAGGGCCTCGCATCGATACCTCATCTCTATCTCTAAACGACTTGAATCTGAGAATAAAATACCCATCTTCGTTATAGAACACATCAGGCAGCTGCACAAATACAGAATTAAGGAAGACTCCCAGAACTTAAGTTCAGATACAATATCCTCCTCCTGGATCTGTGCTTCAAGATTACCATTCACTACTTTAGGGGCAATGAATTTCATAGGGCGTCCCTTCGCTGGATTCCGATTATCGTTAAGTACATCTACCCATAGCTTCCTATCTACCTCAATTGTGGGGGTTTCCACCTGATTCGATTTCACCATATTTTCAATTGCATCTTCAACCTTTTCTTCCTCAGCAGTAGTGCTTGTAGCTAAATCACTAGGGCTCTGGTAGCAAGACCCAGAGTTAGTCTCCTTTGTCGGCTTCGATGAAGCTAACGGAGAAGTTAAAGGCGGAGGCACCGTCTTTTGCGGCCTCCCCGGCTTCCCCTTCCCCATCTAAAAACTGTAAAATAGATATTAATTAAGAGGATTATTTTAATGAATTATTATTAATTATTATTAATATTTAATTAACATTTTTTTAATTTATATTTAGTTAACCATTTTTTCACGTTTGCATACATGTCTTATCATTTATTTTTTTAATTTTATAATTAAGTAAGAATAAAAAGAATTTTGTAATTAGTGAAAAATAATTACTTTTCATTTAATTAAATAATACATTAAAGTAAAATAAATATAAAAAATAATTAAAATGACCTCAATTTTGACTATAAAATTTCTTTTAATGACTTAACAACTTTAATTAATAAGATTATTATGTTTATTAAAATTTATTTAAATAATAAAATATTTATGATTATACAAGTCACGTAATTAATAAGATAAAAAAAATATATGATCATATAATATTGTTGTTTCCATTCTTTTTATTTATAAAGCAAGATTTCATTATAAAGAGAACTAAGGGTTCTCCAACCTGATTACACCCGGGATTATATTAAAAATTTGGCAAAAATCTCCGACCAATTAAAACTTAGAGAGATAAAGCAAATGATCTTTGCTAAACTCATAGAAACTATAATTGAGATGAATAATTTCACCCACAAAAGACCATCTCCACGCTAGAATTTTTATATTCCACACCGTATTATTCACATTTTAACTATCATCATTAAAATAAATTTCATTCCTTGTTATCCAAATAGACCACAAGGTTGCCAACCAAACCACACCCAATTTACTTTCTTTCACTTTCTTCTTCCTACAAAACGAGTACCATTTCCATAAAATTTGCAAGACACTCATTTCCTCTATTATACGGTTTACCTATCCACAAAGCTATTTCACTCCAAATTACATCTACCACTTTACACTTGAAAAAAACATGTTCCATATTTTCCTCCACTATCCCACAAAAGGAACAAAAAAGAGCAAGATTAGGAAAATTAATATCTCTTTTAACTAGTTGGTCCTTGGTTGGAAGTTTGTCCACAAATAGCCTTCATGCAAACGCCTTTATTTTGAAAGGGACCTCCATCTTCCAAACCTTAAAAACATCCACTTCATACCTATTACGCGGGCCAAAAGTATTCCGTAAGCTCACATAAAAGGCATAATAAGATGCTACCGAAAAACTACCATTATTATCCCCTTTCTATTCGACATCATCATGCTCTTCACTAGCCAAAGAATTTGCCTCTAACTCCACCTTAAGAGAAAGAAAATTCAACTTACTTTCTAAAGGTAGAGAAGCTTCACTAATGCCAAGATTCCCTCAACTCCACACTCCATTCCTCCATCCCCCAAACCGGCCACCGACACACTTTTCAAATTAGAAGCCGATTATAAATCAGGAAATTCTTCCTTTAAACTATGCTCCTTCAACCACCTAGCCTCCCAAAAAGGAGTAGCAAACCCCTTCCCCACCGAAAACTTGCACAACTCGCTAAATGGATCTTTATATGAAGAAGCACTAATTTTGATCATATCTTTCCACCACCGAGATTTGGAACATTTTTTCTTAACACCTTCCTCCCCTTTAAACACTTTCAACGAGACATCTCCATAACGGGCTTTCAAACCTTCCAACCAAAGGTTATTATGACCTTGTAGGATCTTCCACCTCCATTTACTCAAAAGCGCCAAATTGAACTCCATAATACTTTTTATACCCAATCTCCCATCTACAATCAGAAGACAAATTTTCTTCCAATTAAACCAATGGAATCTTCTCTTTCCCTCCTCACTCCCCCGCAAAAAATTCCCTTGTATATTAATACACTCCTTAACCACCTTCCTCAGCATCTTGTAGAAAGACAAAGTGAATATGATAAGGAACCAAGAACGGATTTTAGAAGCGCTATCCTTCCACCAAAATTTAAAAATCTATGTCTCCAACTCGAGAGACACCTCCTAATTTTGTTCAAAAGAGGAACCCAAGTAGAATATGCCCTCGTATTATTTCCTATCAACATTCCAAGGAAAACAAAAGAAGGAGCTTCCAACTTGAAAGAAAGCACACTAGCCGCCGCTTCCAAGAAATTTAGGTTGATATTAATACCAATTAATTTACTTTTTTGGTAATTAATTCCAAGGCCCGAAACTAATTCAAACGCTACTAATTCAAACGCTCGCAACACCGTTTTGATCGCTCAAACATGTTTCCAAGAGCCTTCCCCCACCATTAAACTATCATCCGCAAATTAGAGAATATCAAGTATACATCTACCGTTGACATTAAAACTACTATAATCGCCTAACTCCATAGATTTTTTCACCATCCTAGTTAACCCCTCAGTCACCAAAACAAAGAGAAAATGTGAGAGAGGATCACCTTGTTTCAACCTCTCTCCACTTCAAATTCCTTTGTAGGACTACCATTAACCAACACCGACATATGACTTTTAAAAATCAATAGATCCATCCATTTTCTCCACTTCATCCCAAAACCCATTTTCTCCATCAAAAATCTAAGAAAGTTCCAACTCACCTTGTCATACGCTTTTTCAAAATTCACCTTGAAAAGAAGACAATTTCTCCCTTCTTGTTTCACAAAATCCACCGCTTCGTTTGCAACAAGAACCCCGTCAAAAAATTGTCTCTCCATCAAAAACGCACTTTGACACAGAGAAACAACAATATAATGTAACACCTTTTTTAATCTACTCGCCAACACTTTAGATAAAACTTTATGCATGCAACCCACCAAACTTGTTTCTATGATCATAAAACATTTATAAGTTATGATATTATCTTACAATTTTAATACTATTTATTTCATACATTATTTAACAATCATATGAATATAAAATTTATGTAATACCATTTATTCTAGATTTAACAATTTATTATTTTGTACAAAAAAAAATAGTGACATATATATTGGTCTGATATATTTCTTTAAATTATTAATGACACATATTTACTATATTATCTTGTGTTTTTATGTAATGGTATTAAATACACGTGTCTTATTTGTTAATAGTAAAAATATTTTAAGTTAGGTATTAAATCTATTATTTATCGTAAAAGGTTTATTTTCAAATTATTATAAAAAATTCAAATTTTAATTAATCTATGACTATTTTACATTAATAATATTTTAATTAAAATAATAACTCTATTAATATTTTTAATGTCCACAAATAGCCACTCATTGAAAATAATGATATTGTCATCTCAGATCACATGACAACGTGTTTGGTGTTTTAAAATTATTACACATATCTCTCTCTAATATGTATCGTAATTATAATAAATAAATAGTATTTTTTTAATATTAAAATAAATAGGATAATTATGAAAACATTATATGAGAATATTAATTTAGATATGTGTGAGCATTTGGTTTAAATAAATTTATCTATTTTGAATTTCTTATTTTTAAAATAGAGAGTAGCAGTAATATTAAGAAAATTATTATTATTATCTATTTTGAAAGTGTCATTTTTAAAGTAGAGAGTGGTTGTAGTAATATTAAGAAAAAATTTAATAGTTCTTTATACTCTATGTCAGAGATCGATTTGCAATATCATTTGGTTTGAAAATCGGATATATTTCCTTTTTTTAGAGATAATTTTTATGAATTTTAAAAAAAAATTTAAATAAATATTTAGCTTAAGTTTCATTTAGCTTATAATTTTCTTTATTTCTAGTTCTTTTCTCGAGTATGTAATTAGGCATGCGTATCCTAATACTCTTTTTAATATATTTTAAAAATTATTATTATTTATGTTTTTCAGATATATTTATAAGCAATAATGATTAGATACATTATTTATTCAATTAATCTAAAATATTTTTTTTTTACTCATAAATGTGTCTGAAAAGTACTAATCTCTCTGTTTTAAAATGAGTGTCGTTTTAGAAGAATTTTTTTTTTTAATAATAAATGTCATTCTCACTTTTTAATGTAGTAATGATTACTTTTTTTTTAATTATATCATTTAATTATTTTATTTTACACTATTTTTAATATATTTATAAAATTAATGTAATAAAAATATAATATTTTGTGATAACATCATTATATTTTTTAACCTTTGGTCAAAAACCTTAAAGACAATCGTTTTAAAAGGATGGAGTAATATATTTATTTTGTACAGTAGCGATTATTGTAATTTTGGTGGAAACATTAATAACAGTGAGTACTAGGTTGTAAGAATAAAAAACATATAGGTAGAGGCTAGTTAGTGTTGGAATGCCGGTATTTAGTATTCACGCCAGACAACTATGAACAAGAAAATTCCCTGAGATGTATAAATGGATTGGATTGGAAATGCCACTGAAAGAAAGGAACATAACATTCTTGTAAATTGTAATCTCTTTATAAAATCAATAAAGTTGAAAAAAAATTATAATCTGTGAAGTGAAGCCATGCTGATGCTACCTCAAAGATTTTTTCATTAGCAAATTCTGACTAACCTGCAACAGAATATACATGATTGCAACATGTTCTCGTGTTCTTCCATAGAGAGGTCAGAACACACTTTAGACCAAATGATTCTTGACAACTCTATTTGGTAGTAGTACTAAAAAAAACAGTGAAAAAATAATACAGTACAGAGTTCGTGTTGTTTTTTTTATATAAATTATTTGTTTATTTTGAGTATAGATATAATATTTATCAATTTTTTAAATTAAAATATTTAAATTTATTATATTATTATTTAACTATTTTATTAAATATTTTAATAAATAAAGCACATTTTTATCAATAAAATTAACACAACTAGCCATTATTTCTAAAAGTGTGCACAACTCAAAAGAACACCTAATTTGAAACTCAAAAGAACACCACATTTTATTTAATTCATTAACAAAGTTTCTTTGAACAAGAATATATATGGTTGGGTATTGGCAATCTCGAGTTTGAAGTTCTTTAATGCCAGGTTCTTACATGCAAACACTTGAGTTTCAAACTAAGCAATAAAATATGTCAATTGAAAAATCGAATTATTCATTTTATTTAGAAGGATGGAGAGGTCTCAAACAATTTATAAACATCTTCTTTTATTTAAATGAAGATTTTGACCATCTTCACTTTGAAAACATGGTCTTTTATTTAAGGAAAGATTTTGGTCTTATTCGCTTTGAATTCAATAATTTTATTATATCTAAATCTTATTTCATATGCAGCATCTCTCAATCACTCCTCAACTATTTATCCATATTTCATTTATTATTTCTCTAGGTATTTTATGGTTTTGCAAAAATACACATACATTGCACCACTTCTTCAATTTTCACCTTCATTGATTTTTATTATGTCTTCTTCACTTATAAATATCTAATATCTACAACGATCTCCGCAATCTTTCAATTGTTATGAATGTTTTTTTCTTTTTATGATGATCATGTATATTTTTTTTTTACTTTTAATTTTGATTTCTTTGAATGTTTTGCAAAAACACAATTAAGTTTTTATTTCAAAGTTTAGAATATGTGCTATAGGACAAAGTTGTTTATATGAGCATGAAGGAAATCAAATTAATTAAAATTTTATGTATATTGTGTTAGGTTAGACTAACCCAAATTAGATTATTAAATAATATTATACACCTATTAATTTAATTTATTATTTATATAATCAACATAACTTAATTAAAATAATAACATTATTGTTGAATTTTAAAATATTATAATAAAATAAAATTTAATAATGTAATTGTTGAAAATTAATGGATAATTAATTTTCATGGATGTGCTCAAATATGATAAAGTTAAAGAGGATAAAAATGTCTTATAGACAAAAGTGGAAATTGCATTTAAATTTGTCTGAAGTAAATTTTGGTCAGTTTTTGCACTAAACATCCACTAGTGAAAATTGCCTTTATATTTGTCTCGGGCTACTAAAAGTTTGAATTTCGAATTTAAAATACGCAACACTTCATGAAGTGGTGCATTGTCTTATTATAGGTGAACCATTGCAAATATATAATGAAAAGATGTTGTTTCATCAAAAGTTGCAAACTTATGAAACAACATGTGCATGACCTATAAATACATAATTGTGAATTTTAAAATCACCAACTCAAAAATCTTACATCCTCTTCGAAATTTCAAACACTCTTCCTCGCATTCGTGTTCTCCACCAGTCTTGTGCATACTCTATTCAAAGGCTGAATTATCCTGGATATTCTTGCGTTCCAACTCTAAGACATTTTGAGAGTGCTTGAAATACTTATAAGGAAAGTTCACGATTTAACCTCGATCCATTTAGTTTAAATTATTTTCTAACAATCTTTTAAGTAGTGTAAATAATGGCAACCAAGGTTTTTGTGTCGAGAACAAATGATACATTGTTGTGACGAAGACATGTTCTAAGCACAAGAAGAATTTACATCATGAATCTAGTACATTTCAATTATTTTTTATAGAAATCAGGGCACCGTTAAAAATTATAATATCAAGACATCAAATATATGAACCTTTCTAATAATTGGTATCAGAGAATAATTATCGATATTATGATTTCCTGTGAATAACATCATTTGATACGAACTCTAATTTAAATTGGATAATGCAACTCTTAAGTTTTTATAATAGCTAGTATTATTATATCTGGTCATTTCCGATTCCATAATCTGGCTTAATATAAATGTTGAAAACAACTCGTAAACAGTACATTGTATATATTATAAGTGAATTTCTTAACCCACTCAATGGGGGTGGAATTAAACCCTATGCATTTTCAAAAATACCTCAAGAAAACCAGAAGTATACTTCCGGTGCGCACCTCTTTCTGAAATATTTGAGTGAAAATCAGAAGTATAGCTCAGGTTCCATACCGGAAGTATACATCCGGTTCTGGGCATGACAATTAGCAGAAAAATAGAACTAAAGCAATAACCAATTTAGCAAACTATTAAATTTATAAATCGAGATAAAGACCTGTAATTTTTAAATCGAATAATAGAACTAAAATGTTATTCAAAATGCATTTAATAATAATAGTATTCAAAATACAAATTCGATACAATACGAAATAAAAAAACTAAACTAAAGTCAAAATACAATCAAACTAAACTACTATGTATGACGGATGATGAGTCGGCCTGTCACCCTCGAGGCATCCCTCCGTTGTCTCCTATATAGCAGGGCACCCTGAGCCTCCGCCGTGATGGTCTCCAAAACGCCTTTGACATCAGATCCGTCAAGAAATAACCCCTTGTCAATGCCATCCCTAGCAAGATCCATGATACGACGACACCTAGGCAGCACATCCTGGACATGACCCCTCCCTGCCTGCTCCTCCTCTAGGATCTCCTGATGAACCGACCTTGGTGGGTTCCTTGGAGCATCATCTATCATATATGGATGAGACACCCTGAAGAACCACAATATGTAATCGTACACGTAACTCCGGTCGTCTGGATCCACGGTACTCTTGGCCTCCTCAGGAACGGGATGATTCTCAAAATTATCAAAAATATCATCCATCTCCATCCTCTTCACTCGAAGGGGAAGATACAACATGATGATGAGGAATGATCTGAGTATACCCAAACTGACGCATCACTTGCTCAGGCATATAAGAAGCATTCTTTCGAGTACCGCAGACCAATCAACCTGTAAATAGAGAAACCTCATCAAATGGTATCGTCTCACAGTGGTCGGCGTAAGCACTGAAGTGGATGTCCTAATGCACTATCCGATCCAGGTAACCCTCTAAGTGGCTCGTATGCGCAGGCACATGACATATCCTCAGTGTAACCCTCAACAAGTGCCTATCCAGAAATGCGGGGAAGTGTTTTAGGATCCATCCCTGAAATATCAAAATTAAACCAGTTAGTTTCAATATCAAAATAATTAAAAAATGAAGCTAAGAGAAATAATTTATACCATCAACAGAGACATGTTGTCGGTGATCTACCTCGTCATCCACTTAGTCCCCTCGGCCAACTTGGTATACAAGTAAACCAAGCAGGCAACCCCCCAGTTCCACCCTCCGACCTCGTCAAAATCAACAAAGAACCTAAGGTACATGACGTTAGTGTGGGTGGCACTAGTGTCCGCAAAGATTTGGGTGACAACAAGATACAAGACGTATGCTATCATGGCATACCCCCTATGAAGGGTAACCTGTTCGAGATCACCATCAGCAGGTGTAGCAAGCGCAAGCTCATTTGTAAAAACCTCTTTCAGCCAGCTATATCTCAAGTGGCACTCATGTGTCTTATCAACCTCCGTCAGCGCCTTCTCCATGGTAACTCCCAACCTATCAACCAGTAAAGTAATGGCCTTGTCTTTCTCCAACTTCTGGTGATCCAGAAACCGCCCTCTAATCGGTAGGTGAAGCAGACACGCGACGTCATCGAGTGTGGTCTCCATCTTGCCATATGGTAAATGAAACAAAGACGTTTCCTCGTGCAACCTCTCTACAAAAGCGTTGATCATCCCCCAGTTGACCACTCTATATCCATAGAGGTTCAAATATCTCAACCCTGTATTGCGTAGAAGACCATCAAGTCAGAAGGTCCCCCTCCAAAGACCTGCGGGACCTGTGGTGCCGCCGGTGCCGCCTCTGTTGTCGGTGCCTCTAGTGGCACTGGTGCCACCGGTACTTCGGGTGGCACCGGTACCTCAGGTACTGGGGGTGTAGCATTAGATCTCACCTCAGATGGCTCCGCCTGTGAGGCAGATGAGGATCCCATCTCAAAAGTATGTGGTGGTGAGGATGGTGAGGATGTGTGTTTGCGGAAGGACGGAGGCGGCGATGGATGGACTTGAGACTCCCGTATGCTACGACAAGAAGAAGTAGAAGGGGTAGAATCGGAACCAGCAGAATGTGCATCTGACATAGCCTGTTCGGATGTCGAAGGAGCCTGTGTGACCTGACTCCCCTCTCTCCATACAGAAGCATGTTGTACAACCCGATCATGCCTCAAACGTGACGGTCTCTCAGACATATCTCCTGTACAAGTAAGAACAAAACGTTAGCATATGGCCTACAGAGAAAAAAATGAAGAAAAAAACAATGCAACAAGAAATCGAAAATAAATCTCCGGTTTTGTTCTTGCCCAAAAACCAGAAATAAACCCCCGATTTCTTCTACGATACAAACCCTTGTGAAACCCTTGCACATATTAAAAATTACTTTATATTAAACTTTAAACTCCTAATTTTTTTTATTTGCACCATTAATTTATTTAATTTCAAATTTACTTATTTTTGCACTCCGTGACCTAAGGTCCTGGCATTATAATTCATATAAAGTAATTTGAAAGAAGTGCAATTGACTAATATATTTATATATGCACAAAGGGCAAATATTTTCACATGTCCATGAATATATAATTATGTAAATATGCAACGCCTGAAAAAATATTTTGCATACATGATATGAAAATTAGTACTATGTACAGTACTGATTATATATTTACTTATATTATGTATCCAGCAATTTCTGTTCTCATAAATGGTTTATTCAGCCCGTATTGAAAATCGTATACAAATTGAAAGACATGATAAATAGTCAAATTTATTAAAGTATTTAATTTCAATTTATACAGTCCAATAAATGATATTATAGTAATACAAATTTTAATTTATTTGCTGGATTTTGAATAAAATATACACTTACAATTTTAAGTTATAATTGAATTTTGACTTAGATGTTATGTGAACTGTGTCTGATGAAATTTATAAGGTATATAAAGATCATATGAAAATGGATCATAACTTATATAGATTTTTAAATTTGGAGTCTAACGTGAGATGATGAATTTTGATAAATTTATCACGAAGGATAAAGAATTTGAAATTCCCACAAATAAAGAACTTTGGGAGGAAGGTTCTCCACGGATTATTGTAAGACAAACCGAAATATTCGTCAATAATTGTTGAAAAATAACTCGAACTTAGAACAAGCAGAAAGTGGAAAAGTCTAGGGATCTAAGACCGAACAAATCGATTCTCAGCATATTTCTTTTATCTCATAGAAGAAAATAGTGAGCATTGTGTTCATAAGATTTCTATTATTCTTCAAGTGGAAGATGATCCTAAGATTTATAATAAAGAAGTGACTTCAAGGAAATTCTCTTGGAATGATGTTATCTAAGACGAAATGAGTTCAATAATGTCAAACCACACTTGGGAACTTGTCAATCTACCTAAAGGATGAAAATTCATTAGATGCAAATGGATGTTTAGAAGAAAGTATCATAGTGATGGTACACCAAAAAATCTAGAAGGGTAAGATTAATAACCAAGGATTTTAGACAAAAGTAAGGTGTTGATTATCTTGACTCATATGCACTAGAATGAAGCACAACAAAAGTTAGAATTTTGTTTGCTTTACCTTCATTGCATGACTTTACAGTTCATCAAAAGGATGTCAAAATGACATTCCTAAATGGAGTCTTGATGAGGAGATTTAAATGGAGAAACCATAAGGTTGTACATTTTCTGGTAATGAACAAATAATGTGCAAGCTTGTGAAACCCTTGCACATATTAAAATATCAATCGAAAAATGATATCAAAAGTTTGACTATATCATCGCATGATTCACCAATGATGAAGAGACTCACAACTTATGAGAGACTTTTTAATCTTACCAAAACATGAATTCAAAGAGTTTGTCTTCATCAAAAATGGGGAGATTGTGAAGAATTCGTCTTATGTATAGTTTTGATGAAGATTGAGAATATCAAAGAAGAAAAGAATCAAAAGTTTCATGCACATCACAGCTGAAGTTGATCAAGAAGGTTTAGCATAGAAAATCAAATGAAGATTTGAGAGAACTAAACATAACTAAGGTACTCATTACAATTCATATTATACTATTTTAAATTGTTCATAATTTCATCTCCCACTTCATCTAAAAACCTTCTTGCATCATCATACATGATCATCTAAAAACCTTCATCATCTAATTCTCGTGACAAGTGTTTGTACACAAAGTTGTGTGAGAATATTGTGATATCTGTTTGTCTTTATGTGTATTATATGTTGATCATTATCAACAAGATGAATGGAATCTTAGAAACAAAGGGGTTTCTGGATTCCACATTCAAGATGAAAGATCTTGAAATAGTTGATACTCTTTTGGATTAAGGTAAAGCGAAATAGTGGAGGTTAAAAACACAATCAAATACACTATATTGAGAAAACCTCCATATTCAAGATGACAGATCTTGGACAAGTTGACACTCTTTTGGGGATCAAAGTAATGAGAAATAGTGGAGGTTATGAACTTAGTCAAACACACTTTGTTGAGAAAGTTCTTGATAAGTTCAAACTGCCACATTTCAAGAAAGTGAATATTCATTTTGATCTTAGTGTCAAAATAATGATGGAAGAGTTGTGGTTATATAGAATATGCAAGTGCAATTGGTTCTTTAATGTAATATACTGGAACTGACATAACATTTGTAGTTAGTAAATGAGTAGATTTACTAGTAATTCAAATATTGAGCATTGGAAGGCCATCATGAGAATTTTGGTTATCTTTTGAAAACAAAATATTTGGCCTTCATTATGGTAGGTTTCCTGCCATACTAAAAGGATATACCGATGAGAGATGGATATCGAGTGTTGTAGATGATAAATCTATAAATGGGTGGATATTTAAACTAGTTGGGGTGCAATTTCTTGAAAAAGCAAGAAACAAACATGTATTAATCTTTCGACCAGGAAATCAGAGTTTGTGGCTCTCGTTTCCGTTGGTCAAGAAGATAAATGGTTAAGGGAATTTCTATGGAAATCTCCATATTTTCAAAATACAATGTTTCAAAAGTGTTGATATATTGCGATAGTCAAACCAATTTAGTTAGTGCATTCAACGAAGTGTATAATGGAAAGTCTAGGCACTGAGGCCTTAGACATTATTTTGTGAGAAAATTGATTAGTGATGTAATCATTTCACTCACATATATACGATCGATCTATAATTTGAGAAATTCATTTACTAAGCCATTGACCAGAGTCTAAGTAAAGACAACCTCAAGAGGTATGAGGTTGAAACTCCTTGAGTAATAGTTTTGATAGAGACGGTAACCCAGTCTTACGTTAACATAACATTAACATTAAGATTTAATGGGTAACAACAAGTCTTTGATTTGGATAATTGTCGAATATTTCGTGGTAATGTTGACCTTAAAACGAGGGTTGAGTTTAATTTAAAATTCTTAATGAAGTTCATATCCGAGGAAAATTATCTCATGGAAAAGGATACAACATGAACTTCATCTATGTGAATTTCAAGATGGTGTCGTCTCAAAGTGAGAGTTGGAGTTTCTCTCATGAAAAATTCATGAAACAAGATAGTGTTCACAGTGATTTCTGGTGAAACAACCGCTAGTCTTCCAAACTATTGAATAAGCGTTATAACTGTTATGTTATTCAATCCCTCTGGTAACTTGCAGGATCGACTAGATTGATCCTATGGGGTATCGGCCGTTGGTATGAACTTAAGATAAAGATCCATATTTGAGACTTGTTTTTGGATGTTTTGTATAGGTTCAAGTACGTTTCGATTACTTAGTGATATGATCAAGTAAATAATGTATATTTGGTTCGAACAAACAAGAACATTCAAATTGCAAGAAAGTATATAAATGCAGTGATATTCAAATAAACTCTTAAAGTGCAAAAGATTTTCAAAGTAACTGCACGAAACGTAAAAGAAAGGAATGTAAACAAATGTATAAAAGCTTTCTGGGAAATAACAGCGCTAATGTAAAAGTTTTTGGAAAAGTAAAGAACTTCAACGATGGTAGAAAAAACATTTAAATGAAATGACTTTGAAAGTAAAGAAACTTAAAAGACATTGATGCAAGATAAAGTTAGACTGGAAGGATAAAGATACATTGTTGAATAATAAAGCTTTGGTGCAATCATACGTACATAATTCGTGCATTCGTTTCCCTAGCCATGTGGTATTTTGAATGTGGCTGAATTTTAGTACAATAGATATGACACACGAAATCCTAACATTAAGACTCCTATTTATACTAATTCGACCATAACGGTCGACCCATAAGATCTTGCCACGTTTAGAACATACACACCATGCTTCTCTTGCTTCCACGTTTGAACCGTTTCTTGGGCGTTTCAACTCCCTTTTATCTCGCTCGCGTTTTGAATTTCAAATGTATCACTCACTTCGATTTCGAACCCATTTCCTCTGATACAATTCTATTGCCTGATCGAAGCTTGTTTTACACATATCACCATTATTTCCGTTCGACACTCCGAAACTCAATACATCCATTCGAAGGACTAATTCTTTTCTTTCCAAACTATGACATTCACTATGTTCCCCTGAATACTTTAACATCATCTCATCTCGAGCTCCATGATCCTTCTTCGAATCACAAGATATCAAAATCTTCAGCTAACAAAATGCCCCTTTAAAATATGTATTTCGAATCCCTTTTTAAGAAATACTTATTTTAAATATATCCATAAGATTTTGATGTGACCCTGAGTAATTATGACCCTGTACAAGATTTCCATTATGTCAATCACGATGACACCTGGGTTTCTGAACCGCTTTTACACAGTAACCACGGTATGGTGCATTTATTAAAAGCAATGATCACCCTTAATCATGCTTATTACCAATACTAACTTCACGCCACCTCACCGTGTATCCAACCCACGTCTCCCACGTAACTTGGCATTAGTTGATGAGTGTTTCCACTTCCTCACTATAAAACCAAACAAACTTTAGTCTTTTCACCTTTTCCACACTCTGAATCTTCTTTTTCCTCTCTTTCTCGTAAAGAACCCTAATCTCTTTAATCAAAACCCCAACAATGTCTTCATCAACATCCCAGGTAAAAAAGATTTCTAAGAAGAAGAATAAGAACACCGGAACAATTTTGGAAAGCAAGGTTGGCACTCACCAAGGTCAATCTGTACTTATACCCCAGGGAATCTCCAAAGAGCAAGAGCTCTTATACTCCTCTCAGGTATTAATCCCTACTAACGCTTCTGGAAAGAGATTTGCCCTAATGGGTCCTCTTACGGTTTTTGAGATTCTTAAGGATACACGAACCATATTTCCTGTTTGTTACGATTTCAAACCTTTATTCAATACAATGGAAACCCCTAGGGTAGGAACTGATAATGTCAATGATCCTGTTGCTCCAAAGGAAGTAGAAACTCCTATGACTACCCCAAAAGATCCTTTCATTCTGGACTATGTTAAAAACAACTTTAAACCATTTCGATCCTGTCCAACTGCTGATGTAGCATATCAGAATTGGTTCGCCAAAGTGGAAGTTAAGAAGTCACATCAGTGGGAGGAATTAGGTATCTATAATTTCCTGAAATTATCCAAACCAGGCTTCACATACAGTCATCCTCTGTTATTCGCATCCCTGTATTTCTGGGATAGCACCTATAATACCTTCCACCTCCCGGAGGAATCACACCACACTCTTGACATAAGCGCCATCACGGACTAACACGGTAGAAACATATGTTCACGATCTTGAGGAACATTCAAGTATTATTTGAAATTCGGCAGCAGATACTTAATGTCACGAGAGAATGTTATGACCACGATGTCGACTTTGCTTTGACAATTCACACGGTAAATATAAAAAGCGATAAATAACACAATAAGTTGTTCACCCGTTCGGTTCTAACAAACCTACGTGCTGAGGCTACCAAGGGAGGAAATTCACTATTAGTAGTATCAATTGAGTTAAACTCGCCCGTTTACAACTCCTCACTTAATCCCTACCCAATGACACTTCAACCTAAGTCCTACTTAGATCGAGTTCCTACTCACTCCCCTCAATCACCGCATGATATCAACCTATTGACTAATTGAATTGTGAAGACACACTTCAATAAAATATCTTGATCTTGCTTCAAAGCTTTAATCAAGAGACAAACACTCGTGCTTTAAAGCTTTGGTGATAAACTACCCTTACAACAAATCCTAGTCCAATGCACTTATCAATTGATAGTTGCTTGGCTCACAAGAGAAACTAGAATTACACAATACCAACTGTTACTAACCTTAACGACACAAACAAAAGGCCTTCAATGTCTTCAATGGAATCGGGCGTGGCGTAGAGTAAGGGTTGATTTCTTTATATAGAAGCGATCCGAATCTTGATTTGGGCTTCCATAAAGATAGCTAGGTTTTACTTAATTCTCTCCTAAAAACATGGTTTGTTCAACAACCAATTTAGGTTTAATTAAGATTAACCTAGCAGCCACGTGACATGCTTTCTAATAACGAAAAACATAAATAAAATGTTCAACAAACTTCACGAAAAATCTCGGAAAAAGCGATTCTGCGAGCGAATGTCACACTGAATGTCATAACATATTATGACATCGGTATTTGCGAATTTCCGGCCGACTTTAGCTTCGATTCAGTACTTTTACCATCCTTGTCCGTAGGATTTATCTTCAATCTCTGAATGTCATGACATCTATCAAGACATTTCTAAAGCCTAGTTTTACCAAAATTGATGCCAACTTAAAACACTAACAAACTCCCCCTTTGGCACATTTTTGGCTAAAACTTCTTGACCTATCAGAGTACAAATGCAGCAGAAGACTAACAACCTAGTTCTAAGATTTCCTAAGCTTTCCTAAGCTTCAAGAGACTAGAACTAAGAGAAGATAAATTCTACCCATACAAAAGTCCCAACATTCTCCCATAGTTGCCCACAAAATTTCATATAATTCCCCCATACAGTTTCCCAAATATTTATACTTCCCACAGTATTTCTTCTCCCCCTTTTTAGCCATAAAGGGCCAAAGGAAACCACACAATTGCCTCAAGCATGCAAGCATAAAACTTAAAGAAAGTACCAATATTGTTAGGGGTACATCTCTGTCAAGGCCTTACAAATTTGTCAACAAAAACATCATCAAACAAAATTGGAAAAAAAGCGAGCAAAAAAATTGACAGAGAACAAAACAATCGGGAACATAAAGGGCCGGCTCGGTGCTCTCTTCTCTGAGGAGGCTTGTGAAAGGACACATCTTGAGCCTTCTTTGTGACTACTTCTTGATCGGCCTCATCTTCTTCCATATTGTCGTGAGGGTGTCACCATTAAGCCTTTCTTCCTCAACTTCGAGTCTTTTCCTTTTCAAGGGTGGAGATCGATTGCTTCAAGTCTGCTTCCTTGCTTCAAGTTCTCTGGTCTCCTTTAGCACGGCTATGACATCCTTCGAGAATTGGCTTTGACATTAGATGTCTCGGTGATGTCATGACAATGTCGAACATGCTTCCTTGAAATAGCTTGTAGTGGAAGCCAAGAGCAGGAGCTCTTTTACATATTGAATCTCTATCAACGAGTATATCAGGGTATTGATCAGTTATAATACCACACAAGAGGGAGGGAAATGCTATTGGTCCTTTTATAGCATAGCTCGGCATGTTTAAGAATCGATAAAAATGTAGCTTCCATAGTCAAACTTTGCTTTTGTTCCAACAGCAAAGATGAACCTCCCCAGACCAATGGAGATGGTTGACTTGTGATTCGTGGGAACCCAGTTGGCTGCACCAATCTTGTGAAGAATAGCAAATTTGACACTTAATTTGCTAGCGGAAAGCTTTCCTTCAATGGCCAATGTTTTACCTTGGCGTTGATTGGTGACATACTTGATTGTCGGTTTCTTCAAGTTCGAGTTGAGCCTCATCGATCTCCCTAAGTACTTGTTGATTATACTTGAGGAGAACTTCACTTTTCTTCCTCGACAAACACGGTCTTAAAATCTGCTGATCTTCCATCAGCACAACCATGTGACAGGTTCACAATAAACTCCTTCACGAGACCTTCATAACAGTTGGAGAACTTCACCACAGTTCTCATCAACCCAGCTTCCTTGATCAGGTCAATCACCTCTTTGCATTCAAGGGCATCTTTGTGCGTTCCTTTCAAGTGCTATTCTTTTCAAGCTCACATATTTCCACCTATTAGCATTTTCGTGGTGGTGAAAGGAGATGTTGTCAATTGGTACTTGGGAACTATGGGAATTTTCCCAAGAGACAACCTTCTCTTTGTTGGATGTCACGACATTCTCTATAACATCAAAGTTAGAGTCATCCCGATCGAGGGCTCGGTGCTTTTCTTTTCCTCACAATTGAGGTGCTCTTTGCTTTAGGAGAATCACCGGCATTCCTTACTTTACCCTTCCCTTTGGAAGTTCCGGCCTTGTTGCTTTTTCCATTTTTCCACAACCTTCCTCTCACCTAGGAGTCTTGCAACCAACTGCCTTTCTTCTCATGAGCGAGCTTTGACTTTTCTTCCCTTTCTGTTCATTACCCTTCTAGCAATGCTTGGATTAACCTTGGCTATGAGGTCATTATCGAACACTCCTCATCTAGGCGATGATATGAGAAACCATATTCGATTGGTGTTCCTCTGGGAGTATCTTCAAGAATGCTATCGGATATGTTATCGTGAGACAATGGAAGAGTTATCGGGTACAATGATCGGAGATTTTCAAGAATCTCATCAGGGATCTCATTCACATTAACAGGAGATTCCATTTCATTATCATCTTGACACCTTTCAGGAACTGAGGCAGAAGGATTAACATCAACTTTGACAGGAGAATCCACATCATCACGGATGTCTTGACATTCTCATTGACATGGATCAACCGCCAAGCTAGGGGTGGCGGACTTATGATTAGGGGGCGAGATCCAGTGCATTTATTCCGTTTAGGATATCAGACACTATCCTAGCTATGGCCACATGCACTGACCTAGTCCCAGGAGAGGAGGATGATGGAATAGAAGTCTTACCAGAAGGGGATGCCTGTGCCCTTCTTGCATTGCTTGTGCGTAGCTTCTTGACTCTTTCTGGGTCAGTTGCCATGGTGTGATGGAGTGCATCAATGCTTGACTTGCATGGCTTCATCTTTGACCTATCTTCATTCATGGAAGGAGATGAAGATCACGATTGTTGAGATGATGAGGAGGATGAAGACATTTTTCACGATGGTTGTTGTGGGAGTGAGAGCGAAATTGGCAAGGGGATTCAGAGTTTCTTTTAGAAGAAGTAAAGGGGATGCTACTTTCAAATGGAGAAACTCTTATATATGGATGTCTCTTCCTATTCTTGGACTTTTTAAAATGGGGATGAAAATACCTAAATGGCCCACTTATAAGTAATTGAAATACACAATCCCTTTCATCCCTTGTTGTTACCCCAGTTAATTGCTACAATTCCTCATATTGACAAATACCCAATTTGTCCCTTAAGGTCTTAAATTGGTGGCCTCGGTGCAATGTCACGTTCAATGTCATGACATCTGTATGACATTGTACTCAATCGATATCTGCTTCATCGGATCATCTTATAGCAATTGCTATCACTATGTGTTCGACTCTAGCATTGTATAGAACACACGTTTTGTTTCTTCTGATCCAAGAAATAAGATTGCTTCTCAAGGGACACATCCAACGAAATCCTTTTACACAAGCTTTGATCAACCCCTTTTCCACTTGTTCTTTTGGACACCTTCAAAGAGGAAGGGTAATAGTCTAGTGTGGTGCCATTCTTCATTCCAAGCTTCTTGACACAATTCTTTGCACACTTGTTCGTGAAAGAAGTGTTGAGTCATCCATCATTGTGTCGAGACTTCTTGGATACCAAGTGATTACCATGGATTGAAGCCACCATGCTATTTCCTCCTCTGACAATGAGGATTTCATCCAATACTTTTCTCCTGCAACATTTCACAGTAAGACACTTGGTCAACCTTTCATGCCAGAACCTAGTGCTTTGCTTTAGTACTTCAGGAGTGATCAAATGTCTGGACATTGAGTGTGACATTCTGATTTCCTGTCCATCCTGACAATTACCACAGATTTTCCCTTTTCCCATGTGAATTCTTGGTAATCTTCTGACTCCCTCTATGGAACTGATCCTTTTCATTCCTCTGAGGTGTGGCTGATCAGTTTCTTGTTGCCCCAACTTCACTTTCTCTTCATCTTTGTCTGTAGAGCCCACAGATGGCAGAGTGGGGTTCTCAGATTCCCACAAGTAGCAGTTGTCCTTTGATCTGACTCCTCTCATAATCCGCTTGTTCATCATTGATCACAAGACATTCGGTCTTAGTGAAGTTGATGATGAATCCCATATCACATAGTGACTTATGCTAATGAGATTTTCGGTCAAACCTTTTACCAGCTCCATTCGGGTTTGGAACTCGGACCAATTTGAGTTTCAACACCTTTGATTTCTCCTTTAGCTCCATCTCCAAAGGTAACAAATTTGGTAGAATGAGACTTAACATCATTGAGAAGATTTCTGTCTCCAGTCATATGCTTGGAACATCCACTGTCAAAATACCAATCTTCCTTGGAAGATACTTTAAGAGAAGTCTGTGCTATCAGAGCTGTAGTCTTCTTCTTCTTCCACTGGTGAGTGTATGATGCCTTGTTGGACTTAGGCTTCACGTATGGAACTTGATTAGGATACCCATGTAGCCTATAGCAGGTGGACTTTATGTGACCAAACCTTCCACAATAATAACATCTCCATCTTTGAAACTTTTGGTTCAGGTTTCTATGATTTTGATGTTGAACCCAATATTGTGACATCTGCTTTGACATTGGTTCATTAGGTCATTTTTCCTTTTGTGATCAACAAATTTCTTAGCCTTCACATATCCCGAGCGGACCTATTTCTGTTTTGTGGTATGACATCCTCTTTGCCTTTGACTTCCGGTTTGTTCCTCTCCGGTTATTAGCAAATCTCTTTGCCACATACCTGTTCGGACACATATCTGTTTTGTGTTATGTGTTGTTTTGACATTGTTTTCCCATGCCTCTTCTTCTTGATGTCACCAACAGGTTTCTTTTCAGCCACATATCCTAAACCATGCTTATTTCCTGCATTTTGTCCAAGCTGAAGAATTTCATCCAACTTTTCGATGCGGATGTCAACATTTTGTGATTTAGACATCGATCAAGTTTGGAGTTGACATGACAATATCACTGTTGAGGAGTTTTATAGTGGCTGTGTTTTCCTTTTTCTCAGCCTCTAGCTTCACATTCTCAGCTTCCAACTTCTCAATCAGCTTTTTCTGTTCCTTATTCTGCTGACACACTTCACCATTTTTCACACACAGCTTCCTGTAGGTCTCAGCAAGCTCTTCAAAGGTTACTTCCTCATCACTAGAATCCATATCAGAATTGTACACTCCAGTGAGTGCAGTGACAAGTTTGGCACCTTCTTCCTCAGATTCACTTCCTGAATCACCATCAGACCAAGTGACAGCCATTCCTTTCTTTTGTTTCTTAAGAAAGGTGGGACATTCAGCTCTAATATGTCCATATCCTTCACATTCATGACATTGGACTCCTCTGCTTTGACTTCCTTTGTCTTCTGACTTGGATCTTCTGCTGGAGTCATACGATCTGCTGATGTCAGATGCAATGTCCTTGACATTTGACCTTGACTTTGGATCAATCCTCTTGATAAGCTTGTTGAACTGTCTTCCAAGCATAGCTATAGATTCAGATATCTTCTCCTCATCTTCTACCTTGCATCCTTCTTCAGAATTTGATACAAGAGCTATGCTTTTATTCTTCCCAGTTTCACTGATTCCCATCTCAAAAGTCATAAGGGATCCAATAAGTTCTTCAACTTTCAGGGTGCTGATGTCCTGTGCCTCTTCTATTGCAGTTACTTTCATTGCAAATCTTTTAGGCAGGGATCTGAGAATCTTCCTCACCAATTTCCCCTCTGACATCTTTTCACCAAGTGCTCCTGAGGCATTGGCAATTTCCAGAATATTCATGTGAAATTCATGAATGGTCTCATCTTCCTTCATCTTCAAATTCTCAAATTTGGTAGTGAGTGTCATACCCCAAAATTTGCCCTCCATCTACTCAAGAGATTTCATACATCCCTACTCAAGGACTCCTCAAGAGTTGATCAGACAAACTCTCTCCTAGACAATCAACCCAAACTAGGGTTTGGTATCTCTCAAGTCAAGATGGATTTCCAACATCTCCAATGACCTTCATGCCTCCTCATATGCTTCAAAGATTCTCCATGTCAATTTTCAAGCCTCACAAGTCAAGTTTCCTCAGACAATTGCTCAGATGGTTGAAAATCAGTTGTATTGGACAAAAAGTCAGCTGTCAACATACAGTCAAACTTCATAATTTTGGTCAACATCCTCATTTTGAAGTTACATTCATCATTTGATCAAGGGTTGATCATGATTCATCAAGAAAACTCAAGATTTGCCCAAAGTCAAACTTTCTAAATTAGGGTTTCTAGATGAAAAGTCAATGAACTTTGATGATCATAACTTTCTCATACTTTCTCGAAATTTTCCACCACCTCTTGTTTTGAAGGAAATTCAATTCTCTACAACTTCATGTCTCACAAGAATGTCCAAAAAATGCTTCATTTGAGAGGTATAGCTCAAAACATTACAGGTCATTTTCAAAGTCAACAAAAAGTCAACTTTTTGTTTTGAAGATATTTTGAGCATGGTAACTCCAATTGAGATGAGACCAAAGACATTGGTTAGAGAACTCTTAGAGCTTTCAAAAGTCCAAGAACACTCAAAATGTGGAAAATTGAGCAAGATACACTATTCGAAGTTGGGGAATTTTGGACGATTGCAAAAGGACATATTGGTCAAATTGCAAAATTTTCCAAATGGGCCTATAATCTTTTGATCCAAACTTGTTCATGATGCTATTCTTGACCCATAAATGCTTGGCCTTGGTTATTTTCTATTTTTATGATTTATATTTGAATTTTATAACATTTAATTCAAAAATAAATTATATAAAATATGAAAATTAAACATTTTCTCAAAAGGAATGATTTTATATCTTTCTAAATGTCCAAGAAGGCCCATGACCCTTACCAAATTCGTGATAGCCTTGCATTCATGAGAAAATCATATATTTTTCAATATTTGATTTTATTTTAAATGGAAATATTTGCACATTCAAGAAGCAATCTTTTTTCACTCCTTTTGCCATCAAATTTCTTCTATAAATTGCCGATACACAAGCACGAGGGAAACCCTAGTGAAGCCAAACCCTTATTTTGTCAAAATTTTCCAAGAATCTTTGAAATTCAATTTCAATTTCAATGAGTTTGACCTCAAACATCATTCCATCGTGCTCAGGAGGTAAGTTTGAGTAAGTACACACTCATTCCATGGTTTAAAACAAGCCGGATCGATGCATACATGATCATACATATCTCAAACTTTTGATTTTTTGCATTTTATTATTCTGCGTGTTTCCATTGAATCTAATGCTTTTATTGTGTTCATGAGGTTCCACTGGATCGATCTGGGTAGTCGTTTGAGAGGTTGGGCGTTAGAATCGTTACGCCATACTTAGGGTTTCGAACTCATAAGCTTGGCTTGTAGGGACATTTTAGGGCAACCGATATCACCATTGAATTCAGGAGGTCTGGTTTAGGGGGACAAGGTCCTTCTTTCTCTTTTATTTCGCGTGTTTTGCAGGTTTTCAAAATCTCCTCATCGGAGAAGACGACCGGAGCTAGGGCTCCGGCGTCGTTGAATTTGTTGACCGGCGAGGAAGCTGGCGTGGCAGGAAGATGCGTTCCGATTCGCTCGTTCGTAAGCCAAGGGACCCCACCATGCTGATTGTGCTTTGACTCCACCAGATGACGACGCGTGTAGCTCATGGTTGCACGTTTTCGTTCCATAACATCCAATGCAGCGTGGCGTAGTGGTAATGACAAGTGAACTCAAGTTTTCACCTCATGGTCCTCTGTTCGATCCACACAGAGTCCAGTTTTGCTTCTTTTTTCCAAAACTCATCTTTTTTCCATATATTTTCTTATTTTCTCATTTTTTTTCATTATCTTAATATTTTTTGCATCATTTTAATTCTTTTCACAATTTTATTTCTGCATTAAAAAATTACAAAAATATAATTTTCTTTTCACATTATTTTTCTAAAAACCTTTATTTTATTTAATAAATTAAAAAATACCTTTTTGCATGCATATTTATTTTTATTTTTATTTTTGCATTTAAATCATTATAAATTGCATTTTAATTACTAAATCTTTTCCAAAAAATCCCAAAAAATTATTTTAACTTATTTATCTTATTTCCAGCATGCATAAATTTTCTCATATTTAAAATTGCATTTTTTCTAACATTTTCTTTTATTTCAATTTCATCATATTTCCCGATTTTCTTATTCTTTCCGGTTGCTCCGATTGGACGTTTTTCTCTTATCATTCTATTTTTCCAATAATGTAATTGCTCATGGGTTGTAATAGTTAATTAGGCTTTTATTTTCCAAGTTTAAATTATGTATCTGCCCCAAAGCCATGTAATAGCGTAGGATTTACCTTTCCGCACCTTTACATTCCGCATTTTACTTTCTGCACCCTATAAACTGCTAGTAATTAGGCGTGTATGGCAAGATAATAATTGGACATAGCTCACACTAATTTCAAGATAAAATATAAATCAACACACTTCTTTCACACGCACCCCTTAGGGTAATTCTCTCGATGCCTTCGATTTCAAAATGGTCATGTCCTCGAGCGTAGAGGTATTCTAGCACCGTTGCCTTCCAAACAAATCATCATAGTCCCTTCGATACAAAGATCATAAGACCCACGATGTCGCCTCCGAATACATGATCTTGACCCTCGGTTGTCGCCTACGAAAAATGATGATAGTCCCTTCGAATGTGCTAGGATGCTTCCTACAAGTTGCCTTCAATGACCATCCGATGTCCTTCGAATGTCCGCTTACATCCAACGAATGGAGCTACCTACTAACTAATGGTATGGCTAGCGCTATTCTAAAGGAATGTGAAGTACAACAAAGCGACCAATTAAGTGGGTAAATAAGTCTCTTAGTTGCTTGCTCTATCAAATGCTTTTCACACACACTCTTTTCAAAGTTCAATTTCTTTCAAAACAAAACATTTCAACACTTTGTATACATTCCTACATGAATCATTACAAAGTCAAAGCGAAATGCCTTTTCAAAACATTTTTGTCAAACACACGAAAGCAATTTTAAAAAGTGATCTAGAGCAACTAAGAGCCGTAGATAACTACGGATGGAAAGGGTGCTAATACCCCTTTTCATAACCATTCTCCGAACTCGAGAATCTAACGAAGGTCTTTTTCATTACTTTTACCTTCCCTTAATTGGATAAAAATAAAAGTCGGTGGCGACTCTTGCTATCCGCACATTTGGATACAAAAATCCTACAAAGTCAGTTCACCGTATCACAGAACTGGCGACTCTGCTGGGGACATACCCTAAAAGAGAGAATTGCCTTAGGGATTTCTAGATAACCTTTATTGCTTTTGTTTGACTTGTATGCTTTATCTTTAAGGGTTGCTTGGGTATTATATTGTTGGGGATCCTACACGGATCCGGGTTTCCTTTTAGGTAAGTAGCATTAGATCATCGCGACCGTTAGGCGTATAACTGCGGTCAACATGATGGCTACGTTAGCGTGACACTTTGGTTGCCCCGATACTCTTCATTCCCAAGTTGAAGAAAGTATTTGGCTTCTGCGTGGTGTCATCAAGCGCTAACTAAACTTTTAGAACCTTAATTGACCCATCTTGGCCATTAGAAGGTAGTGAGATGGCCGACTTTGGTGTAGACCGAGGTTGGTTGATACTCGATGCTACGCTCATTGAGATCGGACTTTTGGGACATTTCGATCGACCACTTGGCGTCGTATTGAAATAAGCGCCTCGAGAAAGATCGTGATATGAGATTCCTAGAACCGGTTACTATTATAGGACGGGATGAACCAACTCAAACTTTTGGTGGGTAATCACCTATACCTCATGCAAGCCTTAACCCTAGGCTCATTGTGTGAATTGTTTGTGTGTGCTAAACATGACATCATGACATCATTCGCATTGCATATCATTTCTAACTATTTCAAGGACCTAGGATTTATCTTTGCTCTGTTTTGTAGGGATTATGGCTTCTAGAAAGACTATCCGAATCAACTTCATGGGTATCCTTCTCACTCAAAGAATTGGTTTGAAATTCCGACCATGCTCGGTTCATCAAAGACATGGTTATCTACTTGATTTGGTTATCTCGGTTTTGAAGAAGATATGATGCATGTCCTATTCGAGTTCTTTGATCCGAAGCACCATTGCTTTACATTTCCAGATTATCAGTTGGTTCCTACTTTAGAAGAATTCTCTAAGCTACTTGGGATACCTATTCTCGACCAAATGCCATTCACCGGTTTAGGAAAGGTCCCTAAGTTCGAAGACATTGCATCCGCTTTACATCTTAAGCGCTCAGATATTGAAGCTAATTGGGAAACTAGGAGTGGAGTTAAGGGTTTACTTTCCAAGTTCTTAATCAAGAAAGCCCGAGAATTCCTCAAAGTTATGAGTTTCCATGCATTTGAGAACATTGTTGCCTTGCTAATTTATGGTTTGGTTCTATTTCCTAATTCGGATCAATTCATCGATATCAATGCCATCAAGTTATTCCTTACCCGCAATCCAGTGCCTACTTTACTTGGAGACATCCTACATTCTCTCCACACTCGTACTACTAAGCGACAAGGAACTCTCATGTGTTGTATACCGTTACTTTCAAGGTGGTTTATTTCGCACCTTCCTCCATCAGTTTTGAAGAATGAACAAAGGTTGAGATGGTTTCAAAGATTGATGTCACTCTCTCATTCCGATATCCGTTGGAGTCTTTTCTCTCAAAAGGACTTCACATTCATTGAGCGTTGTGGAGAATTCCCTAATGTACCACTACTTGGTATAAGGGGAGGTATTACTTACAACCCTCCTTAGCTCGTCGGTTTGGTTTTGCAGAAGAGATGGTCCACATGATATGCTTCTCCAAGATGTTGTGTTCGACTACAACCACGATCTCGAATTACAAGCGAAGGTTTATACATGCTTGGGGCATGGTAAAGAAGGCGATACCAAGACTTTGGGGCACCGAACTCCATTCCTTGGGAACCTTACCTCAAATGGGTGCGAGCTCGAGCTCAAAACCTCATGATGCCATTCACGCTGTTTACCGTAATTATGGAACTGTTGCTATAGGTGGCGTACCTATCTTGTTCTCCATCCGACATGCCTCCGATTTTGAAGACTTGAAGAGATCTGGATTCGACAAGAAGAAAGGGATACCTTTGAAGCTCGATGCTAAGCGAGAAGAAAGTGTTAGAGTTGACCAAGCTACTTCATGAAGAGCGAAACATCAATACATCGGCACCAAGAGGCGCCCATGGGAGACTTAGAGCTTTAGGATTTATTTGTTTTCTTTTATTGCTTTGAACTATCTCTTGTACTTAAAAAGAATAATAATGAGAAGTACTAATAAATGTTTGTTCATTGCTTGTTTAACAAATTTAAATCTCTTAGGTCCTTGAAAACATTGCATTGCATTCGCATAAACATTGCATATCATAGCATAACATTGCATCACGGTACATTGGAGATTGGTTTTCTCATTTGCTCGCTATTTATTTTAGGAGAAATGGCTCTTGAGCAATGTCAAAGATCTCGGGCTCGAATGCTCGGTTTGATGTTTACCACTTGGTCCAAGGCCAAGAAGATCTGAAGAAGCTCATCAACAAGAAGAAGAAGGTCGTTGGTCTCCTCAACATGGGTAGACGTTTCAAAGGGGGTCCTAAGGTGGTCAGCCGTATTGATCTCTCTGAAGGAAGTGTCCATACCGAGGGGAGTACCAAGGGTGATGAAGGTGATCAGCGTGAACCAAAGAAAGGAGGAGAGGACCAGTCTGATTATAGCCAACACTCTGAGGAAGATGACAAGTACAAGCAACTTGAAGATCGTCTGAATGCTGTGGAAAATCTGAAGATGTCCGGACTGAATTTTGATGATCTGAGTCTTGTTTCTGGTGTTGTGATTCCTCCCAAATTCAAAGTTCCTACCTTTGCCAAGTATGATGGCATGTCTTGCCCTAAGCTGCATTTGAAATCCTATGTCGGAAGATCAATCCCCCGTGAGAAAGTTGTGGATGCACTATTTTCAAGAGAGTTTGTCGGAACCAGTTGGAATGGTATTATCGACTAGAGAATGACCGTATCCGTACTTGGGTGACTTGGTGATGCTTTCTGAGCAATATGAGTACAATCTGAATTGACACCCACTCGCATGCAACTACAAAGCATGTCTATGGGTCGTGTGAGAAGTTCAAGGGTATGCTCGAAGTGAGAGATCTAGCGTGAGTTCAACCACCCTTGTCAATAGGGAGTTGGTTGATATGTTCATGGGAACAACACAGGCCCATTCTTCAATCATCGATTGGAAATTCTTCATCCGGATTCACCGAGTTGATATTGTGACGACGCATTGAAAGGTATCAAGAGTGGGAAGATTCATGTAGAGACATCTTGAATCTGCGAAGAAATCCTTTGGTGCTAAGAAAGAAGCTAATCGTGTATGGTCGAAAAGCCGAGCCAAGACCGATCATGCTCAATCTGGGGCGGTTGTGATCTCGACCTACATCGGCAACCTCGGTGAGACAGCAGCGTAGCGAATGCGCCACGAGGCGGTTCTGAAGATCAACATGCCTTTGTCAAGCCTTGCAACACATGTTGAGCAGGTGATTACCTTGAGGATCCTCCTCGAATGTCAACACTTCCTCTCGAAATACAATCCTAATTCTAAGTGTGCTTACCATTCCAACAGCCCGGGCACGACACGACAATTGTTGGGCTCGAAGAACAAGATTCAAGATATGATTGAAGCTAAGCGATTGAGTTTGATCCTCTGTTGAGACTCAGATGTGATCAAGCGCCTATGCCTAACCATGATAAGAGTTTCAATCTTTGTTGGTGGCGATACTTATGTTTTCAACATAGATGACTTGACCATCCCTCGATGGTAAGAAGAATTTGTTGCAAGCGGTGTCAATCGGGATGCCCGAGAGTTGTCGTTGGTGCTCGCACTGATGGTTGTGCTTGGTTGAGAAGGCGTGTTCGATGCATGATGGATAACCGTGAGATCTATTTACGAAACCACTGTCGGTGTGTGAAGAAATGTCTAAGTTAAGGATCGACAATGCAAGCACCATCATGTGGGATACCTTGGGGCAGCCAAGTGGAAAGTATGATTACATGGTGAAGTACTGTCACGATAGTTACAAGATTCCTATTGGAGATGTTAAAGGCGGGATGGGGTGACGATTTCCGAAGACTATCTTGATGTTAACACCATAAGGATTTCCTCTGCGATTCCGTGCCTAGAGTGGCACCTCTCATTATCACTTCTCAAGGCGGTTCCATATTCCTCGACAAGGCTATCCCTTGGAATTATGGGTGATGTTTACTATCATGGTGTCAAGCAAGATCCTCGACAATTGAAGATCTTCTTCTGAAGTTTCTATTCACGACATTGACAACATCAGGATCCGAAGGTGACCCGAACCGGAAGGGTATTCTCTCGAGATCTCTCCTCCAAAGACACTGCGACTCATTTCGCACTCCATTACTCAATCAATATCCCGGCTAGAGGAAAGAACCGTGACTCATCCTGCTCATTAAGTACCAAAGGAAGTTCGAAGACACCTCAAACAAGAAATGGAGAAATTCGAAAATTATCAAGAAGAGTGACTACAATATTGTGGAGCAGTTGGGACAGACTCCGTCCAAGATCTCCATGCTTGCTCTGCTCTTGTGCTCTGAGGCTCATGCTAATGCCTTGGTGAAGTTTCTGAAGAATGCTCATGTGCCGAAGACACTACTACCGACCGATTCGAAGTTTGCATTGCTAGCACGCCAACAACGGCCTAGGCTTCTCGATCTTGATTTGACTCCTTAGGAAAGAAACATAACAAGGCCTTGCATCTCCATTGAATGCAAAGGCACTACATTATCTCATGTTTTGGTGGATACGGTTACGCTCTGAATATCCTACGAAGGCGCTTTTGATCGGCTTGATGTCGAAGGGTTGGTTACGAGACCCAGTGACATTATCGTGAGAGCTTTTGATGGTTCTAGCGCCGAGTGCTTGGAGAGCTCACTCACTGTTAAAGTCGGTTCCGGACTTTTGACTCCACTTTCTTTGTCATGGACATCCGTCCGACCTACTCTTGCCTACTTGGGCGCCCTTGGATACATGGGGCGGTACTCTACTTTGCATCGAGCTGAAGTACCGGTGAAAGGGAAAGTTGTTACGGTGTGTGGTGAAGAAGAGTATATGGTCGATCATCTGATCATTCCGCTACCTTGAGATGGAGGTGAATTCTTGAGACTCCTGTCAAGCTTTTGAAACAATACCGAGTCATGCTGTTGACTCTCCGTCACTCTGAAGTTACACAAGTTCCGCCTAGGATGGCCTCATTGAAAGATGCTCAGCCTGTTGAACAAGGAGGTAGTGCTATTTGGGGACAGCTCAGATCTTCCTTTCAAATCGACAAGGCGGTTTAGGCTTCACCATCAAGGTCGAAGATGCTACGCCATGAGCCCAACTTCCTTTCCGCATCGGCCAGTGGAATCCATGCTATAGAAGGCGGCGACAACGGCCGACATCGCAAGTGGATCTTCCAACTCCGGATCATGGGCTCGCAATTGGAAGGCGAAGGCGTCATACCAATCTCCTTTAGTCGGGAGTAATTGCTCTTGTTTTGTTTTGCTTTTCGTATTTCTTTATGTTTGAACAATAAACTTTGAAAGCAGTGCCTTGCCGGCGTCATGGCTCGTTCGAGGGTTTTATCTGTCGTTTGCGTATTTTCATTCAATAAATTCGTTGGACTTTTGCATTCAATTGTTTGTTTTCTTTCTTTTACTTTATCACCCCTTCAAAAGCTATGTGTTCTTACACACCACGTGATACTGCGAATCACTCGAATCTAGTTAATAACTATGCTAGTGCTAAATATGACTTGATAATCCGATCTACCAAGCCGAAGGCGAAAGTGAGGAAGATTGTGAAGTGCCGGAGAACTTGCGGGCTACTGCAAGAAGAAGCGAGTTATCTGACCACCGAAGTTGAGGTTGTGAATTTGGAGTCTTGTGAAGGCAGAAAAGAGATCAAGATAGGAGCGGGTCTTGAGCAGTGTTAAAGAAAGGTTGGTTCGGATGCTACGAGATTATGTTGAGGTTTTGCTTGGTCATACGAAGACATGCGGGTTTAGACATTGATATTGTGGTACACGATTCCGACAAAGAAGGTTTTCTCGGTGAAACGAAGGTTTCGCATCGTCTGAGATGTCGAGAGAAGATCAAAGCGAAGTTATGAAGCGGTTCAATGGTTTCTTAGTCACCTCCATCGATGGGTTGCAAATGTGGTACCGTGCCTAAGAAGGATGGTAAGATGCGAATGTGTGTGGATTCGAGATCTGAACAAAGCGAGCGAAGGCGATTTCCACTTCCTCATATTGATGTTTTGGTTGACAATACCGCTCGGCATAAGGTTTTCTCCTTCATGGATGGTTTCTCGGTTACAATCAAATCAAAATGGCTCTGAAGACATGGAAAGACTACTTTGTTACGGTGGGGCACTTTACGCTACAAGGTCATGCCGTTCGGATTGAAGAACGCGCCACTTATCGTGCTATGGTTACATTATTTCATGACATGATTCATCACGAGATAGAGGTCTATCGGCGATATGATAGCTCGATCCGCGGTGAAGAAGAACACCTCGATCATTTGCGAAATTGTTTGATAGGTTGAAGAAATGCAGATGAGACTTAATCCCAACAAGTGCACCTTTGGAGTCGGATCAAAACTCCTAGGGTTTGTAGTCGATGGAAGAGGTATTGAGGTTGATCCGCCAAGGTTAAAGCTATTCAAGAGATGCCGACTCCCTTGAGAAGGAAGTCGAGGTTTCTTGGGCGATTGAACTACATTGCAGATTCATTGCACATAGCGCTACTTGTGAGCCAATCTTCAAGTTACTAAAGAAAGATCAAGTAGTGGAATGGAGCAGCGATTGCGGATCGCTTTTGACAAAATCAAGGGTACCTCTGAATCCTCCATCCGATGCCCGCAAGGAAGACCTCTTATCATGTACTTGCGGTGTTAGAAAACTCAATGGGGTGTGTGTTGGGGCAACATGGCGAGTGCAGTCGAAAAGAGCATGCAATATACTACCTTAGCAAAAGTTTACCATTGTGAAACAAGATACTCGCATCGAGAAAACTTGCAATGCTGGCTTGGGCTGCTGCCGACTAAGGCGTATATGTTGACTCACACTACCTTGTTGATTTCTAAGATGGATCCGATAAAATACATCTTTGAGAAACCGACTCTCTCGGAAGAATAGCAAGATGGCAAATGATCTTGACCGAATATGACATCAGTACACTTCTCGAGCGATCAAAGGAAGTGTAGTAGCCGTTCATTTGGCTCATCAAGCCGTGAGCGACTATCAATCTATGCGGTTCAATTTCAGATGAAGATGTTTTACTAATTCTGATTGTGAAGAACCGAGGCCAGACGAAGGACACGAACAAGGATCGATGGACTATGGTCTTTGATGGAGCCTCAACGCGCTTGCAATGGCATTGGCGCCATCATTACGTCCCCATGCGGACATACTCCTTTCACCGATTATGTTTGTTTGAACAACATGGCGAGTCTGAGCGTGCATCATGGGTATCAAAGCTGCTATTGACTTAAGAATCAAGTTCTTGCAAGTGTATGGAGACTCGACTTTAGTGATCGATCGATTAAGGCGAGTGGGATACAAAGCATCCGAATCTCATTCCATATCGAGCATGTTCGAGTTTGATCCCTACTTGAAGAGATCATTTTCAATCATATTCCACGAGAAGAGAATCGGTTGGCGGCGCATTAGCTACTATGTCATCTATGTTCAAGGTTAGATGGGACAACGAGGCTCCCGGATCATCATTGAGAGGTTTGACGAACCGACCTATTGTTATGAGCTTGATACGGAAGAGAAACCTTGGTACTATGGCGTGAAGAGGTATCTTGAGACTCGGGAATATCCAGAGGGCATCATTAATGATAAAGTTCATGAGAAGATTTGCTTCAAATTCTTTCTCGTAACAACGTCTTATACAAAGCGCAACCACGACTTGTGCTTACTCATTGTGTAGACGAGAAAACGACAATACGTATCATGGAAGAGTTACGAGGCGAATTTGGTACCACTCCGGTGGACACTATAGCTAAGAAGATTTTGAGGACGAGGTTACTATTGGTCCACCATGGGCGATTGTCACCGCTATGTTCGATCTTGTCACAAGTGCGGTTATGCCGACAAAGTGCACGTACCTCGGTACCTCTGAATGTTTTAACTTCTCCGTGGCCTTTGCAATGTGGGGCATTGACATGATTGAGAGATTAAGCCCACGACTTCCAATGGACATCGTTTCATCCTTGTGGCAATTGATTACTTTACCAAGTGGGTAGAAGCGACCTCGTATGCATCATTACCAAGAATGTTGTGGCTCGATTCATCAAACATAATCTTATCATCGGTATGGCACTCACGAAAGGATTATCACGGATAACGGTTCCAATCTCAACAACAAGATGATCACGAACTCACGCGGTTCAAGATCAAACATCACAACTCTTCTCCATATCGGCCTAAGATGAATGGCGCGATGGAAGCCGCCAATAAGAACATTAAGAAGATTATCTGAGAAGATAGCGGTGACTTACAAAGATTGGCATGAGATGTTACCATTTGCCTTCATGGTTATCGCACTTTGCGAACATCCACGAGGGCCCCTTCTCTCTTGTATCGGTATGGAAGCCGTCTTACCCATCGAGGTTCGAGATACCCTCGACGAGTCCTCCGGAGGTAGAGTTAGCGAAGGCGATTGGGTTCGACACGGCTTGACGGATTAACTTGATGAGAAGCGACTCGCGTCCATACGCCATGGACATTTATCGAAGCGAATGATCGAGCATTTAACAAGAAGGTCAAGCAAGAGTCTACCAAGTTGGTGATCTAGTAGTCAGCGCATCATTCTTCCACAAGGTGATCGAGGGCAAATGGACTCCCACTTATGAGGGACCGTTTGTAGTCAAGGGTGTTTTCGGTGGAGCTATGATACTTAGCACCATGGATGGCGAGACTTCCACACCATGAGCGGACATAGTCAAAAATACTACGCATAAATAGACCCGCTAGGTCGGCGAACCTAGGCAAAAATAAGGGCATCTGGCAAACCAAAGGTTCGGGCAAAAGTTAAGGATATATACAAAACATGTACACCGCAAGTCGAAAACACGAAAAGCGGCTTGGGCAAAAAGGTATCGGTGGTGAAAACCAGAAAGGCGGTCTAGGCAAAGTTAGGGATTTAAGCGTCGACTATGTCTCTTCGGATCACCTTCCAGTTATTATCATTCAAGATTCAAATGGCGAAGATCGGTCTACTCACTTTCTTGAAGGAGATGAGATAGTTGAAATATATGAGTACTAGCATAGTTGGAACTTAACGAGATTGTTTCCGCATAGCTTTTACCTTTCTTGTGTACAAACTACTTGGCCATCGCCACTGTCAAATAAATCGACTTCTTTCTCTTTACAATTTACATCGTTGTTATTTGCAATAAGTCCAACGTTTGCTTTGAATGACTATCGCATTTGACAATAAAATCTCTGCAAACATCGAAAAGTGAATATGCAAAAGTACTTACTACGAGTTCGGGAATTGGGATGACGGCGAAAGTCAACGAATAGTTCCCCACAAGAGCATAAAGGTGTCACCCAACACACCTTCCCAGTGAGTATAAGGAATCCACGACAGCAATTTCACTCAATCGAACAACGTTACATCAGTCTCAGCGGTAACACTTCATCCCCGGATATTTCTCAATCCTTCCCCTTCTCCGGTATCGGACCAAGACTTGGTCGGATAGTGCATCGGAGGAAACATACACCTTTATTCCCCGGAGATTACAACGGACTCTAGACTCTTCAAGCCGGTCTCGGCAACCATCAATGCTCTCCGTGAGATCTACACTCGGGAATCCCGAAAGCGTCTCTTAAATTTTCTCGGCGGGATCTACATACAAGGTCCTCAGCAGTTGCCTCCCGGACTCTCCTCGGTGAGGTCTATATGAGATCTCCGACAACGAGCCTCTCGAATCTACCTTCCTCAACAACGTCTAGGCCCAAGACTTGGTCGGATAGTGCATCGGAGGAATCCAAGATATCTTCCTTCTCCTTCAGCGGGGTTCTCACCTACTCGATTCCCAGGCGGAAGTTAGAAATCTTCAGCAGAATATCGCATCTTCTTCAAGATGGATATGTTTTGAAATATCACGACATTCATCATTCATTCATTTCTCGTAAAGTCATAATTCATGCATATGTCATTCATATACCTTGTCATGCATCATACTTTGCATAAGACTAACAAATATTCTATCAAAGTTTTCTTGTTTTCCCCAAAGCAGTGACCACCTCGCGCAAAGCAGGTCGAGTTAAGCCCGAGCCGGCGGAAAACTATCTAAAGACCGCCTTAAGCAGGTCGAGTTAAGCCCGAGCCGGCGGAAAACTATCGAAGACCGCCTCCGACGGTGGTCGAGTTAAGCCCGAACCGGCGGAAAACTATCAAAGACCACCTCGGTTATCCTCCGATAACGAGCAATGGATCAACACCGATGCCTGACGGAAGCTATCACGTTACGGCCAACTACTGATCTCTCTCGAGTAATCGGTGAAGATTTATTACGATTATCAGCAGCAACTCTGAGTCTAGCGTCGACTCGGTTGCCTTGGATGGCATCTTAAGCCCATCTCGACTATTTATCAACATGCTTCACTTCGAATCTGCATATATGGTTAAAAATCAATACGGACCAATAACTTCATTCAAAGTGATCACGAAGTCTAACGTCGACTCCCGGATGGCATCTTAAGCCCATCTCCTCTCCATTCAAGAACATCTCTGAGTCTAACGTCGACTCACCCTCCGCATCGACCTTTCTAGATGGCATCTTAAGCCCATCTCTGTCGGCTCTCCTATTAACAACCTCGAGTCTAGCGTCGACTCGTTCCCAGTAAGTCTCCAACTTCTCAAATGGCATCGTAAGCCCATTCCGCATCATCCAGGCGGTGCAAATTTTGGTGTACTCGGTGTTCAATCATCTTCTACCTCCGGTCACGAAAGACAAGCATGTCAATCTAACCCTTCGGTACAAGAAGATTGAGCAGGGGCAGTGTCATACCCAAAATTTGCCCTCCATCTACTCAAGAGATTTCATACATCCTACTCGAGGACTCCTCGAGTTGATCGGACAAACTCTCTCTAGACAATCAACCCAAACTAGGGTTTGGTATCTCTCAAGTCAAGATGGATTTCCAACATCTCCAATGACCTTCATGCCTCCTCATATGCTTCAAAGATTCTCCATGTCAATTTTCAAGCCTCATGAGTCAAGTTTCCTCGAGACAATTGCTCGGATGGTTGAAAATCGGTTGTATGGACAAAAGTCAAGCGTGGTCAACATACGTCAAACTTCATAATTTTGGTCAACATCCTCATTTTGAAGTTACATTCATCATTTGATCAAGGGTTGATCATGATTCATCAAGAAAACTCAAGATTTGCCCAAAGTCAAACTTTCTAAATTAGGGTTTCTAGATGAAAAGTCAAGCGAACTTTGGTGATCATAACTTTCTCATACTTTCTCGAAAGTTTTCCACCACCTCTTGTTTTGAAGGAAATTCAATTCTCTACAACTTCATGTCTCACAAGAATGTCCAAAAATGCTTCATTTGAGAGGTATAGCTCAAAACATTCTGGTCATTTTCAAAGTCAACAAAAGTCAACTTTTTGTTTTGAAGATATTTTGAGCATGGTAACTCCAATTGAGATGAGACCAAAGACATTGGTTAGAGAACTCTTAGAGCTTTCAAAAGTCCAAGAACACTCAAAAATGTGGAAAATTGAGCAAGATACACTATTCGAAGTTGGGAATTTTGAATGATTGCACAAAGGACATATTGGTCAAATGCAAAATTTTCCAAATGGGCCTATAATCTTTTGATCCAAACTTGTTCATGATGCTATTCTTGACCCATAAATGCTTGGCCTTGGTTATTTTCTATTTTATGATTTATATTTGAATTTTATAACATTTAATTCAAAATAAATTATATAAAATATGAAAATTAAACATTTTCTCAAAAGGAATGATTTTATATCTTTCTAAATGTCCAAGAAGGCCCATGACCCTTACCAAATTCGTGATAGCCTTGCATTCATGAGAAAATCATATATTTTTCAATATTTGATTTTATTTTAAATGGAAATATTTGCACATTCAAAGCAATCTTTTTCACTCCTTTTGCCATCAAATTTCTTTATAAATTGCCAATACACACCACGAGGGCGAAACCTAGCTGAAGCCAAACCCTTATTTTGTCAAAATTTTCCAAGAATCTTTGAAATTGAATTTCAATTTCCAGAGTTTGACCTCAAACATCATTCCATCGTGCTCGGGAGGTAAGTTTGAGTAAGTACACACTCGTTCCATGGTTTAAAACAAGGGATCGATGCATACATGATCATACATATCTCAAACTTTTGATTTTGCATTTTATTATTCTGCGTGTTTCCATTGAATCTAATGCTTTTATTGTGTTCATGAGGTTCCTTTGGATCGATCTGGGTAGTCGTTTGAGAGGTTGGCGTTAGAATCGCGTTACGCCATACTTAGGGTTTCGAACTCATAAGCTTGAGCGGCTTGTAGGGACATTTTAGGGCAAGATATCACCATTGAATTCGGGAGGTCGGTTTAGGGGACAAGGTCCTTCTTTCTCTTTTATTTCGCGTGTTTTGCGGTTTTCAAAATCTCCTCATCGGAGAAGGCGGCCGGAGCTAGGGCTCCGTCGTTGGTGTTGGCCGCGAGGAAGGCGTGGTAGGAAGATGCGTTCGATTCGCTCGTTCGTAAGCCAAGGACCCCACCATCTGATTGTGCTTTGACTCCACGGATGACGGCGTGTAGCTCGTGGTTGCGTTTCGTTCCATAACATCAATGCGGTGGCGTAGTGGTAATGACAAGTGAACTCAAGTTTTCACCTCATGGTCCTCTGTTCGATCCACACGAGTCGTTTTGCTTCTTTTTCCAAAACTCATCTTTTTCCATATATTTTCTTATTTTCTCATTTTTTCATTATCTTAATATTTTTGCATCATTTTAATTCTTTTCACAATTTTATTTACGCATTAAAAATTACAAAAATATAATTTTCTTTTCACATTATTTTCTAAAACCTTTATTTTATTTAATAAATTAAAAATACCTTTTGCATGCATATTTATTTTATTTTTATTTTGCATTTAAATCATTATAAATTGCATTTTAATTACTAAATCTTTTCAAAAATCCCAAAAATTATTTTAACTTATTTATCTTATTTCCAGCATGCATAAATTTTCTCATATTTAAAATTGCATTTTTCTAACATTTTCTCTTATTTCAATTTCATCATATTTCCGATTTTCTTATTCTTTCACGAGTTGCTCCGATTCGGACGTTTTTCTCTTATCATTCTATTTTTCCAATAATGTAATTGCTCATGGGTTGTAATAGTTAATTAGGCTTTTATTTTCCATAAGTTTAAATTATGTATACCCCAAAGCCATGTAATAGCGTAGGATTTACCTTTCCGCACCTTTACATTCCGCATTTTACTTTCGCACCCTATAATGCTAGTAATTAGGCGTGTATGGCAAGATAATAATTGGACATAGCTCACACTAATTTCAAGATAAAATATCGAAATCAACACACTTCTTTCACACGCACCCTTAGGGTAATTCTCTCGATGCCTTTCGATTTCAAAATGGTCATGTCCCTCGAGCGTAGAGGTATTCTAGCACCGTTGCCTTCCAAACAAATCATCATAGTCCCGATACAAAGATCATAAGACCCACGATGTCGCCTCCGAATACATGATCTTGACCCTCGGTTGTCGCCTCGAAAATGATGATAGTCCCTTGATGTGCTAGGATGCTTCCTACAGTTGCCTTGATGACCATCAGATGTCCCTTGAATGTCCGTTTACATCCAGCGAATGGAGCTACCTACTAACTAATGGTATGGCTAGCGCTATTCTAAAGGAATGTAAGTACAACAAAGCGACCAATTACGGTGGGTAAATAAGTCTCTTAGTTGCTTGCTCTATCAAATGCTTTTCACACTACACACTCTTTTCAAAGTTCAATTTCTTTCAAAACAAAACATTTCCGAACACTTTGTATACATTCCTACATGAATCATTACAAAGTCAAAGCGAAATACCTTTTCAAAACATTTTTGTCAAACACCGAAAGCAATTTTAAAAGTGATCTAGAGCAACTAAGAGCCGTAGATAACTACGGATGGAAAGGTGCTAATACCTTCCCTTTTCATAACCATTCTCCGTACTCGAGAATCTAACGAAGGTCTTTTACATTACTTTTACCTTCCCTTAATTGGATAAAAATAAAAGTCGGTGGCGACTCTTGCTATCCGCACATTTGGATACAAAATCCTACAAAGTCGAGTTCACCGTATCACGGTGAGCATCTGCGGTCTTGACATTTCACCTTGGATGTCCCTCATGAGTAGTTAGAGTGTCCCAAACATCCTTGGCCAGCTCACATTGATGGACCCGATCTGAATATGTTTACATCAATGCCATTGAGCAGGCATTCAATGCCTTAGAGTTTCCTAGAGCTAACTCTTCTTCCTCTTTGCTCCATTCCTCCTCGGGTTTCAAGGCAGTAGTCCCATCTTTCTCAACCTTGGTTGGATGTTTCCATCCTTTATCGTGACTCTCCAAGCCTTGATATCCGCGATCTTAAGAAGGCAACCATACGAGGCTTCGGTAATCATAATTAGACCCATCCAAAATAGGTGGTCTTCCTCCAAATCCTCCTTCTTTATCCATTACGCGGAAACTATTATCCTAGATCTCACCCGAAATAACAAGCGGGGTGCACCTCGATGCCAATTGAAATTCACGGCGGATGCTTAATATCAGAGAATGTTATGACCGATGTCGACCTTTGCTTTGACAATTCACACGATAAATATAGAAAGCGATAAATAACACAATAAGTTGTTCACCCAGTTCGGTTCTAACAAACCTACGTGGAGGCTACCAAGCCGGGGGAAATTCACTATTAGTAGTATCAATTCGAGTTAAACTGCCCGTTTACAACTCCTCTTAATCCTACCCAATGACACTTGACCTAAGTCCTACTTAGATCGAGTTCTACTCTCCCCTCAATCACCGCGGTGATATCAACCTATTGACTAATTGAATTGTGAAGACACACTTCAATAAAATATCTTGATCTTGCTTCAAAGCTTTAATCAAGAGACAAACACTCGTGCTTTAAAGCTTTGGTGATAAACTACCCTTACAACAAATCCTAGTCCAATGCACTTATCAATTGATAGTTGCTTGGCTCACAAGAAGAAACTAGAATTACACAATACCAACTGTTACTAACCTTAACGATTACACAAACAAAAGGACTTCAATGTCTTCAATGGAATCGGAGGCGTGGTATAGAGTAAGGGTTGATTTCTTTATATAGAAGCGATCCACGAATCTTGATTTGGGCTTCCATAAAGATAGCTAGGTTTTACTTAATTCTCTCCTAAAAACATGGTTTGTTCAACAACCAATTTAGGTTTACTTAAGATTAACCTAGCAGCCACGTGACATGCTTTCTAATATGAGAAAAACATAAATAAAATGTTCAACAAACTTCACGAAAAATCTCAAGAAAAGCGATCTGCGAGCAGAATGTCACCTGAATGTCATAACATACATTATGACATCGTATTTTCTGAAATTTCACTGACTTTAGCTTCCAGTTAAAATGTACTTTTACCATCCTTGTCGGTGGGATTTATCTTCAATCTCGAATGTCATGACATCTATCAAGACATTTCTAAAGCCTAGTTTTACCAAAATTGATGCCAACTTAAAACACTAACATTATTGATTTCGATATCAAACTAGCCAGCTTCTCCAAATTCATTAGTCATTACCATACGGAAGGTGATAGTGTCTCCGATGTTGAACACATTGCCTTCCTTACTCTTTGGCTATCAAGATCGTTTTGCGGGGTCACTTGGTAGCTAGTAGGTTCATTCCTCTAGCAAGAGATTTGCATGAGCAGGAGGATTAACAAGTGAACTCGCTAGTTGACCTTTATGAGAGCACGAGATCAATTTTTCGAGCTTGAAATCTCATACCTCCAAGAACATCTTGTTAGGTGGTCCCTTGGTTGCTCGATTATGGCTAAATGCTATGTTGAGTCTTAGCTCTCCACTGCGAGATACTATTAATGAGCAAGATCCGAGATAGTTGATCGAAGCGTTGAGGGCACGAGGTGAGAGGTGACTCTAGTGATGACAAGGCCGATTTCCATGTTTCATTTTCAAAGTACATTATGCTTCTCTCAAACAACATAAATTTAACGAAACTATGGCGCCTTTTGCTTGAGGACTCATGGACCATCATGGTTCACTATGTCTCTTTCGAGGCTGCTAAAAGCAAGGAAATCCAAGATATCTGGAAGGCCTTTTATTACCAAGACTAATCTCCTCAAAATTACTCCGACCAAGAACGGATCCTCTTGTTGCCTATCAACCTAACCGTTTGAGACAATTTAGTGCATGTCAATTAATACGAACCCTTGTTCCAAACTCAAAGCGCCATTACCTCGGTCGAACTTTTAAAGCCGGAGATGCCAAGCTTCAACAAGAAAGATATCAAGAGTTCGCCCAATTCAACTTAATCCCTTTCGAACCAGCTCCCTTTTCTTCAAAGAGTTTTCTAGATTGGTGGATTAAATTCTACCAATCTTATATGTTTGACACTCTTACCATTCAAGCTAAAGTATTGCGTTCGATGTGCGGTACATAAAAGAAAGGTATGTTGACCCTCAAGAGATTAAAGCTTTTAGACTTACTTGAAACTACTTATGATCCCAGCTGCAAACCACTTTGTATATCGGCGGCTCAAACCTTGAGGAAAAATTTAAAGAAAAATTTCTAAGTTCCAACTTCCTTGAGGTTGTCACACGAAGATAGGTATAGGTTGGCACTCGAAATGCATCCACCTAGATTTCCAAAACTACCTACTTGAATTGGCTCGGCTTGGTTTCCTCCATATCCTTGGTGGTTAATTTGCGGTGAAATGCTCAAATATAAATCCACAAGAAACCAAAGCCATCGAGGCTGTGACATGGGCTCGATCTTGGCTTCATAATTTCCCAGGACATCTTCGCTATGACCTTTCCGCCATGTCGATTCTTTCGAATGAGGCGCGGTGTGAATGTTTGGAAATCCCAAATATTATTACTTTCTTTGTTTTAACTTTTCGTTTTAATTACTTGATTTCCGACCCTCGGGATCAAGACTACCGCATCGAAGACCAAGAAGAAGCAGTTCTCAACAATCCTACGAGACAAATGATGGTGTGCTGAAGTGACTCAACAATCAATCCTGCGACTACAACAACGAACACATGCCCACTCCAACAACTACTCAAATCACACCACCCCAACAAATTCCGATTAGAAGGTAAGCGACTTATCACGGTATTTGAAATAGGTCGATTTTTTACGTAACTTAAGTCTAAATTGCGTTTTGTACCATTTCAGACGAGTAAACTTCCTCAACCACTCCAAAAAGAAAAACTAGCACCATTGGGAGGACTCTCAAAGGCGGAGAAAGTTCTCCAACGGCTTTGAAGAAGAAGCAGAGAAAAGCGTACCAAAGGATCGGCGTCTGGACTTGATTCAAGAGATGTTGCTCCTCATACCAATCAAAATTCCACCTTGACCTCAAGGTAATGTTGGAACATATAAACGATAACATATCTACGGATAACCCACGGTGAGTTTACTTGAATTCTTAAAATGATTATTCGTACCTTAGTTATCGGTTTCTAATCTTTCTTTATCTATGTAGGATGATTACCCGGATCCCAACCACTTGACTCCTCCTCCATGAGCATCCGCTCCGATTCACTCTTCTCCTCATGGGGATTCGAATAATCGATTGCAAAGCGAGGCTCTTCTAACATGGCACTCCCAGTGGAGCTTGATCGACACGATGATCAAGGCACCGCCTCCTCTTAAGGAGACCAATGCAATAATGCACGAAGCGCTGAGTGTCTCGAGGCTCTTCACCCAAAATCCCTCGGGAACCCCTCAGAGCGTGAACAAATACCTCAGCGAGAGGAAAGAACCACCGCCTCTCGAGTGAAGATTCTAGCGAGGGAAGGTCGAGGATGAAGAAGGAGAAGCTCGAAGGTTCGGCGAAAGGACGGTCGATCTTGATGGTGATCGAATGATGACATCGAGGTGGTGGATTTGTTGATGATGCAAGATGATGGAAGCGTCAATAATGGCGGTGATGGTCTTCGTACTAATGAGCAAATGGACTTGAAATGGATGTTACTCCATTACGTATGGAACTTCGGGTCTTCTCATTGAAATTGAAGAAGAATTAGCCAATTTGAAAATAAATGACCTATTGGGTACATGAAGGCTAAGTTGGCTCAAGGGATATTCCACTTTCTTTGGTCTTTGGTTAGACCTCTAAAGCAATGCCCTCGATGATAGGGTTGTACTTCTTCATAGGATTAGAAAAACAATCCTTGATGTGGATCTATTGAAGTGCTTAAACAAGATAGTACCGCTTTGTTTCATCATGAAGGATTCTTGAACCAAGTTGACCTCACTACACTGCTCTGCGGAAGTTAGTACCATCTGTTCGAACTTGTCTTTGTTGGATAATGTATTGGATGCCTCCTCCGGGATGAATCTGCTGCAAATAAAGTCAAGAGAAAAGAGCTTCAATGGATCTGCTTATGAACATGCTTCGTAGCTTTGAAAGAAGGTGAAGAGCAAGCCACGCATATTAAGCAAGCTAAAGGCGACTATGAGCTTGATCTCGATCCATCCTCCTCAGGAGAAAGCAGATTCAAGAACTTGAGGCTAAGATCAAAGAGGCCCGGTGACAACAAATTGCCTCTGAGTCCAACACCTTTGAGAATCGATTCGAAGAACTTCTTAACAAGGGCCTTCTTTGAAGCGAAGCGGTGAGCAACTCAAAGGTGAAGTTGCCATCCTCGAAGGTGCAGGCGCTTTACCAACAAAGACTTGAGTCTTTCAAGAATATCTTCGACCGGTGAGGAACAATCCCATTTACGAATCTTGATTATTTTGTAACTCTTATATTTTGATTAAATGTTTATTCGTAGCGCTTGAACAATGCCATTTTGGCAATTATGTTACCATTTTGGCATTTCATTATAATATTGTGACTACGTCGTTAGTATTTGAATCTCCTGCAGGCATGGTTTATACTTCTTTACTTACTTCCCATTTACCTTTAGGATTCGTTTACCATCCTTGATTCTTCTATTTCATACGCATTGTTCGGCGTTTTGCTATTGAAAAGGGCCTTCGATGAGGTGACCATTTATCCAATGCTTTATTCTTTTTGTCCATGGGCAATATGACTTTTCATACTAAGTCATTAACGTTGAATGTCTTACCTTTTACTCTTTTGTTATATGCCCTGGCCACTCTTTCCTTTTGCCTCATTAGGATTTCCAATGCATGTAGTCGACTTCGTCTAACTCAACTAACTCATTCACCATCATTTCCCAATATAATGTGAGGGAGTTCATGTTGTCTTTGGATTGACGGGTAGATGAATTTCTGAGCAAGGCGTATCATGGCCAAATGTTAGTTGGAAAGGTGTAGTATTGGTAGCTTCTTTAGGAGATGTTCTACAGGCCCATAGTACTTGGTCTAAAGTTTTATGCCAATTCTTTGGCTTTTTACCAATGTGTTTTGATCAAACCAATTATTACTTTGTTGGTGCTTGACGACCATTTGCTTGAGCATAATATGGTGTTGATGTCAATAGTCTAAATCCCATCTCTGGCGAACTCTTGCATCTTTCTACCGATGCATCTGGACCCTTGAGTGCGTAGTTATGCTACGGCAATCGAACCTATAGATTATTTGTTTACGTATGAATTCAATAATAGCTTCTTGATCTGCGCTACTAGTGGTATCGCTTGATCCACTTAGTAAAATAATCTATTCCTACCAAGATGTACTTGACCTTTAGGCGAGGCGGGATTGATTTCTCCTATTAAATCTACGCCCATCCTCTAAGGGCCATGGTTTAATGATCGAATCGGCTCACTCGCGGGAGCATGTTGAATCCTGCATGTTTCGACATTCTTCACATCCTTTAGCGAAGTCTATGCAATCTTTGAGCATGCTAGGCGATACATACCATATCGAAATAGCAACCACTTCATCTTGTGGCACCTTGATGTGCCCCACATGCCCCATTATGAACTTCGATAATGCTAGATCGCCTCACTTTCTCCTAGGCATTTGAGCAATACACCTTCTTGGGTCTTCTTGAACAATTCATTTCCCATAAGGACATATGATAATGCTCTATATTTCGTTTTCTATCTCGTTTAAGGTTGGATCCTTTAGATAGCTTACAATTGGGCCGCCAATGTGCATCGATCGGTGTTTATGGCTAACACTTGAATCTATCTTTACCACTACAACCTAACTTAATATTTTCTAAATCGATGGTGTTAGTCGGTAGCCATAACCCTACCTCTTATTTCGATCAACTCTTTAAAGTTTTTGTAGAGACTTTATATCCAAGCCAATTGTGCTAGGTCATTTGCTTCTTGATTCTCTATTCTTGGTATATGTTGGATATTCATGTATTGAATTTTTGATCAATCTGTTAGCTATGAAGTATGTCATCAAATTTTCCTTTATGCATTTATATTCCTTTGTTATTTGTTTGACCACTAACTCGAGTCACCTTTAATTTCGACTTGATTGCCCCAATTCAACAAAGCTTCAGTCCAACAATAAGCGTATTGACTTCATTGTTTGAGCAACGAGGCCATCAATTTATACTTGAATTTTGTTGGAATTCCTTGGGAGAAATTATAAGAACTCCAACACCACTACCCTCTTTGTGAGTCGAACCATCAAAGTATAATTTCCAAGGTTGCGTCCCAACATAACCCATAATGGTCTTTTCGACCGTTGGTGATCCTGATGAAGTCAACAATTACTTGGCCTTTCCACGACTCTCAAAGGCATGAAGGTTAAAGAATATTACATTAGGGCTAAAGCCCATTTACCCACTCTACTATGCATAATTGGTTTTGACATGTGTTTGATAACATCAAAATGAGAGGAGACATAAACATCAACGGGCTTTATATAATATTTAAGTTTCATACAAGTATAAACATAGGCATAACTTTTCTATGTTACTATACCTAGTTTACGCATCATTTAGCACCCTACTTAAATAGTATATAGCTCTTTCGATGCCATTACTATCTTCTTGTGCTAACATACTACCTATAGTAAATTCGAGCGGATATATACGGTCTCATGGGCTTTCCCCATGAAGGTGGAACAAGATAGGAGGTTGAGAGAGGTATCTTTTAATTTCGTGAAGGCCTCTGATGTACTTGACTCACTCGAAGGCTTGGCCTTGTTTTAAGCAGTAGTGGAGAGAATGCTTGAGTCTTTCCACTTAGATTCGAGATGAATCTTCTAAGAAAATTTATCTTCCCAGTGCAACTCTCTTTTTGATGTGGGTGCTTTAGTCTCCATGATGGCTTTTGTCTTATTTTGGTTGATTTGATTCCTTTTATGAACCACAAAGCCGGAAGTCTCACCTGCACAAAAATGCACATTTAAGAGTTCATTTTCAAGCCATGTTTTCTCATTCTTTGAATGATTGGCTCGAGATAGTGCGAGATGAGTTTACGAAGAGCAGACTTGATGACTATGTCATCAATATACACACATAAAAGTCTCAATAAAATCGTGAAAAATGGAATCCATTGCTCGTTGGTAAGTGGCCGACATTTTCAAGCCAAAGGCATCACTACCCACTCATAGGTGCCTAAGGCTCTGGACAACGAAATCTTTGTCTTGGCAACATCCTCTTGACAATAAAAATCGGTTATAACGAATATCCATCTAGCATGCTTAAGTATTGAACCTTGAGTCTATTAACATTTACCTCTGGGCATAAATATTGGTCTTTGGGGTTGCCGTATTTAAATCCCTAAAGTCTATGCATATTCTCGGAAACCATTTTTCTTAATAACGGGCACTATATTAGCTAACCATTCGACATACCTTGTGGTTACGATGAACTTGCAGCGACAACCTTCGACCTCGACTTTAATCTTCGTGAGGCGCGAACCTCCTAGGAGTTTGCTTGATGGGCTTCTTGCCATCCTTAATTGGAAGTCGTGCTCTACTAACTCTCTTTTCAAACCGGGCATTTGTCGTAGTCCCATGAAGCAATCTTTATTTTGCTTGAGGATTTGATCACCTCTTGCTTGAGACTTGGACCCGGTCGCACTTATATAGGTTATTCTTTTGTGTTGTCATCCCCAAATTTACCTCTTGAGTTGATCTGTGCCAACATCTTAGCACCTATGTTTGTAGGATCCTTCTCGAAGCCAGGGGTACTGTATCATATATGGCATCTAGCCTTTGTTCTATTTCATTTTCTTGGGGTGAGTCTTTCGAACCCGCCCTTTCATGTTATTTTCTTCAACTATCTTCTATTTCACCTCTGAAGCTGCTATCCATTTGTTCTCGACCATGTAGGCGAAATTCTTTCGAAGAAGGAGGACTCGATCATGAGCTTGTTGTCGAACTCGGCCTTCGGCCGTCTTCTCGAAGTACCTTGAGTCCCGTCTCCTTTAATTATTTTTCTATCCCAATACATGCCATCATGGCGAAGGGTCATATAATATTGTGCATCTCGGCCGTTCATCTCCTCATTTGGAGCACAAGGGCTATTCGTGCTAGATACTTGTCATAGTTTCTTTTGTTGACTAGGTTGTTGTAGTCATGAAGTAACTCGATCGGCCTCGATGTTCTCCACTATCCCATCTTCTCTCCATAGCACTAACCTTTGGTGCATTGGCGAAGGAGCGCCCTACGCCATGAATCCATTCTCTTCCTAACGCGGGTTGTAGTTGGCCTTGGCCGATTACCATGAACATGGTGGGCTGCGGCTCGAACCAGCGGTTAACTCCACTTGCACCTCCCAATGTTTGACCAACTTTCCCTTCATAATTTGATAGAACCATGTTATGCGATTTGACATCACTTTCTTGTATTCCACTTTTTAACATAAAATGAGGCATTAGATTAACATGCGCCTCCATCTACGGGACCTTATTCACACCATGGGCATTAACCTTTGCTCGAATGAACAATGGCTTCAAATGATTCTTCATTCTGGCTCGGGTGTTCGAAGAATGCATTACGCTCTTCGGCGCCATTATCCATGACATAATAGCAAAGCGGCCTATGTTTCATCATATCAATGGTATCATCCTCTTCTGTTCTTGATTTCGGTTTCTTGCCGAACTCGGAAGGTAATCTGAACACCACGTTGCGGTTTAGGTTGGGTGAGGATTCTCCTTGATTCAAAGTTATCATCGACATATCCTCATCTTCCTCGGCCTTGGGTATATTCTTTTGATTCATCGGTTTTGTGTCGACAAAAGTCTCCTACTAGCGGAGGTTTGTTTTGGTGCTTGCTTGTCATTGGTTTGTTATTCTTTGGACATCTCTTTCTTTTGGTCGAAACTACCTCTTAAACATTTCCTTCTCGACCTTCGAACACGTTGTTGCCTTCGCCATTGGGATCTTGACATGGGATTCTTCCCTTTATAGTTTTCCAGCCTCAACTCTTCTTTTCTTTTGTTGTTGGTCTCTCCATGCGTGGCGCATTTCGCTCATTGCTTCTCAATTATCTTTCCCTTATTGGTTTTAACGTGCGACCATCTATCGGTTGGTACTTGAGGGATTACAGATGTTACTCTTGAGCACCGTTAGGGTAAGGACTATCGGGCTTTCTTTGATTATGATTGCCGTGGAGGTCTTGACTCTTGACCCATCTCCTTGTGATTCCGGCATGGCGCGAAAGGAATAGTTTGAATGCCCTGCCATGTTTTGGTCATATCTTTGAACACCTTGGGCAAATCAAACGCCGTTGCCCTTTATACTAAAATTCAACACACTCTCTCGGTCGAGGATAACATCTAAACAATTGATTGTCTTGGCGCGATTGGCCTTGATTCGAGCCTGGCTCCTTTCGAACTCAGCGATCCTCTCGTTGCGGATGATCTTGCATCTGGGCAAAGCATCATCGGCGTTTCCTTTGTGGCACACCATGAGGTAATTTTTAAGCGGTATCTGCATATCCTTCCTCCATTTTGTATTTTTCCTTCTCAAGATATTTCTCTATTTCTTGCATAACAAGGTTTCTCCACGTCCACCATATTAACATCCACCTCTCCATCTTTTCATCATCTCCCAACTGACGGTTCGATGTCTTTGAGTTGTATTTCGAACTCTGCGGGCGAGTATTTCACCGGTAGTCGAATTTGCCACTAGGCTCCCCAGTGTCCCAAACTTCCTTCTTGGGCTTGTGTCCTTCTACCTCTCCATCTTTTGCATCCTCGTCTCCCCAACCTGGTTCGATGGCTTGATTGGGATTTTTGCACTCTGGCGCGAATATTTTACGGATAGTCGAATCTTCCAGGTTCTCCCAAGTATCCCGGATCTCTTTCTCGGGAAAGTTGCTTTGTAATTTGGACCTTTTCTAATTGGCGCCTCGGACCTTGATGCTTTGTACCAATTTACATCACGACTCTCCGGCCTCGGCACTGGATGTCCTTGAAACCAATGCTATGGCTTAGTGAAGCCTCGGTTGTTGGTGGATGTCTTGATGACTCCATTGTTGACTCCGATCGGTCCCAACTCTCATTCTCGGTGTTTTCATCTTTCAATGTATTGACCCTTGGTGTTTCCACCATATTTATTTCTCCCATGCTGCGGGCTCGGAGTAGTTAGTGTCTGCAATATCGGAGGATCCTCGTCTACCTTCATCTTTGGCTTATCGGCAAACTTTAGTACGCTTCTTTGATTGCATTACGAATTAAGTCCCGAAAAGAAAACAACGTGAGGTTTTGTGGCCTAAGAAACTATGATATTTACAAAATCCTCTTTTCTTTCTTTGATCTAAAGGAGGTATTTTAACATTCGATGGCACAATCGGTTGACCATCTTTGACAAGCGGTCAAAATCTCATCACACTTGTCACATCAAAGGTGTACACCTTCTTTGGGAATTTGTCGTTTTTCATTTTCAACAATTTCTTTCCCTTTTGTAGGAACCAACAGTTTACAAGAGTAGGGTGGGGCTGTTTTAACTCTGCTAGGTCCTTGACCTCCTCGAAATCGGGACGGTGTTGACTTCCTCGGTTTCGACATAGGAAATTCTTTCTTTCTTATTACTTTTGAAAGCCACTTGGCCTTTAGTCTTTCGACTTGTCGAACCCTATCTGAGCCATATCTCTCAAGTATTGCGTATCTAATTTCTTCGAATCGAATAGTCAAGGCCACCGGTGACCATTTCGACTAATTCATGTTAGGGACTCTTGTGAAACATCTTGATTTCAATAGTCGAACCTATTCAAGTATTAGTCTATGGGTTCGATAAACTTCCTCTTAACACTAGCTAGTTCCTTGGACTTATCTTGGATTGTCCCATGTAGAATTGTTCATGGAACAATCTTTCTAAAAGGCCGGTATCTATGGATCCGGTGGTAATGTGGTGAACCAAGTGAAAGCATTTTTGTGAGGAACTCGGAAATACTTAATCCTAAGGTTTTCATTATTGGCTATGTCTCTTGGTGAGATACCTGGCTATGTGTTCAACTGTTGATTCGTTAGTATCTCCAGCGAACTTTGTAAACTTAGGGATCTTGTGTCCCCTTGGTAAGTCCGTATGCATCACATAATCTGCTATGGGAGAAGCATAATTTGGCCTCCTAATCCCTGTATTAATACCGTTTTGGGCCATTATTCTCTCTATCATGGTGGTTAGGTTATTTTCTGCCAAGATATTATCATTTGAATTCTATGGACCACGCATGACATCTTGGTTTCTACCTACCATAACTACTCCTCTAGGTTGTTCTTCTCGCAATGGGGCCTCTTGCCTTTCGAGCACGGCCCTGGTTCCCCTACTCCCCTCTGTGGTTCCTCTCGAATCACTGGAGCATCATATCTTTCGATCCTCGCCACTGGTTCTACAACTCCCCTAAGTGGTTCTTCTCGAATTATTGGGGCATTTCCTCTTTGTGCCCTTGCCCTCAGGTCAAATTCTTCTCTAACTGGCCTATAGGGTGGGTCAATGGCTTATTCGATGATAGGTGCGTTCGCTCGAACCACAGCCTGGTTCTGTCTACGCCTCTCTGGCGGAGCAAAGAAATCTGCTATTCAACTCATATTATCTGCATTTTCTCTATTCGTCACAGTCACGTTCTGAACTATTGGGGCAAAGATTTCTTGCATAGTTTGTGCTAATACTCCTATCATGTTATGGTTACTATCATCCATCAATTGCCTAAAAGCCATTTGGTTTTCTGTGGTTAAGGTGGGTAAGGCGCTATAACCCCCCAGACCTTGGTTATTCGTAAGCAATTGATTAACCCCAGATCCAGATCCTAATTGGGGTGATGCATTTGACGTCGAAGTTTGCAAGCCTGCCATAAAAGATGTTGGCATCCCATAAGAAGGGTTTCTGGGTCTATTACCCTCGAAACTAGGTGGTCTAGTTTGTAGTGGGGTGGCGAAATGGGCTTGTGTCCCTGGTTGTGGGACGGATCCCCCAGGGTAACCAGTGGTTCCTGTATTGCCCAAGATCGAATTGTTTGTTGACATGCCACTTGTTCCATTCGTGGCTATATTACTAGTCGAAGATGCTGTTGTGCATTGAAGGGATCGCCTGGACGTTGCGATCGAAATGACGCATTAGTGCACATTCCATGTGGGGCATTTTGTTCCCCTTGTTGATTATTTGGATTAGACATTCTATTATTTCGATTTCTTCTGGGTAAAGGTTGGTTACTATTAGTTATTCTACCACTCCTAAGGTTCATATACCAATGAACTTTGTTTACTCAGAAAGAATTTTTATAATAATTATGGTTATAATTTTCTTAATTTATAACGGCCAAACTCCGTCCTTGGCGTGCCATTTTGTTCACGGTGATTTACGGTGAAACAACCGCTAGTCTTCAAACTATTGAATAAGCGTTATAAGTTATGTTATTCAATCCCTCGGTAACTTGGGATCGACTAGATTGATCCTATGGGGTATCGGCCGTTGGTATGAACTTAAGATAAAGATCCATATTTGAGACTTGTTTTGGATGTTTTGTATAGGTTCAAATGCGTTTCGATTACTTAGTGATATGATCAAGTAAATAATGTATATTTGGTTCGAACAAACAAGAACATTCAAATTGAAATGGCAAGAAAGTATATAAATGCGCGATATTCAAATAAACTCTTAAAGTGCAAAAGATTTTCAAAGTAAGCAAACGTAAAAGCAGGAATGTAAACAAATGTATAAAAGCTTTACGGGAAATAACGTTAATGTAAAAGTTTTGGAAAAGTAAAGAACTTCAACGATGGTAGAAAAACATTTAAATGAAATGACTTTGAAAGTAAAGAAACTTAAAGACATTGATGCAAGATAAAGTTAGGCGGAAGGATAAAGATACATTGTTGAATAATAAAGCTTTGGTGCAATCATCGTACATCATTCGTGCATTCGTTTCCCTAGCCATGTGGTATTTTGAATGTGACTGAATTTTAGTACAATAGATATGACACACGAAATCCTAACATTAAGACTCTTATTTATACTAATTCGACCATAACGGTCTGACCCATAAGATCTTGCCACGTTTAGAACATGCAGACACCATGCTTCTCTTGCTTCCACGTTTTGAACCGTTTCTTGGTAGCGTTTCAACTCCCTTTTATCCCGCGCGTTTGAATTTCAAATGTATCACTCACTTCGATTTCGAACCCATTTCCTCTGATACAATTCTATTGCCTGATCGAAGCTTGTTTTACACATATCACCATTATTTCCGTTCGACACTCCGAAACTCAATACATCCATTCGAAGGACTAATTCTTTTCTTTCCAAACTATGACATTCACTATGTTCCCCTGAATACTTTAACATCATCTCATCTCGAGCTCCATGATCCTTCTTCGAATCACAAGATATCAAAATCTTCAGCTAACAGATAGCATATGGCCATAAATAAGTGTTAAGCAAGATGTGTATAGGGAGAACTTGTAAAGAGTGCGTGTCAAGTGACGCCGGTCTAATCATATGGATTAATTGTTTAAAAGCATTGCTACCTAATATTTCGATTAAAATTTGTGTTATACTCACTAAGGTTAAGTTTAAAATCGAAAGATACTTAAATGTATTAACACTCTTTATACTTAATTTTCTAGAATTAGACTTGTAATTATTAGAACAAGTGGGGGGTTGTTGGAAATTAATGGACAATTAATTTCCATGGGTGTGTTCAAATATGACAAAGTTAAAGAGGATAAAAATGTCCTATAGACAAAAGTGAAAATTGCATTTAAATCTGTCTGAAGGAAATCTTGATCAGTTTTTGCACTAAACATTCACCAGTGGAAGTTGCCTTTAAATTTGTCTCGCGCTACTAAAAGTTTGAATTTCAAATTTCAAATACACAACACTTCATGAAGTGGTGCATTATGTTATTATAGGTGAACCATTGCAAACATATAATGAAAATATGTTGTTTCATCAAGAGTTGCAAACTTATGAAACAACACATGCGTTGCCTATAAATACATAATTGTAAATTTTAAAATCACTAACTCAAAAATATTACATCCTCTTCGATATTCCAAACACTCTTCCTTGCATTCGAGTTCTTCACCAGTCTTGTGTAGATTTCATTTAAAGGCTGAATTATCCTGGGTATTCTTGTGTTCCAACTCTAAGACATTTTGATAGTGCTTGAAATACTTATAAGGAAAGTGATTTCGCTCACGATTTAGCCTTGATCCATTTTACTTAAATTAATTTTCGAACAGTAATTTGATAAGATCATGTTTATCATCTTTTAAGAAATTATATATATATATATGTGTGTGTGTGTGTGTGTGTGTGTGTGTGTGTGTGTGTGTGTGTATGTTTGTGTGTGTGTATGAGTATTATTATAATTTAACATTCACTACGTGAATTCAAATCCCAACTTCTATTCTTTTTTGCAGTTTTTATAAAATAATATAATAGAGTTATATGTTTTTGTTTAAAAGCCTTTGGATAACAAGCTGACATTGTTAGCTATAAATTAAATCAAATTAATTACGAGTTCTACTAGGGTTTCCTTATTAATGGTCTCACCACCATAAAAGAAGCTAAAGAAGTGACCTGAAATTGAGGAGTCAGAAGTATAAAACAGACAAAAGAAGGAAATATTGTGTTTTCATCAGGATCAACAATATCATTATTTTATGATGAAATAAGCTATGAGCATGGCTGTGAGATCAGGGTAAAGAGATGGACAATAATAATGAAGATCCAAATGCAATGATCACATACAATATAATGAGTAGTCAAGTGGCTAAAGGGGCGATGGAGTGAAGACATACAAAGAATATACGTTGGGTCGTACAAAAGAGAGTAAAGGTGATAAGATGAATGAAGATAGAGCAGGAGATAGGGAGAAAAGAGAAGGAACAGTAGGAGTGATAGTTGAAGAAATCAGAGTATGAGGGTATGATTGCACTGTTTTTTGTTATCAAACTATGAGGATCATCACATAATAGGCCACGGAGAATAAGAGTAATTGTTAAGCCTATTGGGAGAAAGATTGACTATAAGGCGTTGAAAACTAGACTGGAGCAAATGTGGGTTATGAGAGGAGGGATAAGCATCATTGATCTGAGGAATCAATACTTCTTAGTAGTTTTTTTGCACAAAGATGACAAAAATGCAGCACTTGCAGATGAACCATGGTTTATCTATGATCATTATTTAACGGTGAAGGACTGGGGTCTAAACTTTTATTGTGAAAGTGATACCGTTGAAAATGTAACATTTGGAGATAGAATTAGGAAGATTGTGAAAGTGGACAAGAATATAATCCAATTTGAAAAAGGGAAATATGCTAGGATATGTGAGGAGGTTAATCTGACAAAAAAAAATTATTAGCCATGTTTACCATCAAAGAGAGGATGTACAAGATTGAATATGAAGGATTATATTTGATGTGTTTGACATGTAGAAGATTTGGTTATTACAAGAATGGGTGTTATGATGGGGTATTTTGCAAGTGCACTAAAAGTATCAGAATAATACAAAGAGTGTAAAACCCACATAGGATAATAGGATAAATTCAGAAATACAATGGTGGAATGTGGATCTCATCAATTCGTTGATACTCTTATTGTTCCTAAATTGGACTACCTATGGGATAATGTTTTTCTCTTTGAAAAAGAATTAATTAAAAAGGAATTGTCGTTGTCGTGTAATTGGAATCGATTTTTACCCTTTAATTTATACTGTTTGTTGTCGTGTGCCCGACGCGTTTTGCTTTAAAAAAATAAATACCTTTTTTTAAAAATAAGTTTCTTTTACTCAGATGAAAAGTAGTTTTAACTGAAAAATTAGATTTAAAGGGTTCCCGACATTCGCTTGGCCAACTGTACCTTAAACTCACAAACGGGTCCGAAAATGGGTTTAAACCACTTTTCAAAAAATACTAACTTCCCTAATTAATTAACAAAGAGCTTTCATGGTTTTTATCAATTAAAAACTAAACAACTTTATAATTTTATGTACGAGACGAATTAAGTTTAGAAAAGTTGTTATAAAATCAAAACAACCCCATAAGTATTTCTCAAAGAACAATAATTTAGAGTATCGTCGAATCGATGACCGTCACATTTAAACACTTATAATTCATCTAGACATAGTTTTAACAAACAATAAAATGATTAATTTTAACATGGGATAAACATAACAGACATAGAAAATAAGGTTTGAAACGTGCGATTGATAGAAATTAAATCAAACCAAATTAAGTGCAGATAAATAAAGAGGCGATAAAGTAAAAGTAATGCAATAAAAAAACACTACTACGGAAAAGGAATTTAACAACAATTGAGAAAGATAAATAACCACACAAGACCATATGTTTTTATGTAACATGTTGTTGTATATGCAGAGGTACTTACAATCACGATCTAGTGAGTGTCGTAGTAAACTGGAAAGCACACGTCTTATAACAATAATTATTCCTATTAACCGTTGTGATATTATATATGAATAAATGTCAAATTTTCATACCAGAAATCAATGCTAAACCATTTTTGAATTAATATAAAAATTGCATTATAAGTACAACATTCCATTAAGTACATCAAAATTTGAACAACTTGAGGTATGCAATTTTTCCAACTTCCAAGAGAAAAGAAATTGTATATATTTAAAGAAACAATGATGAGCAACTTTGGTTTTTAAACTTCCAAGAGAAGAAGATGAAGAATCAAAAGGAACAATATAAAAGCGGAAGATCCAAAACACAAAAATAACTTCATACAAAGGAATCAACATGTGTTATCCTGCTCAAGCTACCAACACTGTTGATAATCAAAATGTTGTTGTAGAGGGTATTGTGGTGCAAGACCAGTTTCATAATGAAGATGTTGTTGTAGAGTGTAGAGGGTGTTGTGGTGCAAAACCAGCCTCAGAATCAACATATCGCTGAAAAGCGCGTTGTGTTTAGACTAATGAGATCTCTAAGGGTGAGGAGGAGAAGAAGAAGGTTGAGAAGGAAAATAACGAGTTTTTTCGATTCTGATGATGATAACGAGGCTAACTATGATTGATTTAAGTTTATCTCATTTAGAGGATTTATATTTGATTAGAGTTTTTGATTATGTAATTAAAGTTTTATGTAATGAAGTTTTAATCTTTCTGCTTAACTCTCTTAAGCTTATCAACTAAAAATTCAACTTAAACTATCAACTTATAGTATAAGTTTAAACTACAAAATATATAAAATAAATAATTGTAATGAAGTTTGCGATGAACTTACTCGTAGGAAATAACCTGTTAGTTGCATTCCTGTCAAGTTCACTGCATCTTCACCTATTACATTTCATAACAAAGTAAATATTAAACATACATGAGATAAGAAAACATAATATTTTCAAATTTCAAACACTACTTTCAACTATTACATTTCATAACAAAGTAAATATTAAAACTAAAGGAGATAAGAAAATACAACATCTTTAAATTTCCAGAAAATCTCTCTGACTTCAGTTTGTTCTTCAAATTCTCGTTCTTCTTTTTTGAATCTTCATACATAACCTTCAAATAGCCCAAAACTTCCTACTCTGGCATCATATTAATCTCATCTTCATTAACCCATTTTTCTTTCATGCCTTAATCCAATATGAACAAATTACATGGTTCATCACTCCTCAAAAATGGACATCTTCAAAAAATCCTTCCTTTATTTTGTCCCTTCTTGCATTGGTACAAAACCATACAACTATCACAATCACAGAAATTTCCATATAGAGGTTTTACAGTGGAAGAAGACATAGTAACAACTTTGGATGAGTCTTCAAATGCGACATTGAAATGGAACTGGACAACAACAACGAGTGTGGGTGTTGTTGTCTTCTTCCCGACAATGTCGACAATGTCGGAGTTAATTAGGGTTGTTTCTCTTATCAGTGAAAAAATTGGTACTTAGTGTTTATTATATAAAGAAGCGTCAGTGTGTAAAAACGGTTTTACAAAGAGCCGTAATGATATCTCTATTATTTTTTATTAAATATAAAATTTAATTGAAAAGGCGTGCATTAATGTAAAAGGGATAAGCTATTTGAGGGATCTGGGGATTGAACCTAGGAAAGTTGGATTGTATAACCACGGTTATGGAATCAATTGTAATTGTAACCTTAAAATTTTCAATTAAAAAAGAAACAAATTAACACATGAGTTTAGAAGTGTCACATCGGTGTTGGGACGAACCGTGGTGACTATGACATTGTTGAATACATGTTTTGTAGTAGTGAAACCTACTCCGAAGAGGCAATACTCTAGTACAAGAAATAAATCAACGAAAAGACTTGAATGCGGGAAATAAAACGGCGAAAAGGTTAAACTTCTACAAGGGTTGCTCCAAACTCGATACAGACTCAATCAACGGTGTTATAACTCTCCGATGTGAAGAGCTAAAGCTTACAAAAATCTGATAATATATGGCTTAAGTTTGTACTAAACTTGAATAATCCAAAAAAATGAAAAGACATATTTATAGAGTTCCAAAATCTAAAAAATCACTTGGGAAGTTGTTGGATTTGTGGGAGAGTTTTTAGGAGAGAATGGGAAGAGTTGGAGACCATACCAAGCCCAAAATATAACTGATGCGTGTTTTCACAGTGTGGCGACTGCCACACACCCATGGAGAACACCATGCTCACAATATAGCCATGCCTTTGTCTTGTGACCATTGACGCGTGGACCACTTATGGCCACCTATATGGTGAACGCCATCGTAGTTGCCTTTAGTGCAAAATGTCCCCCTTTCCTCTATTTTCCATATGAATTACTTTTTTTCTTCGTAAAATTAGGGTACAACAGACACCACTATATATTCTTAGTTGGTCGGTAACATATCTCGATCAACTTTGAATTATATTTTTCACAAAGCTAAACAAGCTGATAATTTAGGTTCATATAACTCAAATTGTGGTTGTACACTTGTGAGAACCTATTGAAGGTGGAGAATAAAGAAAGAAAGTGGTTTTTGAATTTGGTTTTCAAAAACTTTTTCTTTTAAGAGTGTTTTTCACAAACGATCAATGATAGACAATGCTAGAAAGAAAAATGGCACAATCCGTTTATATAAGTTCACCTTAGAAAATGTTACTCTTGTCCACCTACCAAGGTGATTTTACCTTAGAAAATGACTTAATCAAATAATCATGAAATATTACAACAACCTCTAAGAGTCTTGAAAGACACCTTAGCCATCTAAAGTATACTGACTACAACTTAGTCACTTGAGGAATCAACAACCGCCTAAGAATTAGAAAACACCTTAGCCCTTTCAAGTTTACAAACTAACACTTAGTCACTTGAGGAACACAATCGTCTAAGAGTTAGAAAACACCTTAGCCCTCTCAAGTTTACATACTAACACTTAGTCACTTGAGGAATACAATTCTCAAATGAATTACAATCAAATAGTGTTTACAATAGTGCTTCTATAAAAGCATATTTAACATTGACAATGAAGAAGAAATATTTCCACAAATATGAGCAACAACTCTTGTATATACAACAATGATAATAAAAACACAAATTTGAGCAATAACTCTTGTGTTTGTAGAGAGCAATGATAAACACAAATATGAGCAACAACTCTTTCTGTTGTGATTTTTTCTTGAGTATTTCTCTCTTGAATTTGTTTGCACAATAACTTTTATTTTCTTTGCATTTGTTATGTTTTCATGATCGTCAATTTTACAAAGAAGTAGTAATTCCTTTATATAGGCTGAGAAGTAGACCGTTGAAGTATTACACACGTCACTTTCAATTTTCCAACTGCCAATGGTAGAATGTGATCGTGGGAGATAAGAAGTACACAAATTCCTTTTCTTGGTACAAAATATCCATGGTAGTGAAATGTGTAATTGTAACTTGTATTGATTCTTCTTTCACACATTTCTGATCATGTTCTTTTGATGAGAAATGTTGATTAGATTTAGAAGATATCATCTTTTTGATCTCGTCTTCTAATGAACTTTATAATGTAAAAAAATGATGATTGTAGAAGATATAACTTTCCTTGATCTTGTTTTCTGATGGAATATTTTTGACATAAAGAGATGCACATGTTGCAATAGTATCAGAGTGTTCAGGGTCAGAACCTTGTCTTCAGAATTGGAAGCAATAACTTTTCTGATGAACAAATCTTGACTTATGATCTAGAAGCAAGAGCTTAATTTCTGATCTAGAGAAAATGTGATTTATGATCTGAAAGCAACAACTTTAAACATAATTTTTTCGTCTAGAAACACTTATGACTTCTGAAGCAACAACTTATCTTATAAGTACACATGGTGATCCTTTTCTGGCGAACATTCAACAAAATTACTGATGTTTCTTCAGAAGAGGATGCAATAGTCTTCCATATGCGTGCCAACATATTTATGATGATTCTTTAGACAATAATACTGAATCAATTAGAAAGTTTTATCTGCACACTCAAGAAACTATTAGAGAACAAAATTGTTACATATAAAATATATGTATTGTTATCGTCAAAACTCAGAGATTAAACGCATAATCAAATCTTGTTCTAACACCCATGGTCTCCCATGTGATTGTCCAATATCTAAGAAGGTGGAACTTGATAGCCTGATACAAATGGATGGAGTATGCATTGATTGGAATAGGCTCAATTTTGATGATGAATATGTTATGAAAGACGATAAATCAAATATCTCCATTGTGATTGAGTGAGACGCGATACAAGAAGATTTTTGAATGCCGATGATGACACGCAACTCAACATTAAAGAGCGATTGAGGAAAATTGTATTTCTGGAGACCTCAAACTTGAACCATCCTCTCAACCGGTAAAAACAAAAGGAGCACCTAAGAAGGTCAAACTTACTCCAAGTGACAATTTAACAATGAAGAGTCCATCATATTTTGAACATCTTGATAAAAAATTTCCTGATTCACTGACTACGAAATCTTAGAAAAGTGTTTTCGAAGGAGCTCGCATTAGCAAACCACCCCTACACCACCTCCACATAAAATCTTATTCATTGAGGAGATGATGTTTTTATGCATAATTACATTGAACATGTCATCAATGTCAGAGGTGACGGTAACTGTGGTTTTCAAACTGTTTCTGTTTTACTCGGCAAAAGAGAAGAAGATCACCCACTTGTCGGCCATGCTCTTATCCAAGAGTTGAGGAACAATAAAGAATTATACCACGCATGTTCAGGAATAAAGAGAAATTTGAAGAAATTTATCACTCTCTTGTACCTTGCAATAGTGGACATGCACCAGCGGATAAATGTATGCGCTTCCTTGAGATGAGTCATCTCATAGCAAGTGCGCATGAGAGAGTTTGAATTGTTCTTACAAGATACAATTTCTCGAAAACTTTTTTCCCAATGCGCACTACTCCACCACTAAATCCCAATTATCCTACCATCTGTTTTAGGTGTGTTTCAAATACACGACATTTTATTAAAGTGTATCTGAAACCAGGATACCCTATACGACTTACATCACCAGAGTTGAGAACTCATTATACAACAAAATTCGAGATTTGATTAGACCAATTTATTGAAAGGATGCAAGAGTACACTAAATTGAGCAAGATTAAAATATACATAAATAAAGAAAAGTCTAAGGGGCGCCAATAACAATTATTGTGGTTCATTTAAGTACTTACTTATCATTTTATTGTAAGTGACATTATATTAATGTGTTATGATGTTTAATATATATATATATATATATATATATATATATATATATATATATATATATATAATTGAATACAAGTTTCAGCATTTTCTGATTTTATGTATTGCTGATTTTATAATATAAATGGTATTTTCATTTTATCAAGGTGTTATTTTTCCATTTTGTCTTTCCCATTTTTGCTACGCGAGATTTCATAAATATGCATCCAAACACATTACACATATACATCTCCAAAAAAAAATTATGATTTAATAATTTTTTTCATCCGTGCAAAGGTATATCTCCGAAAGTAGGCATGACAATGAGGCGGATCAGGGACGATTTTTACCTCCCCAAACTCAAATCTAAATTTTTTTAACTATCCCCGTTCCCCGCCCCAAACCCAAAAGGGGATGGAAAATAAAAACCCAAACTTGTCCCAAACAGGTTCGGATTGGATTCGGATATCTTCGCCCCGCCACCATCCATTTAATAAAATTAATTTTTTTAATAAATTTTTTTTCTTTTCAAAATTATATTACATAATAAATAATATTATAAAATAATCTTAAAAAATCACATACATACATTTCAAATATTTTAAATAATAAACACAAAACATACTATCAAAAGATTGAACACATATTTAATATTCTAAATTATCAAAAATAAGTAATAATGTACATATAAAATAAACGGGGCGGGTTCGGAGTGGATACTAGTGTCCCCATTACCCAACCCATCTCCATATTTTGTAATCGGGAAAAACCCAAACCCAATCAAAACGGGTTTTTCCCGTCAACTTCGAGGTGAGTTCGAATGGGTACCCACAAATACAGATTTTGCTGTCATGTCTATTCAAAAGTTGAAAGCATTTTGGTATTTTCGTGCGGTGCGCTAAAAAAGTATTTGGTGTATTAAGAAATTTTCAAGGAAATACACATTTGTTTTACATACTGGGCCTAAAATGAATAAATGCCCAAAGAAAGCCCAATTTTCTCGATCTATCTTTGCTCACCCAAAGCAAAACGCTGTTTTGAAACAATGGCAGAAGCGGAACCCAGCAATGGCTACTGCAGCAGCAGTGGCGAAGAAGACGGTGACGCAGCATGGAGAGCCGCCATCGATTCCGTGGCCGGAACTTCCTATATCACTTCCATCGTGAATGGTGTTTCCGCCACCAACAACAGTGACCGCAAGAAGCACAGTGATCACAACCCTAAAACCCCAAAGTTAAAGCATTACCAACTAAAGGTCCCTTCTAAATTCCTCAATTTATTATAATTAAGTTCCACATTTTTAAATTATTGTTCCAAATATTGTTCATAATTACATTTCAGAATTATATATATTTTTTGTGGTGTTTTGGTTTGATGATTTATGGTATGGATGTTTCTTGACAGGCACAAAAGCTGTTGGATGAAATGTTGGAAAATACTATAGAGATAGTGAAAGTTCCTGTCCTTGACCAAGATGAGGATCCTACTATCAATGATTGCGGCGTTCGATTGTTTAAACATTCTAAACCAGGAATTATTATTGATCATGCAGGTAAATGAGTTTTGTGTATAATTGATTTGTTAACAATAGCTTCAATTCTATGATGTACATATACCTATAAAAATGTTAGGTTTGTTATTTTGTTCTGCGGTGAAAATAATTGATTTTGAGTGAATGGATTCTGGTTGGAAGTTAGTTGAGTGTAAAGTGATTTATGTCTGGGTATCTTTATGCAAAATTGAGTTGAACCTAACAACTCAAAATCATTCCAAAGTCAATTCTACACCTCTAGAATTGCTTTTGGCTCTTCCAAAAGCTAAACCAAATTTACACTTAGATTTTGAATAGTTTGAACTTTGCTAGTTCTTATTTTTTCTTTATTAAGTTAGCTTTTTGTAGTGTTGTTGATAGTAGGTAACCAGTCACCATTTTTCTGGACATAAGAAAAAAGCTGTGTTGTACAAAAGCCACTGATGGTGCTGTAAACAAAAGCAACAGTGCTTTTTTTTCATCTTCTTATTTTAGAATAGTGGTTACTCTTACACACTCCTTGCCTGTTGTTAAGAAGTGGAGCCCAGTTCAGCATGCCATGCATCATCTCTTATTGCACTATGGAATCTTTTTTTTTTTGTTGACTGTTGGTTGCTATCAGAATTCAGAAGATGGTACTTTTTTTTTGCATTGCTATATTGCAATGTGGTACTGCATTTGATTAAACTATTGACTATTTTGTTAACCACTCTGAGAGGTTATCATTGTGCATAAGTTTCTACAGAGAAGCATGCTCTGGGGACTTATGCTATAACTTATTGCTCTTTTTTCTGGTACACCACAACACTGCTGGTTGCCCAACTTGTCCTGGGTAATGGACTGGTCCAGGTTATTACATGGACTAGTTTTTTTTGTAAAATTGATTTGGGATGATCTTGATTTTGATTAAAAATGAATTCTAAGTTAAACAATCTATGTTGAGAGGAACTTTTTTTCCTTAAAAGTAAGTTTGAATTAGAATTTAGTTCGAAAATTTTTCGACTTAAATGCAAAACAACAAAAGGACCATTTTATTAGCGACAATTGATTTTTGTTTTGAGCAACCATAGATCAAAACTCTCTTCAAAATACGTTTTTAGTGGAATGAAAGGAGATTTGCTGTCATACTAGCTCATGTTTATAAAAATACCCGCCGGTGTTAAGCCGTAGGCGTAAACAACTGGTTTACATGTTGTAATATGTTTTCAGATGTTAATGGTTTGAGGAACTAAAGGCAAACACCTTAAATTTGATGCAACATATTGCCATGATATGGCATCCAACCCCAATTGCTAGACCGATTTTTATTTTTCACATTCACTCATGTTACATTATATGTTCCCGAATCGCTAGACCGGTTTTTATTTTTCAAATTCAACCATGTTACATTATATCTTCAATGGTAATTCAAAATGATTTTTTACTTCAAAGTTAATTAACATGTTCTGCAAGGGGTTGAGACATTATCAACTTTGTGATTTATCTTGTTATATTACTGAATCACATTTGCATATGCGGCTGATGCTAACATTCTCATGGCTGCAGATGAACCTCAACCGCCAAGGAAACGGCCTAGAATAGTTCCAGGTGAAGATATTGATGAGAAATCAAAAAAGGTCTAATATTTAATCCATAGGTGTCTCTGCATTTTTATTTCATTATTGTATCTTATTGTTCACTATTTTGTTGATGACAATTTACTACCTAAACAGTTTAGAAGAAGGATTCAGTCTATTGTTGTAGATGGGATGGATTTAATTGCTGCAGCAAATGATGCACATAAGAAGTCATTGGCTAGACTAGAAGCTAAAGACGCAGCAATGAAAGCTGCAGCCAAGAGAGAGGAGGAAAGAGTTGAGAAGTTGAAAAAGATTAGGGGAGAGAGGTGGCTACCGTCTATGGCCAAGGAGATGAAGGTTAAACGTTAGCGCTGACAATGTCTTTGGAGATGCTGGTTAAGCATCAACACTGACATTGTCTTCGGAAACATTGCGCTACATTTTTGTATGTGCAATAAGATTTTTGTTTGATTGAAAAATATGTATCTGATCTTATGTATTAAACTTCTAGACACAATCCAAAATTATGTAGTTTTCATATGTTTGTCCAAGATTTTTGGTCACCTGAAAATATATGTTTCCCTCCTGACACATTTATAGTTTGTTTGGGATTAGATTATCTGAGCTTAGCTACTGACATAGAAACTGCTTATTATATTTTTAATAAGCTCTTTCAATTTATTTTCACAAGTTTTTCAAAAAATAGCTTATGAAAAGAGATTATTAACATGTACAAAAACAATTTATCATTGTTTTATCATTTGCTATAGAAAAAGTTTATGTACAGCTTTTTTTTTTCTTTCTAAATGTTTATATTGATAAGCATTTGTTCCATAATCTGGAATTAATTTGTTTAGTATATTGTGAAAGTCTGGTGTACCTATTGGGTCTAATATTTCATAGAAATTACAGTGGTCTGCCATAGATAATAATCATTCATGAGTGACTCCAGATAAATAAAATTAGTTATAATATTAAATTAACCAATAAAGATTTTTTTAGGAGTGTTCTTTCTATATTGATTAGCATTCTACACTTGATAATTTGCATTTTAAGAGTTCTGGGAATAATATTTATGCAAAAAAAGAAAGAAAGATGTTTAACGGAAATTAAAAATAAAAGAGTATTGTAAACCAAATAATTGAGCTTGGATGGTAAACGAGTTCTTGCTAAAGAACAAAGGTTCGGAGACTATTTGCTAAAGAACAAAGGTTCGGAGACTATTAAATTTGATTTCTAGTGAGAATAATATTTGATCAGAGTCATACCTAATTGCCAAAAGAAAAAGAGTATTGTTATAATTATTATACCTAATTGCCAAAAGAAAAAGAGTATTGTTATAATTATTATGAATATTTGTGGGTGTCCATTTATCTAAATACTTTATACTTTTCACACTTGTGATTCAGTAAAACAAAATGTTATACAAATTGTGAAAAATCATTTAGTGGATTGAATATTATTCCCATAAGTGAATGGATGATACTACTCTTTTTTTTTTAATGAAAAATAGTGATAATGATAAATCAATACTTGATGTAGTGGATATTATCATTCATGTGTTACATGTTTAAAGTGGCCATCCAACTCTAAATGGGCAAGCTGTGACCAGCGCTGGGCTTTATTCGATTGGGTTAAAAAGGGATTGCACTTTACACCCCTTAATGGTGAAGAGTCACCCTAATGAATCATAAAATAGCTCTTAAGTACATTTCAGGATGCTCCTAAAGTGAGACACCTATTTTCTAAAAACTTGGTCTTGAAGTGTATATTCGGACTAATCCCTACACTGATTTTGTTTATTTCACATCTTAGTGAATAATTCGGAAGTGCACTTTTAGATTTGTCAATTGAAAAATTGAATAAAACACTACCTTATATGTGTTCTTTATTCATGATCATACCACAAATCTTTTTCAAATCCTATCAAAATCTCATTCCATACTCAATTAAGTTTTGTACTTCAAAACAACATTCTTCTGTTTTTTCTAATCAAAAGGAATAAAAGAAATTGAAATTTAAGGTAATGTACATGTATTTCCTTTCTCAGTGTTTGCTAGATTGTGGTCTTTGCTGTGGAAAAACAAATGTTGTGTCTTGAAGTATAATTTTGTATTATTGTTGAATATTTTTACGTGAGTGTATTTTCGACTTATTGTAATGTTGAATTTGAGTTTTTAATTTTTTCTGTTATGATTGGCCTTAAATATGGTGCACTCTATCGTTGTTTCCAAAGTTATTGTATCAATGAATGTTAAATCGATTGATGTCGAAGTAGATGTTGGTAAACAATTACAAATAAACAAAAGTTTGATGTTTGTGAACATATGTTCTAATGGATCCGCACAGAGGATGTTGTATTGGGGTTCAACATTATAATTGGGAGGTTAGATAATAATTCTGATAAGAGATAGACATTTGTGATAATGAGATGCAAAAGAAGTTGTGAGTACACAAAATTTATTCGGAAGTTGAAACGAGATCACATAAGAACTAGGAAATATGATTGTCCTTTTAAGTTGCGCATGTACCTTATGACGAATATATGAAGAGAATTATCTTGTTTTGACATGACATTGAACATGGTGTATCCCAAACATGTACTTGCAACTTTGAAATAGAAAAACATCAAAATGTCTCAAATATTAAGCAAGTACACAATGTTTGTATCCAAAACAACAATGTGATAAGGTGTCTAAGAATTGAAAGGAAACATCTATTGAAGCTTTTAGATGATAATCATTATGTATTTAGGTATAAAGTGTGTGAGGATGGAAAAAAGTTCGAGATATATTTTGGACTCGTGATGATCCATCAAATTATTCAACATATTATCCATTATGCTCATTCTTGATTCAACATATAAGACCAATAAGTACATGAATCCACTTTTGGAAATTGTTGGAGTTAATTCTACGGAGATGACTTTTTCAGTCGAGTTTGCATTTTTGGAAAATGAAAAAGAAGACAATGTTACTTGGACTTTGGAAAATGAAGGAGATGATACCGCACTGGTGAGTTTGGTTGCAAATGTGTTTCATATCATATGCATTACTTTGTAGGTATCACATAACAAAAAAGGGTGAGAAATAGACTTAAGTATATGGTAGGGACCAAATAAATCAAGGGTAAAAATGGGAAAATGATCAAAGCTCGTGTGATATTGGAAAGCATAATGAATGCCTGAAATATTATGATAAATTCCTCTAAAGAGTCTGTGGTAGGGACCAAATAAATCATGGGTAAAGATGAGAAAATGGTCAAAGCTCGTATGATATTGAAAAGTATAATGGATGCATAAAATGTTATACCCAGAATCTATAATACATTTACGAATTTCTTAAAATATGTTGAAAATACAATTCTAAATCAGATGAAGGAGAAAATTGTTAATGCTTGGACCAATTTGAGGGGTCAAATGAGGAGAATTTTTAACTATGGGGACACCTCCTTTTAAGAAACACACTCTTGTGAGAGACACGTTACATATTCACCCAAAACTTTAAGGTGATAGGTGTGTGAGTTCTCCCACTTATAAATGCTCAAGTATCCACTTATTAATCAATGTGGGACTTTCCTACACTAGACTTGTATTGTCGTTGGCAGTTTTTCAAGTGGGCACCTCCTCATGGGGATTTTGATACAAGTAAGGTGGTCGCTTCACTCGAACGAAAGACTCATGATACCATTTGGTAGGACAAATTAGGAGGATCAACACGAGGTGCATTTTTAACCTTGAGAAATTTCTTTTTGAACAATACATCTTTGTGAGAGACACACTATATACTCATCCAAAACCTTGAGGGAACATGTATGTATTTTCTCCCACTTATAAATGCTCAATTCTCAATATTTTTAACCAATATGGGACTTCCCCATACTACTTACACTTATAGTAGATATCAGATTTTTAAGACCATATTTAAAAATACTAAAAAAATTTATGCTATAAATTTTTAAGACCATATTAAAAATACTTATAAAATACTAATAATGAACGAAGTCATTTTGACAGAAAATTATATTAGAATTGTTTGTTATGTAGAGGAGATTGTTGATCGGTTAAGATTTAAAGAATTTTAAAAGAGAGAAAGAGAGAAAAACTATTATTGTTTTTGTTTTTGTAAAATTTTGAAATATTACAAAATATTAAGAGGAATCTTTGATACTTTTAATTATCGTACACCATCATATTTATCCTACATTATTAGGAGACAACTCACAATTACAATGGACAGACCCATGGTTTCGTGGTTGCACTGTTGAAGCCCTGTAGATCAGAGCCCACGTAGGGTGCTAAATGCATTTTGTTGATTTGCAAAGTCAGGTATAGTTGAGAGTACATGATGTCAACTGAGTTTCCCTAGTTGAACAGTATGCGGCGAATGTCAACGTTTGTTATTCATGCTCTCATGAGCAAAAGGATGTTAGAGTTAGGGGATCGACCGAGAAGCTCCTTGCGGTAGAAAGAGATAGGAACTAAGCTTCCCCGATACTTGTCGAGGGAAGAATTTCGGCTCGAGCTTGCATCAATGAGTTTCTCGAATTTTCTTTTCATTGATCCTACAATGAGTTTGTTGAATCCCTCGCCAGATATGACAATGGCGAAGGGGAAGACCTCTCATGTTTTATGTGTTGCAAAGTAAGAGGGTCATCCTCGTTGAGGTCATAGAATTCCTCCGACTGAGAGATGCACAAGGCGATCTACAGGTTGGCAACATCATCAGAGGGTGGCTTTTCCTCCTCTACCTTCTTCACTTCCCGTGCGTCTTGCCGATGAAGTTCTCTTTTCTTGGCGTATTGCTTCAGGTGCACATCCCTAATGAGGATCTCAATTGCATCCTTGAGGTGGATGTATTGTTCAGTAACATTCTCGTGGATCTTGTAGAACTGGAAGTACTTGGACTTGAGGGGTTTACCTGGGAAAACATACTTCCCTCTGATAGAATTTCGAGTTCATGCATTCAGACAAAATAGGCTCGCGAGAAGCGATCAACGGTGTGTTCTCAACGAAACGACCAACAAGTCCTTTATATTCCCGAGACTCGCGGGCTTATCTTTTTTCTTTTCTCCCTTAATCGGCAAGGTGTTGGGTTGTCATCATGCCTCAAAACTTTGCAGTTTTCCTGGTGCCGTGAGTCTCGAGCACTGTTGTCAGCTTCCTTCTCCTCGTACTGAATATATGCATGGGCCTTGAGGAGGAGGGCATCAAGCGATGCAGGTGTTTCAATCTCAAATACTTTGGCAAAAAGTCAATATGGTGGCGCAGACCTCACTCGAGCAAATACTTCTTCATGTCATCGGTCGTAGACACATAGACAACTTTGCGATTGAACCCCTTAATGTAGGCTTGAAGGGATTCGTCTTTCCTTTTCATGATTGCTTCGAGTGTCGCCTTAGAATTTGGATGGCGACGAGAAATAGTGAAGTGTCTCGAAAATTGCTTTCCCAGGTCTCTCTAGGAAGTGACAGATTCGTCGGTGAGGCTCTTGTACCACGTCATGCACCCTCCGTCAGAGTAGTTGGGAAAAACCTGCATTTGATGGCGCTTATGACACCGCGATAATCGAGAAAAGCATGGATGTTTTTTATGTGCTCTTCGGGGTCCATTGTTCTATCGTATGTTCCTAAGTTCAGTGGTTTTTCCAGCCTAACGATAAATGAAACGTTCATGATTGCTCTAGATAATAGCCCGTGAGGACCGTCCTTATCACTCAAAATTGGCTATCATGATGGATAATGGCCGTACTTCTCTTGCCGAGGGTTGTCATTGCAGTGTAGCGACAAGTTCTTTGGTCGACCCTTTGAATTTGTGCAGAGGCAAACAACGATTATCTCGCCGTCGACTGACCATTCTTTTCTTAGCACATGGGGAACATTGATCCTCACGGGTAGGAGTATGGTTGCACTTCTTGATCATCAAGGGTTGTAGCTTCTCTAATGATGGGCAGCGACCTGATTGCCGCTGCGACGGGTTTTAGGACTCATATCGTCGGTGTCTCCGTGGGGGAGAGCTTCAACAACGGTCTTTCTCCAATGCTCAAATCCTTACATTTTGTTGGTAGATCAACATGCTGGTATGGTTAAGCGCCACAAATAGGGCCGCTATGGTCGGGTCGACATTGGGTGGAACCCAAATTGGTTGAAATTTGTCTAGCGTCTTCTTTGGAGCTTTTTGGACTTTGTGGGTTTCGATGTATTGAACGTCATTGTCGGTCGCATCATCGGAGGAGGGGTAAGGGGTGCCCCCGTCTCTCCTATGTGGAGTACGGTCCTCCAAGAGTGGCATACCATTGCCGTTATGTCATCGTTACGGATGGGAGATGACACATTTGTGACTGACGTTATTGTGGTTGTCTTGACTGACCATGATCAGTTTTTGAGGTTTTTTATTTTGATCTTTTGATTTCAAGGAAAGAAAAGACAGGGAAACATGTTTCCCACAGACGACGCCACTTATCTTACCAATTGATAAGAGTAAGTGAATGGCCAGTAACACGTCCGCAGTCTTGAACGATCAACAGAGGATGGGGTTGTACCTACAGGCACTCTGATGCTTAAGTCGGTTTGGGTGAAGAGGTAAGTAAGAAAGGGTAAAGAATATAATACCTGACCCTCTTACGTATGAGGGTAAAGAATATAATACCTGAGCCTCTTGCGTATGAGGGTTTTCAGGGAAAGAAAAGACGGGAAAACATGTTTCCCACAGACGACGCCACTAATCTTACCAATTGATAAGAGTAAGTGAGTGGCCAGTAACACGTCCGCAGTCTGTAACCATCAACAAAGGATGAGGTTGTACCTATAGGAACTCTGATGCTTAAGTCGGTTTGGGTGAAGAGGTAAGTAAGAAAGGGTAAAGAATATAATACCTGACCCTCTTGCGTATGAGGGTTTTTATAGCGGACTCCCAATGCTTGGCCCATGATATCCGTTATGGGCTAAGTGTTCAGGTCCACAATGAATGTACCAGAATTCCTACGTAAAATTAGGGATAAGCAGCTTGTGCTCATCGTACCGGGTCAACCGCTCCACACTCCACGAGTAATGGATGAGCTTGTCCGTTACGAAGGACGAAACAATTCTGTAAGTGAATGCAAGGCGTGAGGGTTCGGTTGATGACCTGTCCTCGGATAAGGAGCGCACGGGGAATATGTTCTCCACTAGTTCCAACGAAGTGGACCAACACTTTAGATCGTCCTCGACGTAGAACTGAATTGGGATGTGCTGGACGATGAGTCAACCACAAACCCAGTCCAGAACAATTGTATTTAAAATAGAAAAGAGATATGATAATGCAACAAAATTAAATTAAAAATAATTTTTTATTAAATAATTAAATATTTATTTTTTAATGAGAGGTTTTTTATACTAAAAATGGTAATTTATTAAAAATGAGAGGTTTTAATAATAAAATGGTTATTTTTTACTAAATTTTAAAAATTGGTTATAATATTTTTTAAAGAAAAAATGACTAATTTATAGAAGGTTAACTTTTATTTATTAATTAATAAAAAATAATTAAATAAATATTAAAAATTATCAAAAAGTAAAAACTTAACCACTTTATATATAAGATAAGATATAATATAAAGATGACTTCTTTTACCCTAAATGTTGTTGATAGGTGTCTCACGTGAGAAAATTTTATTTTTATTTTGAAATAAATTTGGATTTTTTTTTTTGGTTCAAAACCTCTTATATTTATTTTTGCTATTTATCAAAAAAAATATTGTTGTCAATATTTTACACATTTTTAATCTATAGGATTACTAACCCCACTAAATGCATTGAAAAAAGGATCAGAATCGTAAAATTGTTCACGGTGTTTTACGGTAGACAGACCCGATACAAATATAGATATAAATATTTTTTTTGATTACATGAGGGGCCTAAGCCCCGGGAAAAAAGAAACTACAAAACAGAAATACGGTGGGAAGTCTCCCTAGAAATATCAAATTTTAACAACTCTTGGATAAAATTTGGCCTAATCGGAAAAACACGGATGCCCAAATCATGAACAGAACCTATCTTGACCATAGCATCAACGCATCTATTAGCCTCACGGTAGATGTGAATGAATCTAACCTCCACATCCTCATTGATGAGAAGACGAATTCGTCTAAGCAGCCCACAAGCCACTCCACTATTACTCTTCAGATTATTAAGCCTCGCAATGATAGTACTGTTGTCTGACTGAAGCTCAATCCTACGGTACCCGTTAGAAATCGCTAAATTAAGACCTTCGAAGACCGCCCATAATTCAGTCACCTCTATGGTACAGATGCCAATATATTTCGCAAAATCACCGTTCTAATTTCCATCAGAATCACGAATAACGCCTCCACATTTGGCCACTGATGTATGATCCACTATTTCATCAACATTAACGCACACCCAACCCAACTGCGGTGGAGACCAAGAGATGAACTGGTTCACCGCCTGCTGTCCAATGAAACGATGCTGTAACTTTCAACTTTGCTCAAAATCGTAATTTTGGCGACAAACATAAGAAGCTATATCAAGAGACATAATAAACGAAAGGTTATGAGTCCACTTATTTCTCCAAAACCAAAGTGAATGGCAGGAAGTTGCCCAAATTGTTGGCCATTGGGATGATTCAACGATGGTACCTGTCGAGAGATTATGACGGATCCAATCAAAAAGATTTAACAAATCTTGCTCACGCATTTGATCCTTAATCAAGAAACTGCTCTAGAGTTATTTTGCCACAACACAATCATGTAAAGCATGAAGTACATTTTCTTCCTCATTTGCACATTAATTATAGATATAACATTTATATAACTTATATATAAGACATAAAGTTAATTTGGTATGGGGTTAATTTTAAATCAAAATTTCCTAAAACATAAAACAAAATGTACTCTTGGGTTTTCCAGCTAGCATCCCCCTAAACACGTAGTCACGTACATTAATCTACGGGGCAAAATCTAACTGCCCATGTAAGTTACAAAAACCATAATGTTAAATAAATAACCTACGATAAAATCAGGAAGCATCGCGGAAACAACGGTCTCTAATCTATATCCGATGCCAGTGACGAAATCGTGACCTAGAAACAATTCCCCTTATTATTATACCTTACTTTCCTCATTATAATACTCAACATACTACACTTATTGTTGTTGAATGATTGAATAATGATGCCACATGTTTTAGCAATGGTGGTGGATGGTGTTAGTCACTTTGTCAAAACGCTTTGGGGTCTTCAAGAGAGGAGATGGGCTTACACTTTCGACGTTGTTACATCTGCTGCGGTTTCAGTAACCATGACATTTGTGCTCTGCTTCTTGTCTGTTCATAATCTTATTCAGAGACGAGGTGATATTGTGTTTTCCTCTTTCTGATGTAATTGCTGTTGTAGGAACTGTATATGTATCTTTTCTTAATCGTTTTTCGAATCTTATCAGAATTTTAATTTTAAGGTTCATAATTACAGGGAGAATTATTAGTTAGAACTGGTATTACTGAAGCATATTTTGTTAATCCATTTGTGCATTAACACTCCTGATTGAATCCGTGTATATTGCATTTAGGTTTCGATTAATATTTTAACGTTTATATTTGTGTAGCCATGTACATGTTTTATTAAGATTTAACATTTTATTAGTGTCAACGTGTTTGTATTAAATTGGTTAAATTTAAATAAAGAATTATGGCCGTAGATGTTTACGTGTTAGGCTCGTTCAGTGTATGATTCATGGCACCTAATTTTCTTTATTTTGGACTAGATAAAGTGAAGATAGAATACCGTCCAACCGGTTCAACTACAAGTCCAGCGTCTTTTCAAACCTAACAGTCAAACACCACCACCAAATTTGTTACGTTTTTGTGTTTTCAATTTTCAATATGCATAATTGTCCTCTACAAAGGATTAACAATTAAAGTGAAGACAAATTTTAGTAAATAAAAATTATAAACGGGATTTTCGTTCATGCATCAATATAAACAAGGATTTAAAACTGCATCATCATCCCTGAATTTGTATTTATAAAATTGAATTCCTTAATCCACTCCATAGAGGTGGGGCGCACCCTATAAAAATTCGAAAATACCCTTCATAAAATTAAAAATTTATTTTCGATTTGCACTCCATTTTGAACAAATCAGTCAAAATATAATGTGATCCCTGAATTTGTTTAAAAATTGAACCGAAGATGCACTTCCAGTATGGAATCAGAAGTATATCTCCGGCTATGAAAGCGGGAACATTAAATTATATGCCATCTGGATATTTTGTATAAAATTGAAAGTATATTTCCGATTTTGTCACGAGACTAGTTGCTTAAAACAGCAACCATAGTGATCACCACCATGACACTATTTCTCCTTCAAACCTCTCAAAACCTTCTCCAATGCCATTCCATTTTCCACTACAAATCCTCATTTTGTGGTTCATCATATTGAGAATAGCTCAACAAAGAAGAATTTCAGGTAATTTTCATCCCTTTTAATCTGTAACTTTTTGTTGAAAATAAGGTTACGTACAAACCGGATGTATACTTCCGGTTTCTGGTTGAACTAAACCGGAAGTCTATTTCCGGTTTTGTCTCTGTGTTAAATTTTTCAGCAGCTTTCACTGTGACTGGTGTATAATTATGTTTTTTATGTAACATAGGTATGATGCACACCGATAACATTCCTAAACTCGATGTGAATGAACTTGTTTCGCCAGTCGTAGCTCAGACTCTCGTAATTAAGGCGGTCGATGTTCGTGAACATGTTAAAAATGTTGAAGAATTTGAATTACAGGATGATATGTTGCAGTGGGTTCATTTAGAGGCAAAGAGACTTGAATTTGGTACTGTGATAGCAAGGTCCGATAACGACACTGATAGAAGAAATGCGTTTGTTATTTTGACTTGCGAAAGGAGCGGAAAATATGTGGCTCACATTCAAAATTTGAAACGTGGGGAAACCGGTACAAGAAAATGTGAGTGTCCGTTTCTGTTGCATGGTTATCATATGGTCAAAAATAAGTGGAAATTTAATGTGATTAGCGATGAACACAATCATGATTTAACTACAAAGTTGGACGGTCATCCAATAGCATGTCGGCTATTTCTGAATGAGAAGACTTGTGTTTCCGACATAACTTTAAATTTGGTACCTCCCAAAAACATTCTTGCAACTTTGAAGTGCAAAAGACCAGAGAACACCTCAAATATCAAACAAGTGTACAATAAGCGCTCTAAAACAAAGTTAGCCCTTCGAGAGGATCAAACCGAAATGCAATACCTTTTGAAAGTTCTAGATAAGAACAACTATGTTTGTAGGCACCGACGGTGTGATGATGGAGTAATTGTTAGAGATATTTATTGGACTCATCCTGATTCCGTTAAATTGTTCAACATGTTTCCTACCGTGCTCGTAATGGATTTAACGTACAAAACCAACAAGTATAGGTTACCGTTGTTGGAAATTGTTGGTGTTACGTCGACTGAGAAGACGTACTCTACTGGTTTTACATTTTTAGAGTGCGAAAAGGAAGACAGTTTTCAACGGACTTTAGAGGTGTGTAGGTCAATGTTGAAGGACCAAGAGGATATGCCAAAAATAATTGTTATCGAGCGAGATACGACGTTAATGAATGTCGTTGCAATCGTATTTCCGACTTCTTCCACATTACTTTGTAGGTACCATATTACAAAAAATGTGAGAAGTTAGGTTAAACCTGCTGTCGGGGAAAAACAAGTAGTTGGTGAAGATGGAAAGCTAGGCAAGTCAGGTGTTATTGTGGATAAAATCATGGCTGCATGGAATGTTATTATAAATACATCTACAAAAGAGATGTATGATGATGTTGTTTTATAATTCCGAGCTGTTTGTGTGAAATATCCTAATATGTTGAAATATGTTGAGAGCACAATACTTGATCAGGTGAAAGAGAAGTTTATTTGTGCATGGGCTGATCAGGTTATGTACATCGGCCATACAACATCAAACCGAGTTGAATCTGCACATGCTGGTGTCAAGAATTGGTTGGAAAATAGCAAGGGTGATTTGATTACGGAGACCACAAATTTGAAACCATCCTCCCAACCGGTAAAAACTAAAGGTGCACCAAAGAAGTTGAAACCTACACTGGGAGACAATTCTACTACAAGGAGTCCTTCGTATTTTGAACATGTTGACAAAATATTTCCCGATTCACCCACATCGAAATCTCAAAAAAAGTGTGAAGGTGCTTGTATTAGCAAACCACCGCTTACACCGACTCCATCAAAAATACCATTCATTGATCACATGTCGGTTTTCATGCACAAGTACGTTGAACGAATCGTCAATGTGGGTGGTGGCGATAATTGTGGTTTTCGAGCTGTTTCTTCTTTGCTTGGTAGCCGTGAAGAGTATTATAATGTTGTGCGAGAGATCCTGCTCATAGAGTTGACGGAACACAGAGAGTTGTACACACGTGTGCTAGGGACTAAAAAGAAGGTTGAAGAAATATATCACACACTTGTATCTGCTAAGGTTGGATTTGCACCAAAGGATAAATGGGCGTGCTTCCCTGAAATGAGTCATCTCATAACAATTGCGTATGGTAGGGTGTGTATTAATATGGCAAGATACGGTTTTTCAGAGACTTATTTTTCTTTGCGCACTGCTCCTACACCAAATCTCAATGATCGTATCATTTGTGTTGGATGGATTTCTAATCCACGACATTTTGTTCAAGTCTACTTGAAACCAGGATGCCCTATACCACCGACATCACCAGAGTGGACGCTTCATTTCACAAAACCATCAGAAGCATGGTCGAACGAATTCATGGAAATGATGCAAGAATAAAACAAGTTGAGGGAAATAGAATTAAAAAAAATAGGAAAAAGTCAAAAGGGGTGTCACCGGTGGATTTATTTGGCGACACTTTTTCGGCTCTTTCAAGTAGTTAGGTAGCATTTTAATGTTAACTTCATTTTGTTAATGTATTATGATGTGGAAATATACTCATTTTAGTAATTTGACCAAATGCAAGAAATATGAATATATGAGATTTTATGAGTATAGTTGTTGTTTTTGTTTTGTTTATGGTTTTTGAACCCCAGGCCATTTACCAGAAATACACTTCCGGTTTTTGTTAAGTTGGAAATCGGAATTTAACTTCCGGTTTTGCCACTGAAACAAGGATAGGATTTCTACGGTCCATGTTGACATCCTTCTATTATAAAAATACCTCTCCTCTTATATTTTTCCCTACCACAACACAAAAAACCAGAAATGGACATGAAATTAGACATCATATAGGTTGTTGGAGTTGTTCATTTTCCCGGCGATATACCGTCTCACGAATTCAAGATCACACCAATTGAAGAGGTGCATGAAACATTGCAGGAACTTGTACTTTACGGCGACGATCAAAAGGTAGAGAAGATCGAGTACTGCTCGCCACCGATTGACAATGAAGGGAATTTTCAGTTCATGAACCGTGAACTGAAGAACGACGCTGATTTACGAGCTATGTGGTCGACTTATCGAAGTTTTTGGGAGAAAGTTCCAATCAAGCTAAATGCGAGTTTATCAAGAACCGTCGATGACATTATGAGGATGTTGCAACATCCACCCGGTATTGATTTGTAATGTTTGATTTATGTTTAACTACTAAATGTATTTGCTAAGTTTATGTTCTGAATTATATGTATCTCTCTATGTTAGTCAATGCAGTGATGTTATGATTTTTTGTTATGAATTAAACCAAAAATAGTTACGGTACAGAACCAGAAGTTAAATTCCGGTTTGGTGTAAATATTATTAGATGGTGGTGCACACCGAAAATATACTTCCAGTTTTCATGGGCAATTTAAGAAATTCGCGCGGATGGGTAAGAAGGTCATAGGGTGGAATAAGAAATCCACTTTATAAAATCGCGCCCTTTAATTTTTTTCTTTTACCGCCCTTTCCATCAATGTTTGGTTTCATGGTTAGAGAACTTAGTAAATATTATTCATGTATATATAGGGATGTCAATGGGGGCGGCGCGGGGGCAAGGGATACATTCCCATCTCAATCTCCGCCCTCGAATTTATTCCCCATCTCCGTTTTGGGTCTCCGCCACGGGGGAATTTTGTCTCCCATCCCCATCTCAACGGATCTCCGCGGATCCCTACGAATCCCCACGGTTTTTGAGGATATCCATAAACATAAATTTTTACTTATTATTTTAAACTAATTTAATAGAAAATTTTAAAAACTAACGACAATAAATTAATAAACTAATCATCTACGATAAATATATTATTTTAACAATATTTAATCTTGAGATTCATAAACACAAAGTTTTCAAACATTAAAAAATTAAAATATTCATTTAGATCTCTCTCTTTTACTAACAAGTTATTTGAAATGATAAATAAACTTACGTAGAAATGTTAAACTATATATTAATAAACGATATTATGGAATTCTTTGCGGGACGGGGACTCCACGGGGCGGGGGACATGCTCGTCATTACCACCCCCAAAGTGCTTCGGAGGAACTTTATTCTCATCTCTATCCTGCAGGGAGAGAAATTCCCCATCTTTGAGGTCTCAAACGGGAAATCCCCGCGGGGATCTCCACTAACGGATGCAAATTGACATCCCTATGTATATAATTGATTTAACATGTTTATTTACTCTTGAGTAGAACTGTTTCTTCTTGAAAATATGATTTGTAGCTTTTAAATTAAATGTTATTTTTATATTGAAATTTATAATTCAACTTAATTTTTTAAGAATTTATTCAAATATAAATCACTATATTTTAAACTTTGATATCATGTTTTGAATACCTATAATTAATTATAAATATGTAAAATTGACATATTTGATTCTTCTCAAATAAAATTGATTTTGCTTTTTAGAATTGATTCTATTTAAAGATAAGAAACTTTTGAATCAAAATATAATTTTTACATTAAAATTTACTATTCTATTCACTTTCTCATAAATTTATTTGAGTGTATATTACTTATCTTCGACTCAATTTTAGTCAAAATCAATTTTATAGATTCAATTTACTTAAAATTATTATATTTTTTAAATACCAAACACCCTTAATGAGAAGCAACCAAGAACCTCAAACACAACCAAGAACAATTACAGTTCTTGTTAAAAAAAGTTGTTTGACATGGACCATATGCATTGAATTAATAGCTAGACAAATTTCCTTGTTCTTTGGTAAGTTAAAAGGTGTGGCGTACTGAACAAGCAATTGCTTCATAGTAGAAGTCAACCAAAGCTAATTAACTTCGAAGAATTACTGGGCCATTTCATTTATCTCAATATAATCTGAATTACAAACATCCAATATTGGCTAAAAGATACAAATCACATACACTAAATCCTTTCTTCCTATGTGCTTATTTATATCAATCAACACCAACTCCTAAATCCTTCCTCGTGGCTCCACCTTATTGATTTAGTCCTGAAGCGTAGATGTGCAGGAAACGATGATTTCCTTGCAGCTGAAAGGAACAACTTCTTATGTGCTATAATCTACAACACAAATTAACTACAGGCTAGAAGAAAGGACACTTTGAAATCCCAATAAAGCAAACAAAATAGGAAAAGAAAGACCCCTCTAAAGGAAAGTCAGGCCTTCAGGTGTCCACTCTTCTCCAAATAGGATATCACTATTTCTGCCATATCTTTAGGGGACTTACAGTCACTTCCTTTCTGTTGTAAGACTATCTGCAAGATAAGGAAGGCAGTCTTTAGAAATGAAAATGAATAGTGAAATCAATATATTGATTCAGAATCTCAGTGGGGAAGTTTCAGCAGAAACATTTATAGGAAACGCATGAGCCTAGATAACCATGACTTGTGGTTAGTACAGTAAGCCTATGTTCCATTGAAGATCGTGAAACAGAGAAAAAGATTTAAAATGAAACAATGTAAAAATGCTCCCTCATGTTCTTAACACTATTTTCTCCATCTTTGACATTACTAAGATGAAAAACAAAAATACAAATGCAAACCTCACAGCCACGCGGTGGTTCATATGGATCATCTATGCCAGTGAAACCTGCAGCAAACAAATACACAATTCAACCCTGATACGAGAACTGATACTCCACAATATTTACTAAAAAGAAGAAAAATTAAGCGTGGCATATAGAGCTGAACTGCTGATGGCAACATTGTAAAATAACAAATATAGCAGCACGAGATTGTAGCACCCCGTTAACAGACATATGAAATTCGATTGAATGCAGTAATATGAAAAAGTTTTACTAATATACCTTTGATCTTTCCTGCACGAGCGAGTTTGTAAAGGCCTTTTGGGTCCCTAGCTTCACACACATGTAGTGGCACATCTACGAAAACCTGCAGCATGTGAGCACTGTATTAGATGTGAAGAACTTGTTCTAAATCTGTACAGTACCTGCCAAACAACCAGCATTTTTTTAATCACCGTAATAACAAAAATATACCTCAATGAAACTCCCTTCTGGAAGCAGTGCTCTGCAAGCATCTCTATCCTTTTGATAGGGTGATATTAAACTAGTGATGCAAATAATACCAGCATCTGCAAAGAGTTTTGCCACCTCACCTGAATTTTTCATAAATACAATATAATTCGAATGTATAGGGACATATTCATGAAGCCAAAAAAATCTAGTGCGTGTATATTTATTAAAGAAAGCAGAACCTCACCAATCCTTCGAATGTTTTCTGAACGATCTTCTGCTCTGAAACTAAGATCACGGTTTAGACCATGCCGGATATTGTCACCATCAAGGATGTAAGTCAATTTTCCTTTGGAGTGCAAGCTTTGGCTCAAAGCACACGCAATAGTACTTTTTCCTAAAATGAATAATGACTTGTGAATCCAGAACTCAAGTGCGTGCATATGACATCTAGAAGAAGTAACTGTACAGCCTACATCTCAATAAACTAAACTCTCAAGCTTTTATCCCCATCTGTAGAATTATATTCGATGAGTAGAACTGTGTTGGCCAACGCCATGCTAAAATTACACCACTTCAATTTTCATGACATTGCTTTTTTTTCAACTTGTATGGATTTTAATTTTCATACAATGATACAATACCACCAAGAGCAAAGTTTAGAAAAAGGAGCAAATTTTAGAAAAGGAAATGCGCTTTTCAATTGTTGTATTTACTTTAATATGTTAGGGATAGGCAACAGTATGAGACGAGAATTGACCATTGAGGTCTCTTAGAACCGGGATAGTTTATTCCAAGCCTTGCTAATAAAGGTTTAGGGTTAAATATGTTTTTAGTCATTATAAAGCCTCGCTAAAGTCGACGGAAATATTTATAGCAACTAAAAATGAAAGTTGATAATTTTATAGACTAAAAAAATTTAAGCCTAAAGTCTAAATCCCACCAGTAGCTATACAAGGCAATCATTGCAGTTTGAAGCTGTAACCCAAAACAATTTGGTCTACAACCATGCTGATTGAGTTGCCAATATCATTGGCAGCCAGAGTGACTGGGTTGCTGATATAGTTATACAGAAACAACACTAACTGTGCATTATCTGAAATGTCTTAACTAAATCATGGTCTATGAGATAATTTGTAATGCTGCTGTTATATTCTAATGGTAACAGATATTTTTTATAAGGGCTTCTTACCATCTTTCTTTGATAATTTACCATCTTTGTTTGATAATTTGAGACTCTAATCAAAGCTTTTATGGACAGTTGCAACTGCTCAATTTGTGCAGTATCCAAACTCGATGGACTGCTTTCACACTTTAGTTCCTCCCCATCCATGTCTATCACTTGGAATTGAGTGCTTTTATACTTAAAATTGTGACAGAGAGTAAAAGGTTTGTCACATAACATACAAAATACGACATTTTCCATCTTGTGATGTTGCATTGAAACTCCTAGTCCTTGGTGTTATAGACTTACTTTTCTGGGCTTGCATAATGGTACTGCCAGTCATCATAGACTTGTCCAGGGTACAGAACAATTATGTGTATTGCTGCTGTTAGGGAAATTGCACACACTTCTTGCCTGTCTCCGAAATGCTATGCAACATCAGAGATATAGTGTGGCCAGTTTGGGATGATATTAAATCCAGTCCTCACATAATTAACGTACCATCACCAAGTACTACTATCAAGATGAATTGAAGTCTACCGTACCTTGGATTGGGTGGGATGTTCTCCTTGGAGAAGAATAGTTCACACTTCTACAGCCATTCCGTCACATCAAGGAAGCCTGATCTTTGAAGTATGGGTAAAGAACTGGTTTTGGGTTGAATTATACTTTCCCTGTGCATTTCTAGTAATTTTCAGGCTCGCGTTTCAAACATCGGCTTGTGGGTTTCCCAATTTGCTTGCGATTGTTCCTTCCAGAAGAAGCTGGTTAGACCCATCAATTTTGGAAAAGTCAGTTTTCGAACTCCTTGATGAATAGCAGTTCTAGATTGAGATCGAGATCCTCTGAGTGCAATGTGTTGGTCGCTGAATATTCCTAGAAATTCCTCACAGTGGTTCCAATTGAGTTCTGAGCATAGTGTTGATTGCCAATTAGCTATCCATGAGTTGATTAAAACCCATTTCTTTCATTACTTAAGACACGCCGCGCTTTTTTGAAATAAACTGCTCTCATTACATATTCAACTGATTGTGTGTAGCTTTATCCATGGGTAAGCACCAGCTTGAAGGTCTAATACTAATTGAGACGAGAATTTGGATTTTAGGGAGGACTCTGATAAAACTCAATAATAAGGCTGGGCACTCAAAATTGAGAATGAATTCCAATAAAGTTGAGAGAATTGAGAGTAGAGTAGAGAGAACACTTGTTTTCTGACATGTAGAGATGATTTTTTTTGCTCGACCACTTTTGGTCATGATAAATGCATGAGCAGATACACCATTTGTAAAGGAATATTACCACTACACTGCTGACTCAGCAAGTACCAAAACAGAAAAACTAATTGGATTAAAATGCCACTTAAACCGCTGCAGCAATTTCTGTTAGAAGTAATTATAGTTAGACAAGAATCTACCTTATATTGCACTTTAAGCAATTCAACTTTGGGTATTGACAAGCAAAGAAATTAGAAAGTTCATCTTGCAAAAGGAAGTTTTAAGTGCCGATGCGATACATACTCCGCCTAATGGATACAATTATTATATATTTGATGGAGAAAGAGTAGAATTACGTATTCTGTAATGAAAGTGTCTATTATAGGTCTATACTAGTCCTTACTCTTGACCATCTACTAGTTTATACAGCACCACATGCATATATGTCAAGTTCAGTTAAAAACAAATGCTCACTATATCTCCCATGAACGAAAAGTAAAATAGCATATCAAGAAATCCTAGAAAGCCAGAGAGACCTTAAAACAAAATCACCATCAGAATCTTATTCTTGCACACAACTGTACTAAATTTTTATTTGATTTCATGTACTAAAGCAGACATTTATAGATAGTAACAACCGAAAAAAATCACAAACCTGAACCACTGAGACCAGTTAGCCATATAACACAGCCTTTTTGCTGGAGCAGCTGCTGCCTATCACGCTTTTGAACTGGACATTCATGCCACAAAATGTTTGTCGAGTTCCCAATGTTTGACATCTTGCGGAAACTTTTACCTAAATCGATAACAACCCGGTTAACAATTATAATCATCCTTTTCACTATAGATTCTCTATGCTAGACATCAAATGACAAAAAAAGGAAAAGTCAACTGTCCGTACATATGCATCAAAATTCAACACTTTCCCTATAACATAGAACACTCAAATCTTATCCTAATAGATAAGGACGAAAACAAAAGAAGAAGAAGAAAAAAAGATAAGCAGCAAAATAGAAACAACTACAAACAAAACATTAATCACTCGTCCTATTATTTGGGTTCATGATTCATGATACTTACCTGAATAATCAATCACCTTGGTAGCCCTTGTTAACTTCTGAAACCTAATTGAGAATCAGTTTTTTCAATCTACGAACAATGCATCGTTTTTAAGTTGTCTGTTTGTCCAATTTTCTGTAGCCACTACGCGTTACTAAATTGTGACCCACATAGCTGAAAATGTACATAATTTATTTTATATGGTTCGGAAGGAATCTCTTAATTCTCCTTCTTTCTTTTCCAATAATTATTATTTCCCTATTATTTTAAACCATAAAAATGTTCTAGATTCTTTCTGAATTATACCATTCCATTAAACACCGTCTTTCTAACCCTGCCGCAGTAGCACAGACATCTCTGAAAAAATGAATTTCTCTAACGGTATCGAACACTTTCATGACTTGTGATTAAGTTTAATTTATTTTATTTTTGAAAATGGTATCTGTGCCATTGTGTCAGTGTTATGTTTGGGATGTCGGTGTTTCATAAATTTTGACCGTATGCGGTATAAAGAAGCTGTTGAAATTGAAATTAACTAATGATAATGGCGCATAAGAAAGCATTTCACAAAAAAAAAAAAACAATGAGATTCCAGATTCCAGATCTTGACAGCCTTATAAATCATGCGAGAGAGAATAAAATAAGAGTCCGGAGAGAAAGAAAGAATAGTACTGTTATCCGTGCAAGACGGTTCAGAATCGTTCATAGCGTCAATTGGCTTCAACAATTTCCTCGAGCATTTGCGGTCATCGATCAAAAACGTACGGTCGTGGAAGAGTACCAAGCTTCTGGGACTACGGTACGATTTAGCGACATTGGTTCCGCGGAGCTTATAAAACCCTAGATTTTCTCCCGCCGGGGAATGAGAACTCGCCGATTGACGGCATTCGACTTTACTGAACATGCCTGTGCTACACGACGGTGAAACTAATTTCACGGTACTCATTTAGCACGGAGGAGGAAGAAAGTTAGGCGGTAAAATAAGATTGAATTGAGAATTTTAAGGAAATGGTGAAGAAAAATAAGATTGAGTTGGACAAGGGAGGTTCTCCTGTAACCGTTTTCTGTTATGGCTTACATTCCATGCCAATAAAAATACTTGTAGTAAAGATTTTTGAGTTATATTCTTAAAAATAATTTAAAAATTATGTGATGTTTTAAATATTTTTTTTTTATAGTAAAGATTTGTTTGTTGGAGAGTCAAATTATTTTTTATTTTTTAACATGAATTTTTTTATCATCTAAAATTATGCGATATTTTAAGTCATTTCATATAATTAAAAATGTATATATATATATATATAAAAGTATATGAAATTGTCATCTATTTAGCCCGTGTAATTACATACCTGAAAGTTAGTAATACAGTTAATTTGTTGGTTAGTTTACACTATAAGGTTTTATATAAGAGAGTTTCCTTTTTATCTAGTGGAATTTTTTTTCAATCTAAAATATCCCCAGATTTCATAAGTGCACTTGCAAAATATCCTCAGATTTTACTTATCAAATTGCTTTACCGTCGTCACTTGCGAATTTGTATGATGTATTTCATGTATCTCAGTTGAGGAAGTACATTGCTGATCTGTCTCATGAGATTCATGTAGATGATATACAGATGCGAGATAATCTGACTGTTGAAACATTGCTTATGAGGATTGAGGATCGAAAGTTGAAGCAGTTGTGGGGTAAAGAGATAACTTTGGTGAAAGTAGCTTGGGGAGGACCAGCAGATGAAGGACTCTTACCCGGAACTTTGAATTATTTATTTAATTAAAAGTTGAATTATTGGTATTTTTGGAATTATTAGAAATAATTAAATAAAGAAAAAGAAATTAGACTTGTGGTGTGGTGAGTAGGAGTGAGGGGTGTGTGAAGTAAAAACCTCTAATCCTATTTTTATTGTTATTATTATAATAAAAAGGAAAATAAGAAGGAAAGAGTTAGAAAGCCAAAAGTGAGAAGAATAGATCGTACGTGAGAAGAGAAGAGGCAAAAAGAAAGAGGAACACTCAAAGCTCTAGGAATTCAAGAATTTGGCTAAGGTAAGGGGTGATTTTCTCTAATCATTATGTCTTATTATTTTGGGAACGATAAAATTGATTGAGTAGTTAGGAATCCCAATTTAGGATTTTTCTAGGTTTATGAGTTTTGACCCTAAAATACCTAATTTTGTGAAATTGAGTCAATTACATGTTATAGGGTTGTTATGTGTTATGGATACATGATGTTTTTGCATTATTATAATGTTTGATGGAGTATTTTGGAGTTAATTGTGGTTTGGTTCGTATTGGAATGAACGGGGTTGTATTGGAAACCATGAATGCTGTCAAAATTAAGTTTTTTTTGCTACAGACGTCGCAGGAACCGGTTACCCTCTAGGAGGAACCGGGTTCCACATATAATTTCCAGCAAAGTGATTTTTATGAGTCTTGGAACCGATTACCCTGTGGGGAAACCAGGTTCCTAGTTCATTTTCCAAAAAGTTGTTTCCTATAAAACGTGGGAACCGAACCGGGTTCCCCATACATTTTCCAACAACACATTTTCACATGATTGTGGGAACCGGTTACTCCCCTGGAGGAACCAGTTACCACTAATACTTTTTGAAAATACTAAACTTTAAAAATTCATAACTTTTAAACCGTAAGTCCTTTTTAATCGCCGTTTTGGATATTATTCCTTAAATTAAATATTCTATTTTATGAAATAAAGAAAATAATGGTAACTTGGTTTTATTTTAGAAAGTGTTGGTTTTCCGTCTTTGTGGTTATTCGTACCTTGCATACTTGGTGGGTAGGCAATGGTATGTGGTTTTATGATGATGTCTGTGTGTATAATGATGACTATATGTGTATGTTGGTGATAACATTATTAATTGATGAGTATGTGCTTGCATATTTATGCTATTGGTGATGTTCATGATAGTTGATTGATATCATGTTTTGGTGATGATGTTGCAGTAATTGCTTGTGCATGTTTATGTTGTTTGATGATGTTCGTGATAAATGATGGTTATCATGTTTTGGTGATGATGTTGCAGTAATTGCTTGTGCATGTTTATGTTGTTTGATGATGTTCATGATAAATGATGGTTATCATGTTTTAGATTGATGATGGGTTATGATGTATGATGTTATCATAACCTGTGTTGAATGTTGCATGCTTTTATGATGTGCATGCGTATACATTCTGGTGGTAGCTAATTTCCATTGTGTGGAATTAGTGAGTATTGTCAATAACCATTCCCGGGTGATTATGGGTGGTGAGGCTGGATTCATGTCCGGGTGATTATGGACGAATCGATGTAACTGTATCCGGGTGATTATGGATCAATGTGTGACTTAGTTCACTTTTGATACCATATGCATAGAGTCCTGCATTGCATTTGTATAGATTATAACATGTTAGGATGAATTCCAGTGTTATAATTTGGTTGTTGTGTGTGATGTATATTTATGACTTGTGTTGTTGAATAGATGAATAGATCTAATTATGCTGAATAGGGTGGAATAATAGCTTATGAAATTCTCTTGTTATATGAATTTATAATGCATTTTAATCATGATGAAGTCTCACCCTTACTTTGATGATTTCATATTGAAGCTTTAACGGCTTAGGAGTTGGTGAGGATGACTCGTAGAGTTGTGATTTTTATTTATATAGCATGTCGGTGTCATGCTCTGGTCTTGTAACACTGGGAACGTTTGGTTTAGAGTTATCATTAAACCCTGTTGTTTTAATTGACGTTGTTTCTGGATAATTATTGTATGGCATTGACCTTATGGATGACATTTTAATGGTTTTAAATTATCCAACTTTGAATAATTTCCGCTGTGTTAAACATGTACTTCTTTTCATGACATTGTGTTCCCATGATAGCATGGCATTGTGTTTGAAATCTTATTTTTAATTAATTGTGACGCCCTTTAATGCATGTTAACTTTGAAATATTTTATAAATTGCGAGGATATTTAGAAGGGTGTTACATGGGTAGCCTGTGCATAATGATGTTTTTGTTCAGTTTCATCGAGGTTGTGTTGTCTAGTGTTTTTTCATGTACTTGGCCAGCACGTCCGTCTTTGTGGACACGAGTGGCCACTATATTGATGTGACTTACGTGAGATATTTTATGGACCTGACTCTAGTTCGTGAGTGGAACTGGGGTGCCGCGATTTTGACTTAACTTTACCAGAACCTGGATGAAGCTTCAAAATGTGGGGCGAGGGCACTCAATGGCTCTTGCACACTCCTCAAGACACCTTTTTATTTTAACTATTAATTTTAATTAATTTATACTTACATATTATGTTATTGTTGATGCAAAGCTGAATAATATCATATGTTCACCGCATTCATGGTTACAATGAAGATCCCGCCTGTGAGGCCACCATGCCAAGGGCTGCCAAGTTTACTCTCAACAGAGGCAACCAACATGTGTTGCCTTACCAGGTGTATCTTGATCGTACTGCTCATGATGACATCAATTGGACGCCATTTGGGGACTACATGGAGGTTGTGGCATTCAATCCCATCTCATTATACTCGGGGTGTCTAGCTTGTGGGTCGAATATGTTGGTCAGGTATCTTCCAGAGCGGTGTATCCACCGGTTTGGCTATGTGCAGATGATACCTAGATCTCCTTTTCAAGTTGATTCAGACACCATGACACGACGGGATCTCGATGACATCTTACAGGATTGGGAGAATCATATGGTGCCACAAGAGTATCGGATGATGCAGGCATCCCAGACGTGGCACTGTGTAGAGGGTTATGTGACATGGTTCTTTAACGTGTCACACCTTCTTATGACACAGTATGCTCCTGGACGTCCACCGAGGCCAACACATGAGAAGCTCTTGGAGAACGAGCAAGCCTATGATGACCATGCGATTGATTTATTATCCATCTGTCAGCGTATCCGCCAACTTAGACATGAGGCGTTGAATACAGGGATTATCAATGTGGACGGTCCTGAGGCGGTTGCCGTGATGGAGAGGATTGTCACTGAGGCATCCGATGCCAACATCCTCTTTATCAACGACTGGCACTATTAATACGGGCCAACATCCTCTTTATCAACTACTGACAATCATTAATGGTTAATTTTTTACTAGCCAACGACACTCCGAAACATTTCACCGACAACTTTCCTATTTATAGTGTAAAACTATTTAAAATTAAAATTTATTTAAAATTAATTTTATCCCTACATAATCGTGTTAAAACTCAAGATTATTTATTAATTCTTTAGATTCCTCAAAATTATTTTCTTATGCAATTTTATTTAATGTTATAGTTTTGATATGTCTCAATAAAATAATTTATATTTTAATAAAATGAAAGTTGAATATATATATATATATATATATATATATATATATATATATATATATATATATATATATATATATATATATATATATATATATATATATATATAAAGCAAAAGCGTACGGTTTTGTTTCAGAGAATACTAATAGTTATGTTACACAATCAACTAATAGAAAATAAATAATTTTTGTTGTGTCATAAATTTTAAAAAATAAATAAAAGTAGAGTATAAATAAATACTACCTCCGTTCCTATGTATAAGAGACAATTCAATTTTTAGATTCATTGAATAATCAATGTACCTAGTCTATAAATTGACCAAATACATTGATTATTCAATGAATTCAAAAATGAATTGTCTCTTATATATAAACAGTAATATATAATTGTAATTAATTGACAATATACTATTTTATACAGTAAGTATATCATTAATTAATTTTACTGTGTACATTTGTTTTTCTTTCTTTTAATACAAATCATTCAATAGGTAATTACGCAAATGTTACTGTGTACATTTGTTAATTTTGTAAATGTTCAACGACCTTTTTTTATAGTGTTGGATTTTACTAGTTTTAATAAATAATTAAATCTTTTTAAAATATATAAGATTAAATATATTTTTGATTCTATCAAATATTGCAATTCTCATGTTTAATTCTTTTAAATATTTATTTTAAAAAATAGTTTTTTAAAAACTTTTGCGTCTATATAATTGATCTCTAATGTTAAATGAGACTAATAGAAATTGATGTGACATGACATATGACAAGATGCGCAATGTCACATGATTAAGGTCAATATCATAATTAAATTTAAAAAAATTTGTAACTAAAATCGTAGTTAATCTGTAACTAATTTATGAGGAACAATTCAGTATGTTTGTATTGCCAATACATTTGGCTCGGCTACATTGCAGACAATTTTTTTTGCTTGGAGGATTTATTGTACCTAAAGGTAGGCACAGACCCACACACTTCTAGAGAAATACAAACCACATTGCTATTAATTATTTGGTTGTCACCTCTTTCCTATGGACAAACTGCAATTACAGTCAATACATTTTCTGCTACCAGATGGATGAAGGTATTATATTTAGCATAGATAACTTAATAATTTTCTGCCAACTCTTTATTCTTTATGTTTTAGCAAAACGTTTGATATATATATATGCACCTCTCAATGATAATATGATATATATATATATATATATATATATATATATATATATATATATATATATATATATATATATATATATATATATATATATATATATATATATATATATATATATATATATATATATATATGTAATTTCAAAATTGTAATTGTACTTTAGCTCAGGTCACCGACTTTGCAACAATGCTTGATCATGATTTCAAAACTGTAAACATTAGATCAACTTTGGAAAAAGAAGTTCCTCCTTTAGAAGCTAAAATAGAGGAATTGAACTATGAATCAACGAAAGATGACACCAAACTTTAATTGAAAATTTTACCATCACATTTGAAGCATGTGTTTATAAAAGAAGGCAACAACAAATCAATCATTATCTGTAGTTCATTATCCACTCGGGAGAAACATAAATTGATTTAAATTTTGAAAGACAACAAGAAAGTAATAGGATTGATGATCAGTGCATTTTCATGCACATTATTCCATGTTTGTATCTAATAATTTCCTTGTTTTCCTTTGATTATTTTTATATTTTATATTGTTTTTCTATTTTATTCTATTTTTGCACTTATTTCATTTTTGTATTTAATTTTCAGCATTTGCAGCTTTCGCGGAAACATTTATAACTTGAGCTACAGGAATCGGATTGAGGCGTTTGACCATGCGTTGGAAAGATAAGAGAAAGATCTACAACTCTCTAGTTGTGGCCAGAAGCTGATTCGAACTGTAGCAAGGTTGAAAAAGTCGTTGAAGTTGCAGCATTTTTTATATTTAAGTTTTGGGTCATTTGTTTTGGGCACAGGTTGTGTTTTGACCCAGTTGGGTTATGACCGAATCCTTGTCCTTGCTATACCTAGCCGCTACGATAATTAGGTAGGACCTTTCATTATTCGAAAAAATACTTTTTGTTTTTGACGATTATGATGAGGAACTAAACATCCAGTCGATCTAGTGTATTCGGTTCCAACACTTGAGATTATTATAATGTTAATTTCGGTTTAATTCCTTTCAATAATATTTTGTGTTATTGTATGCTTAATTCAATTGCATAAAATATATTGATTCAATTTGGTTGATTGTATGATCCTAACTTAGACTCATCGCGTTTGCTTAATTCGTTGTTGTGTCGATCAATCATGTTTGCTTAATCCATGAAAATTTATCCGTTTGCTTAATTCGGACAATAGGATCGTACATCTCACAAACTTCATTGCGCTTGTCCCGGGTTTGTATCCAAATAGGAATAGACAATCGCTTGGTATTAAAATTATAATAATCGATGATAGTAGGAACGAATCGATGATTGACTTATTTTATAATCACTTATTTTAAGCGCTTATTTTCTGCTTTTTCTTAATCGATCACCAAACCAACCCCTAATTTAGTTTACCTTCGGTTAGTAATAATCAAGAATCCTTGTGAGACGATTCGAGTCATTGTCGCTATACTACGTTTTCAAAAATTACTCGTTTTGATTCGCGCGCGACAACGGATCAAATTGGCGCCGTTGCCGGGGATTCTTGTTGTTATTAACTAATTTTAGAGTCTTAGGAGTAGTGTTCTCGCATTTAGGCCCTAGTTTCCTCACGGTTTTGGCTAATTCGCGTTTAGAGTCGGAAAAAAAACAGGTTTTTAGAAAATTTGTGTCCGATTGTATAATATTGTTGCCTACTGGAAGCAGAAAAATCGTGCAATCAATTCTCCCTTACTCTAGAAGAGTAAGGGACTCCGACGTCAAATTTCCAAATTCATCGTTTTTCTATTTTTAATTAATTTATTACTGTTTTCATAGAGTCGAAAAAAATCAAAAAAAATCTCAAAATTATTATTTTACGTCATTAGATTAAATTTGGTGTTTTTATATTTTTATGAATTTATTTTAATTGTTTTTCTTCTTTCTATTTGATTCTGCACGTTTGAGACATAGTTTGTATTTATGTGTTTGTTGATAAGATGGCTGAACAAAGAACTTTGAGGCAATTGGTTTCCCCTTATATGAACTATAATGGTTTATGTATTGACTATCCTACGGTGATGCACCTTTTGAATTGAAATCTAGTTTAATACATTTCTTGCCTAGATTTAATGGTTTTGCGGTGAGGATGCACATACGCATCTAAAGAATTCGGGTTGTGAGCTATGCACCTCCCAAGCCTTCACTAGAGGACATTGTTAAACAAATGGCTGCAAATAATCTCAATATCAACAACAAATAGATTATACTTTAGACTCTGCAAACACAGTTGGACAACTTGCCACTTTGGTGAATGTCATGCAACAAGCTCGAGGATCAAACCAACAATCCTTGGAAGAGGTTCATGTTTTCAAATATGATCACTTGTGGGTATTTATTGGTTTATCTTTAGGTTTTGACATTGGACACAAACTGTCATTGGTGATTATAAATTCAATCTTTTTATCAGTTTTGAAGATTGGACATACTTTAGATCTTTGATCACGGAATGCAAGATAAAATTCTCAAGTTCAATGGACATTACCCAAAACTACTCCATGAGAGCCCACTTTGGAAGAAGAGAATGTAGAAGATCTCTCTTTGAGAAAGGATGCTTATGTGATTACTTATCCTCCTTGACTACTCGGGTGTGTTCTTTCCTTTCTCTCTCTCACTCCTATTTAGTAGTTATGTCTTTTCATTGAGGACAATGCTTGTTTTAAGTGTGGGGGAGAGAATCCTTTGTTTTATTTGCTTTTATTTCCTGTTTTCTTGTTTTGTTTTGTTTTAGTTATAAAATAAATTGCATCTGGTTTGAAAGTTAAGGGTTGAGATTAATCGAGGTTAGTTGTGGAGACTTGGGAAAAGTTCATAAGATCGGTATCGTCTTAACACTGTAAGTCTCCTGCATATGGAAATTGATTTGAATTCTTATTATGTTTTAGCCTTGAATTCTCATTCTCTGACAGCTTTTGAGTAGTTTATTTCAAGTCAGCACCATCTCACACACACTTTGCGCAAGGAAGCTGATGAATATAAGTGAGTGTTCCGAAAGAAAAAATTTTAAAAGAGAAAGAAAAAGGAATGCGCCTTTTAAGTTTGGTGACCCTCACCCGGTCATTTAACCCAACGATCGTAGAACTTGCAAAAAAAAAAAAAAATTGATAATAAGACTCGTTGTTAGTTGGTTCAGCGGTTTCTGGTGCTGAACTTGGTAGGGCGGACTACGGTCTGATCCCCCGCAACTACAGCTGAGTAATCAAAGGGTTATACCACGTAAGTACCAGAACCCCATGCAAAAAGGATCAGAGTCACTAACCGGTCGCTTTGCTATGAGTGTGTGGAGATAACGGGCTTAATGTGATTGCGCCTGAACGAAAAAGAGTAAAAAGGAGGATGAGTAAGTTAGGCTTTAGCATAATAATTTGATTTGAATTGGGTTCTATATTCAGGAGATAATATTAGTGTTTCTATGATATCCTTAGTGTGTAAGATTAGTACCTATTGATGCAATCTTAACCGAAGAGGAGTTTGTAGCCTAGAACGAGTAACTGATGATGCTTTTGTGTTTCTTTTTACTTTACTTTGCTCGGAGTGCAAAAGTTCAAGTGTGGGGGAATTTGATCAGTGCATTTTCATGCACATTATTCCATGTTTGTATCTAATAATTTCCTTGTTTTCCTTTGATTATTTTTATATTTTATATTGTTTTTCTATTTTATTCTATTTTTGCACTTATTTCATTTTTGTATTTAATTTTCAGCATTTGCAGCTTTCGCGGAAACATTTATAACTTGAGCTACAGGAATCGGATTGAGGCGTTTGACCATGCGTTGGAAAGATAAGAGAAAGATCTACAACTCTCTAGTTGTGGCCAGAAGCTGATTCGAACTGTACCAAGGTTGAAAAAGTCGTTGAAGTTGCAGCATTTTTTATATTTAAGTTTTGGGTCATTTGTTTTGGGCCTGGGTTGTGTTTTTGACCCAGTTGGGTTATGACCCGAATCCTTGTCCTTGCTATACCTAGCAGCTGCTACAGTAATTAGGTAGGACCTTTCATTATTCAGAAAAAAATACTTTTTGTTTTTGACGATTATGATGAGGAACTAAACATCCAGAGTCGATCTAGTGTATTCAGGTTCCAACACTTGAGATTATTATAATGTTAATTTCAGTTTAATTCCTTTCAATAATATTTTGTGTTATTGTATGCTTAATTCAATTGCATAAAATATATTGATTCAATTTGGTTGATTGTATGATCCTAACTTAGACTCATCGCGTTTGCTTAATTCGTTGTTGTGTCTGATCAATCATGTTTGCTTAATCCATAAAAATTTATCCCGTTTGCTTAATTCGGACAATAGGATCGTACATCTCACAAACTTCATTGCGCTTGTCACTGGGTTTGTATCCAAATAGGAATAGACAATCTGCTTCAGGTATTAAAATTATAATAATCGATGATAGTAGGAACTGAATCAGTAGATTGACTTATTTTATAATCACTTATTTTAAGCGCTTATTTTCTGCTTTTTCTTAATCGATCACCAAACCAACCCCTAATTTAATTTACCTTCGGTTAGTAATAATCAAGAATCCTTGTGAGACGATTCGAGTCATTGTCGCTATACTACGTTTTCAAAAATTACTCGTTTTGATTCGCGCGCGACAGCGGATCAATTGATGATATCCAATTTGAAAGGTATCAATCCATCTTATAGTATGCACAAGATCATGATGGAAAAGAATTACAAGCTGAAAACTCAACTTCAGCAGCGATTGAATCCTACTACGAAATCAGTATAATCTATATGATCTCAGATAGTAACTAAGTGAGTCATGTTCAGGTAGTTCCAAAGAAAGGACGCGTGATATTAATAATAAATGATAAGAATAAGTTGATATCGACCATAGTTGTCACAGGGTAGATAATGTGCATAAATTATCGGACACTTAATCAAGCCACAAGAAAAGGTCACTTTCCATTGCCATTTTTGGATCAGATGTTAGAAAGGTTGTCTGGTCAAGAGTTTTACTATTGTCTGGATGATTATTCAGGATGTAATCATATCATCCTCAATCCAGAAGATCAGAAGAAGGCAATATTTACATGTCTGGTTGTGAACTGGGAGAAATGCAATTTCATGGTGACCGAAGGCATAATACTTGGGTCCAAAATCTCTTCCAAAGACATTGAAGTTGAAGTGAATGAAAAGATTCCACCACAATTGAATATCAAAGGAATCAGAAACTTTCTGGGCCATGTTGGTTCTACAGGAAATTCATCGAGGATTTCTCCAAAATCTCTGAGCCATTAAGCAACTTTTTGAATAAAGATAAGCATTTTAATTTTGATAAAATTTTCTTTCTTGCTTTAGAAGAATTAAAGAAAAAATTGATAACTACACCCATAATCAATATGCCTGATTGAAAACTCAATTTTGAACTTATGTGTGACGCAAGTGATTATGTGGTTGGTGTAGTTATGAGATAGAGGAAGAACACATTTTTTCATTATATACACTATGCGAGTAAAGTTTTGAATTATGCTCAAGTTAATTATACTACCACAAAAAAAGTATTACTTTCTATAGTGTATGCTTTAGAGAAATTTAAGTCTTACCTCAATGATTTGAAGATTATTGGGTATACTAACCATGCATCCATAAAGTACTTGCTCACCAAATCTGATTCCAATCCTAGACTCATCAGATGGATGCTTCTACTACAAGAGTTTGATTTAGAAATTCGAGAGAAAGGGCACAAAAAACTTAGTAGCGAATCACTTATTTAGATTGGTGAATAGTGAGATCATTGAACAAAAGCATGAAGTTCTGGAGGAGTTTCCTGATGGAAAGTTACTCATGGTACAAGAAAGATCGTGGTTTGTTGACATAGGCAATCATAAAGCCACTGGTTTGATACCTGATGATTTGAACTGGCAGCAGAAAAAGAAATTCTTCTGCGATTCAAAGCAATATGGTTGTGATGATTTGTACGTGTTCAAAATTAGAGAAAACAAGAAGTATAATATGGAATTGTCATAATTCGCCATACAATGGTCATTACAACGAAGACAAGACTTTGCAAAAAGTTCTATAACTTGTCCTTTTCCATGATAGCGGAAATGTCATGAGGATACACTTCTCAATTTTCAGATAAGATCATCCTCTCTCACAGTGAGAGAGACATTGCTAGCATTTGAATCAGAGCCATTCTCTGACGATGTTCCATCAGGACACTTATACTTTATATGTCAAATCTTTCCATATTTCCAACATCTCACACATGTTTCATTGTTTTTCTTCACATAAGACATTCATCTAGCAACCAATATTGATTTTGGTGAAGTATTATCCTCTCCTTTCATCTTCTTTCTTCAGAAACAATTTTACTAGCAACTTCTTCAAAACTCAAAGTTTCCTTCCCATAGATCAAAACTGGTTTAATATGTTCATAGGAAGATGGAAGAGACCATATGAGTCTCAAAGCTTAATCTTCATCATCAATCTTGACTCAAATAGTTTCTAATTTAGAAATAATACCATTTAGAACACTTAGATGATCAAATACTTTTGTATGTTCACTCATACGTAAGCTATAAAACTACTCCTTCAATAATAAACAATTTGATATACCCTTTACTTAATACAACCCTTCAAGTTTCTTCCAAAGCTCTTTGGATGACGACGTACCAAGAACATTCGCAAGAATATTCTTAGCAAAAGACATGCAGATTATACTTGGAGCTCTCAAATCTTACTCCCACTTCTCGTTGTCTATTTTGGAAACGTTCCCTTTCAACGCCTCGTGTAATCCTAATTCTATCAAAACATATTATAATTGAGATTTCCACAAGCCAAAATTGATTCTTCCATCAAATTTCTCTAAATCAATATTCATTGCACTTGAACAACTTGACATTGCAATCAAAGCCTCCTCTCCAGCAAACCATAATTTTCTCAACCAACATAGAGTATAAAATTTCTTTTCGATAGATATGACTATTTATGGAGCTTAGAATAGTCATGAATTCACCATAACCTCTATTCTAGGATTTGCAATGCTTTGATGAGGATGTGAGACATAGGTGGTTGATTGATCACTTCTTGAGATGCGGTAACGATAAAAGCTTCTCGAGCAGCAGCAGCAGTAGAACAAGTAGCTTTGAATCCAAACATCACTTTGAACTATAAGAACTATAGATCTAGAAAATTGAGGAATCAAAGTTGACATAATGCTTGATTAGATAGAACGAGAGAAACCTTCGATTTTGATTGCTCTCTATTCACTGATCTGCAAAGATTAAAAACCGATGAATCAAAGAGCAAAAATGAAATCGTGTAAAATGAATAAATCAGAATTCGTTTCCCACATACAATACTATTATTTTTTCCGAAATAAAAAAGTGGAGTGAGGATGGATTTGAGCTTATTATGTGATGGAGAAGAAGGACCTGCAAGGTTAACACTTTGACGCTCAAGGCAGAATGCGATGAAGAAAAGTGAATTAAAATTGTGTTTGAAACTTGTTACCTCAATTTGACTCCTTCCCAGTGTATATATATATATATATATATATATCCCGGCCCCTGGCCTATCAAAAATTTATTTTTAAGTTTGGGCTTGATATTTTCGAAGGCTTGGTTGACCTATTAACCTTTTTAAAAAACCTATTTCATTTGAATATTTGTAAATAAACAATTCAAATAATGTTTAAATAGAGTAAAAAATTAAAATCTCAATGAGACTAAATGTTAATTTGGATTGACTTGTGTGAGCTTACTTTGAGCATAAGCTTATAAGTTACTTATTAGGGTGAATTTATGAAAAAACTTATAATATCTATAACAATATACAAAAGGGATAGGGTTATTTGGGCGGACCTATTTTTCTTTCAAATTTACCCAAATCATTCTATATTTATTAAAAACTCATATTAATAATAACTGCCCATACATGAGCCGAGGAAAGACACACATAACCGAACAATAACTTCATGATTTTCTCTGTGGAACAACATCCTTCATGTTAATAGAGTGGCGACAATTTTCTTACAAACATGAATATTTTCATTGTGAAACCCTACAAACATGAACAAAAACATTCATTCTTTGATGAATCTAGTAATTATCTTTTCTCTCTCAAACATTATTGTAAATAGAAGGTTACTATAATTTTTGAAGGAAATTGGTTTTCATATGTTGAGAAAACATTCCTAAATCATTTCTAAAATTAAAACACTCATACACCATTTAATTATAGTCTTGGATTAACAATCTATTGATCCTTTCTCTCACTTTCTCTCTTTTACTTTACTTATTAACATTTTATTGAGTTTTGATTTCATTCTCTGCCATTTGTTTCTAACTATATATTTATGTTAATTTCTCATTTTGATTGAATAATATCTTACTTTCAGGTAGATGCAAGGAGTATACCACATTGTATAGGACAAAGAAGAACGTAAGGAAATTGAATCAGATGATTTCAAATGAAAGCCTAAGTGACTTATGATCCGAGTTGTGTTTTAAAGAATTTGAAATGATTAGTATTTATTATGCTTTTGCATTTTCTTCTTGCTGGAATTCATTTCAACCTTTAAACCTTCTTCTTGCTTTGATGTCCATTTTTATTTTATTTTTATATTTTCATTAACAGTACAAATCATATTATTCAAAGTGAAAAATCTATAACTATTTACCTATATAACAATTTTAAAATATATATTTATCATCTTAGTTTTAATTCTACTAACAAGATTATATTTAGTGCGACATACATTAAAATTCCATAAAAAAATATATATATATTTATTTTTCTCCGTTGTGTGCACTATAAAAATCGAATAAACGAATACGGAAGTGTCCGTTTAAACGTTATTGGTTCATAAAGAATTTTCAATTTATTTTCATAAACTCTTTTAAATATTTAAAATTATTTATATTTATTAATACAAAACAATATAATAATATTAATAAAATTATTCATATTTATTTAAATAGATCGGTCTGCTAAACTTACATTATTATTATTATTATTATTATTATTATTATTTGTTTGCGGCCTAACCTTTTTTATTAAATAGATTTATAAAAAAAATTTATACTTTTTCTATTTAAAAAAAAAATTGACTTTGCATAGGGCCATAATTAATTGATATGGCTTATTCACACCATCCTAAATAGTCATGCCACTCTTTAAAGATATGTAAGACCACCTGTACATACATAAGATCTCATATTTTTTTCATTATTAATTTATGGAGAAAAAAAATCCCCATACATATTTCACAATTAATTTCCGATAAATATGTCCGTTTTAAATAAATTCACGATTTATAAGAAGTTAAGTTCAAGTTCTGGTATGAGTATACTCAAAAAACATTCATGAATAAAAAATAAAAGACACAAATATTATTTATTAAAAAAGAAAGGAAAAAAAGGATAAACTTCATTGGTTGACCCCGCCCAATTCGTTCATCCCCACTTTTTCCCGAAATAAAAGACCGTTATTTATTCTCAAACACAACAAAATTTCGGATCCACATTGATTTCCCTCCTCTGCTTCTTCATCTCTTTCCTTTCACTCTAACTACCTTAATCAACCATCCAACCTTCACACTTCACTCACTCTTTCCCTTTCTCATTTCCCAACCAAAACAATTTCTAACAACAATGTTACTAATCATTATTGATGTTACATTACATTGTACTTAATATGAATCATCGGTTCGAAGCAGCCTCCGAGATGAACTGATAACACGTAAATAATAATCATAGAAGGGAGAATTTATCAAAAGTGTGATGGAGAGTTATTTAAATGAGAATTTCGGAGGCGTAAAATCCAAGAACTCCGACGAAGAATCTCTTGGAAAATGGAGGAAACTTTGTGGTGTTGTAAAGAATCCCAAAAGGCGCTTTCGTTTCACTGCCAACATCTCCAAACGTTACGAAGCTGCTGCTATGCGCCGCACCAATCAGGTCACCAATATGTTTTATATATATATTTCAGCGTATGTTTTGAATCATAATATTTAATGCATGTTTGAATCCGCGGTGAGAATGACAGATTCATAGTTGTTACTACATGTTTGAATCTGCCAATCTCACCGTTAATCCAGACATGCATTAAGTCAGGTTTCTTGGTTTCCAAGTTTCTTTAGAATGATAGGTTGTTGTATGGAAAATGGATTCTCAATGGCTTTTTATCCTTAATGCAGGAGAAGCTAAGGGTTGCTGTATTGGTTTCGAAAGCCGCCTTTCAGTTTATTCAAGGCAAGATTCAATTTGTTACTAAAACAATCAATTTGTTTACTCTAAATGATTTTATGCCCTGCAGGTGTTCAACCAAGCGACTATGTTCTACCTGAGGATGTTAAGGCTGCAGGTTTCCAAATCTGTGCTGAGGAATTGGGATCTATTGTCGAAGGCCACGACGTAAAGAAGCTCAAGTTTCATGGTGGAGTTGATGGCATTGCAGAAAAGCTTTCGACGTCAACCACCCAAGGACTCGGTGGCGATTCTGAGTCACGGAATAGAAGGCAAGAGCTATTTGGGATCAATAAATTTGCTGAAAGCGAAATGCGAAGCTTTTGGGTATATGTTTATGAAGCTCTTCAAGACATGACCCTCATGATCCTTGGAGTGTGCGCTTTCGTGTCTCTGATAGTAGGCGTGTTGACCGAAGGATGGCCTAAAGGAGCTCATGATGGACTTGGAATAGTTGCAAGTATCTTACTTGTTGTCTTTGTGACTGCAACCAGTGATTATCGGCAATCTTTGCAGTTTAAGGATTTAGACAAAGAGAAGAAGAAGATTTCTATTCAAGTTACGAGAAACGGTTATAGGCAGAAAATGTCGATATACAATTTACTTCCCGGTGATATTGTTCATCTTAACATTGGAGACCAAGTACCTGCAGATGGACTATTTGTTTCGGGGTTTTCAGTGTTGATCGATGAATCAAGTTTAACCGGTGAGAGTGAGCCAATAATGGTTACTTCCCAAAATCCATTTCTTCTCTCAGGAACAAAAGTCCAAGATGGATCATGCACTATGTTGATTACCACTGTTGGGATGAGGACTCAATGGGGTAAATTGATGGCAACTCTTAGTGAAGGCGGAGACGATGAAACGCCATTGCAGGTGAAACTTAATGGAGTTGCAACCATTATTGGAAAAATAGGACTAGTCTTTGCAGTGATTACCTTTACAGTTTTGGTTAAAGGACACTTGGGCCGCAAAATCCGCGAAGGAAGATTCTGGAGGTGGGCTGGTGATGATGCAATGGAGATGTTGGAATTCTTTGCTATTGCGGTTACTATTGTTGTCGTTGCTGTTCCGGAGGGTTTACCATTAGCTGTGACATTGAGTCTTGCATTTGCAATGAAGAAGATGATGAATGATAAAGCCTTGGTTAGGCATTTAGCAGCATGTGAAACTATGGGATCAGCCACAACTATATGTAGTGACAAAACCGGTACATTAACGACCAACCGAATGACGGTTGTGAAAACATGCATTTGTATGAATAGCAATGATGTGAGCAATCATGATTCTGGGCCACCGGACTCCGCTGCAAAACTGCTGTTACAATCGATATTTAATAACACCGGAGGAGAGGTTGTGTATAACAAAAAAGGAAAACGCGAGATATTAGGGACTCCGACCGAAACAGCAATATTGGAATTTGGTTTGTCACTAGGTGGTGATTCTAAGGCTGAGAGAAAAGCTTGCAAAATTGTTAAAGTTGAGCCATTCAACTCTGAGAAGAAAAGAATGGGAGTAGTTGTGGAGCTACCTGATGGAAGTTTAAGAGCTCATTGCAAAGGTGCTTCTGAAATAATTCTAGCTGCATGTGACAAAGTTATTGATTCAAATGGCGAAGTTGTCGGACTTGATGGAGAATCGAGTAATTATCTTAACAATATTATTAACCAGTTTGCTAATGAGGCACTTAGAACTCTTTGTCTTGCATATATAGAATTGGAAAACGGGTTTTCGGCCGATGATCCAATTCCTGCTTCTGGCTATACTTGCATTGGAATTGTTGGTATCAAAGATCCGGTTCGTCCTGGTGTTAAGGAGTCTGTCGCAGAGTGTCGTTCGGCTGGAATAGTGGTGAGAATGGTTACAGGAGACAATATTAATACTGCAAAGGCTATTGCCAGGGAATGCGGAATTTTAACAGAAGATGGCATAGCTATTGAAGGTCCTGACTTCAGAGAGAAGACTCAAGAGGAATTGTTCGAACTTATTCCCAAAATTCAGGTGTTTCGTACTTTCTATAAGCATTATAATATCTTTGATTGATACTGTTTCAGTTTCTGAATTCAGCTATGGTTGATTTGCTGAAGGTTATGGCTAGATCATCACCTTTAGACAAACATACATTGGTGAGACAGCTGCGTACAACATTCGGGGAAGTTGTAGCTGTAACTGGTGATGGAACAAATGATGCTCCGGCACTTCATGAAGCCGACATCGGACTTGCAATGGGAATTGCTGGTACTGAGGTGAGTGAAATGGAATGCAAAGCCTCATACAAATCATGTTGCTTTGTCCTTAAGACATTCTTGAAAACCATGAACTGCGGAACATAGAGTTCTGCTAATTTTATAATTTATATGCAGGTTGCTAAAGAAAGTGCAGATGTTATAATTCTTGATGATAATTTCTCCACAATAGTCACTGTGGCGAGATGGGGACGTTCCGTCTACATCAATATCCAGAAATTCGTACAGTTTCAGCTAACTGTAAACGTGGTTGCGTTACTAGTGAACTTCTCATCTGCCTGCATGACAGGTTAGAAAATTAGCCTTACAACATGAAGCAATATGTTAATATAATTAAAAAAAATTGATTTTTTCTTCTTCTTTTTCTTATGTGTATTTGATCTTCAGGCAGTGCACCACTCACAGCAGTTCAACTTTTGTGGGTGAATATGATAATGGACACTTTGGGAGCACTTGCACTTGCAACTGAACCTCCAACCGATGATTTGATGAAGCGTGAACCGGTGGGAAGGAAAGGTGATTTCATCAGTAGTGTCATGTGGAGGAATATCTTAGGACAAGCATTGTATCAGTTTGTGGTGATTTGGTTTCTACAGACAGTAGGAAAATGGATCTTCTTCCTCAGGGGTCCCAATGCTGATATAGTCTTAAACACACTCATTTTCAACACATTTGTCTTCTGTCAGGTACAAAAAAGTCTGAATTCACATAACCAATTTCATACTTGTATTATAACCGCAGTTGTTATCAGTAACTTATAATACAAGCAAGCCGTGTCTCGATTTATTTATAAATCACGTGTCATACAATTCATAATCAGATTCGGTTTCTGATTTTCCATAGGTTTTCAATGAGATTAACTCTCGTGAGATGGAGGAAATAGATGTTTTCAAGGGCATATGGGATAATCATGTGTTCGTGGCGGTTATCAGTGCAACTGTAGTCTTCCAAATCATAATAGTTGAGTACTTGGGAACCTTTGCAAATACAACACCTCTATCTCTGGTACAATGGATCTTTTGCTTAGGGGCTGGATACATGGGCTTGCCAATCGCAATTCGCTTAAAGCAGATACCAGTCTGAACCTTGGGAGCAATCCATGTATCTGTTTTTCAAAAAGAAGCTTAAGGTTAACTGTGGTTATAAACTTATAATGCTTTAAAGTTCCATACTATTCTTTGTACATTCACTGACAAAAGCTTCCTTGGGTTGGAACCAGAAGTTGAGCAGGAAAGTAGAAATTATGATTAGTCAAATATATAAGTTACTACCGAATCATCACTTAAACCAATTTATATTAAATATATTTGCTTACTTTTCAAGCTCAGTAGAATGATAGACTGAGAAAAGATAAGAATTTTTTGTTAATGTTGTCTTTTTTTGTCATTGTTAGATTCAAAATGAGTTTGTACAAGTATGCTTCCAAGTCTGTAGCATTTTTCAATGTAACAGTTTTATTTTTTCATGAATAGAAAATCAAATTTGCGTAATAAAATTGTCAAATTTTAATTTCATGATTCTATTATTATTTCCATACTAATCCAATACCAATTATGAATTGATTACCCAAGTTAAAGTTATTTATACTCCTAAAGTCCGCATGAACATAAAGGAATTTTGCAGCAAAACTGCTATTTATTATCAAGTCAAAAAAATACATATATGAAAAACATTCTGTAACATTAAAATGTGTGGGACTCTAATCTAATAAGAATCTCTCTTAACTAGCATATGCCAATGTAAAAAATGTGTCAGATCTTGTTCTCTTCCCCACCATCCATGTAAGTGTTTAATTTTCAATCTCGACGAAAGCTGTCCTGCTGTACTATTATTACCGATGGAATGGTATTCTCTATCTTGTTATTGGGAGAAAACCTGTTTATACACCTAAGGACCTAATGATGGAAAAGGGGAAATTAAATTTGGGAAAACATTATTGTCAATAATTTGCTTTGAGAAACTATTGTCTCTTTCATATTCACAATACTAAGGTGATAAACTTTCATCATCCGAACTTGTATCTTGTCTTGCACGGTACCTGTTGAGAACAGGTAACGATGCACTTGCGGCTATCCTAAACGATCTGGATGAACTGGTTGCAGTTCTGTCCTGCATCTTTCCCACTTCTTTGCAAACTTGATCCAAAATATTTAGGAAGTCTCTTACAATCATAAAAATTCTGAAAGGGTGGGCTTCTTCCTTTGTTGTATCCCCATGAAAGTATTCTGTAACTTCTTTCACAAGGAATAAGGCCCTTATCTCATCAGCTTTGATCCTTAATATTTTCTCTTCAGCATCTTTCATGAATATCTCTGTTGAGTTAAAGAAGTTCCCTTGCATATCTGGTTTTACATATTGCAAAATCAATCTCACTTTATCAAGCCCCATTTCAAGCTTTATGACATAGCTGCTTAAGACGTCTGAGTCCATTCCTGCTGCCTTTTTTACATTACCAAAGTCTCTACTCAATCCAGCCACAACCTGTAATCCTTTCTTTTTGAACTCATCCTCGTTGAACTGCGAATTCGTTTGGTTTTGAACATTCCCATTTGCAGATTCATCGCCTGTACCTTCTGATCTAATAATTTCTTGAACAACAAAATGGAGCAGTGTGGTCTTTCCATCAGTTCCTTTTATATCCGCAAGTTTCAGGAGTGTATCTAGTTTGAAAGATTTAGCATCACCGCGATTGGTTCCAACATTCATTCTGTTTCCTGTCCTGAGAACAGCTTCAAGGAGTTTGAGGAATAACCGACTGTTCTTTAGTTCCTCACTTGCTGCCTGAGATATATTAACAGCTAGTTGATTAGTTTAATTATGAAGTGCATGTTTGGATTATCGGTGGTATTGTCAGGACCATAGCAATTCATCAGGAATTTAGCAAAAGTTAAACTTTGAAGCTTCTACAAAATCAGTGTCACGTGACAAACTCACCGCCGATCCAAACATATACCGAAAGAAAATGTAGGTAAAAGAAAGATATAACAAGTAATTGATATAAAGCTGGCCACACACACCTCCAGGGTTTGAAAGGATTTCTTAAGGTAGTTAACTTCTGTTTCAAAGTTAGCTCTGTATAGCATGGCTTCAACTCTTTTGAAAGCTAAAGGGACATCAAGCACTGCTTTAAGAAATCTTTCTGCAGGCCCAAGTTTTGAAAGGTCACTGTCACAATGTTTTAGTTTTATTTCCTCCTCCTTCGTTGGAGCCATCTTCACTAGAGTTTCCAATAACTCAGCACCCAAACCTTCAGGATTCCCTGTGTGATTCCATAAAAGCAAAACCATAAACAAAGTTTGCAATAAATTAGTATATATCTATCTATATTATTTAAACAACATCCAAGTTAGATGGCCAATTTGTTGAGATAGAAAGGATAAAGGAACAGTGACACAGAAGCAAGAGAAAGATAAAAAAGAATAATCACATGCTTAAGGAAAAAAAGAAGGAATATATGAGGACTAAACTGTTAAAGAAAGTACCAAAAATAGTAAAATGATCAGTCTTAACCACGTGCCAGTCATGAATCACAAAAAGCACTGCTTTTAGAGCAAGCTTGAACGTTAAAGCTAAAAAGGTAATAGGGTTCACTATGATGGCAAGGAAAGTATCAAGTTTAATAAAAATAACATGAAAAAAGTAGAAGAAAAATAGAGTTTGATAATAATTAATGAACAGGACATGCTTTACGTTTGATCATTGTTCAATACTTCTAGAGGATGTTAACTAATGAAAAACAATTGAAGTTCAAAATTGAAAAGAAATAAGATTTGATTTGGAAAGAGTTTATAAATAGTGACACCTCTCTATAGACCATTTAATGTTTTATGAGCATCACTGGAATCTCAAAGAACCTAGTTTTTCATACATATCCCCTAAAACAACCTAAAGATAGACACAGGACGGTGTTGTTTGGCGGAATCACATAGTATAGTAGCATTGTGGTTTTGATGAAAACTACACTTTCAAATTCAAAATATTCATGGTACTCAGAAGAACTCACTATCAATTTGACATGAACTTAACCATTTTCATACATGATATAAGATAAAACTCTTTGTTCTTAAGTAAGCTAAGCACTCATTTTCAAGATTCATTATGTTTAAACTGCTAGCCTAGAGTTGTACAACAAAATAGAGTCCATTTGACATTAAAGTCTAAAGTCTAATAAATATTGCGAAATAAGTAAAGAATGATGAAATAAACTTACCATCTAAAAGAGCTTCAGAAACCTCATCTCTGGTGACATTCAATGCCCTGAGTAGTATAGCTATGTTTTGTGATTTCTTTGAATCTAACACCCTATACTCTTGTTCAACCGCGGCAAAAACCGGTTTCCTGTTAACAGACATTTCTTTAGGTTTAGGTGCAGAATTCAATGAATTACAACCAAACAGAGTCTCCATCATGTCCTCGTTTAACCTGCATTACCATAAACAAATAATAATTCATTAATTAACTCACAATCCCTCAAACCTAGAATTATAGTAGTATATTAATTAATTAACTTACTGAAATGAACTTGATTTTAATTGGTCCCATACAGTAGCACGATCTGAAGTAGCAGGCACTTTATCCCAATGCAGAGGTTTCAACTTAGGTTTTCCTCCATCCATTTCAATTTCATCATCTTCCTTGGAAACTTTTTTCATACTCAAACTGTTACCAGATGCAGAATCCTCTCGGTTACTTCGTGGCTGAGTCCATTGATACGTTCGTGAAGCAGAAGTAGAGGATGCACTAACTACCGGAGGCGGAGGAGGTGGAGGTGGAGGAGGTAAACTGAGTGAATCCCTTAGGTCATTTGAATGAAGATGCGTCAAATTAGGCGCTGGTGGCGGCGATGAGAATTTTGGTCTTCTAGAAGGTCCACCGCCAACGCCACCTAACGTCGCTTCTTTCTCAACGTGCTTGATAGAAGGTATCATCGTGTGTCTGATATCCGGTGAAGAACCAGATAATCGAGATTTCGGCGAAGTTCGCTTGGAGAAAGGAACCACCGGAGAAACCGAAACCGGCGCGGTAGGGCTTCCGTTTGCAAGAGAACTCTGACGCGAAACCGGAGTATAATAGCTATTTTCACGACTGAGATTAAGAGAAGAAGACTCCTGCGGCGAATGAAACTCCGTCTCCGTCTCGCGGCTTTCATCGTTATCCGACGAAGACGACGACGACACCGCCGGTGGAGAGTTACTATCCACAACAAGAGACTTCGTAAGCGGCGGCAATGGATGCAACTCAGGACTCGGCCGGTAACGGTTAATCTTGTGAGGGTTAGCTACACCTACAGACGTTCCGTTAGGTTCCACAACAGTTCCAATGTAGAGGAAGCTTGAAGGTTGTTGCTGTGTAGCTACACCTCTCGTGGAATCTTCTAGAGCTCTCTGAGAATTCTCACCGACGAGTTTCATTTTATCCGATTCCGATGAAGGTTTAGTTCTCTGCTTATACAAGAAGAAAGCCACCACAGAGAAAATCACAAACAACGAAAATGCAACGGAAACCGCAATCGCAACTTTCTTCGCCGGCTCTGCAGGTTTCGTCGCCGTCGGATTTGCAATAGTACCATTAAAGGATGAAGACGGTACATTGTTGTTTTCCACCGGAGGAGGCGGTGGCGTTAACTCATTAAAAAAAGGAATGTCAGGAGAGGAGGGAGTTGTGTCCGGAGGCGGAGGAGGTGATATCTCCGGCGGCGGAGCAGAAGTCACCGGAAAAGAAAACGGTTGGTGTAGGGTCCTTCTGTTGGGGAGTGGAGTTAATGTTGTTAGAGAAAATGATGATAATAAAATGATAAAAAACAAGTTGAAATGATAATGATGATAATAAGTTGTGAAAATTTTCATGGTGGATTGTTTTTTCTCTACTCTTCTCTATTTGCATTTCATGGTGGTTTGTTTCCTTTTGTTCCTCACACTCCAAAAAGAGAGGGAGGAAATTTCCTGATTCCTTTACTGTTCTACACTGCACTCATAGATAACTTTTCTGACCACAAGCAACTCATTGGTTTTTTTTTGTTTTTTTTTTTGTTTTTTTTATTTTTTCTTGACATTAAAAGTGAATGAAAAACACAACATCAATAATAAGTTGTACTACTAGAATGGATGGATATGGATAGATAGTGACACCTCCTCTGCATCACTTTTTAACTCATTGTAATAATGTAACCATAATTCATAAATTCACAACCCAAAAAAAATGTACATAATTAACTTTTTGTTAGAGAGAAATAATATTCCCTTTGGTTGGTAACGAGGGCAAGGTAGGCACTAACAAACTCTATCTTTTATGATGCCTTAAATGGAATTTTTATCTAAATAATTAGTTTTTCAAATTTATTCTAAAATAGTACTGTTTCAAAACAATTCTTAAAATATCTTATTTTTCAATAGTGGGACTAGTCGAATTGCCGGTTATGTACAAATTTTTAATGGGGGTGTCAATTGAATTAACTATTACATTTAAAATTTACAATACATATACATTAGCATCAATTTAATTGGTGATTCTATTGAAAGGTCGTACACAAGCACCAATTCATCTTGTGCCTTCACTAAATAGGAATGTTTTAAAAATTATTTGAAACATGAACTATTTTAAAAATAAATTTGAAAAAATAAGTTATTTATATAAAAAAATTCCCTTAAATCATTAAATGCCACTGGCTATTTTTCTACTTTATTCTTTCTTAGCTGAGTAGTTGATTATATAGTTTGTAGAATTATACTAGTAGAGTGAAGATATAATCAAAGATCGTGTAGGAATTAGTTAGAGGAATGCCATATATGGCCAATTCAAAAACGGGCAAGAGAACATGCAAAATGTATACCCAATAAGTGTGAATTGCGTTTTATGTTTTGCATGTTTGTGACATATTAGTCAAGTGGACGGTGTGATAATTGATGGCGATTCTTAATCACATGATTGCAACATATTACCTACTTATGGTATGGAAAAATGTAGGGTTATTAAGGGTGGGATACAAATGTTACTAATGTGTTAGAATTTGTGTTTAATGTTTGGAATTGTAATGAAGGAAAGGATGAGGTGTCATTTTATGTGCATTTATTATTTCATTATTCATTGTATAAGTATATAAAAGGATATGGGAAAGCAATCCATGTTTTCTTATTTTGAAATACAAAGAAATACCTGTATTAAAACCAAACTATATAGGCATAAGTGATGCCAAAACAGTGGAGGTACACCAGAAAACATTTATACGTAATAAAAATATTTTTATTTTTGTCATTATTATAAGCAAATGTTAATTATTATTAAATTATTTAATGTTATAATTTTTAATATATTTTTTTATTTTATTTTTTAATATTTCATTACATTTAATAAAGAGGACATTATAGTAAATTTAATTAATATTTTTATCAAAATCGAAAAAATTAACTATACTTAATTGAATTTTTTAATAATCGCGAAAATTATTTTTGTTGTTTACAAATATGTTCGGAGGACGTACATATACAAGATAGAGAATCATCGGTTCAAACCATAAGTCCGAAATACACAATGGAAAAATTCAAAGGACAACCACACTCCTATCCAATTCTATAATAAAAAATTGAACACCCTTAATCAAGCATCAAACTGAGAATGACAACAAAATTTAGAGTATGTTTGGGTAACTTAGAAATAATGGAGCGGAGCGGAACAAAATGGAATAGAACGGAGTGAAATGGAATGGAACGGAACATAAACTCCATTCCATTGTTTGGGTATTTTAGGATGGAGCAGAATTAATATTCCATTCTATTGTTTGGAAATTGAACAGAGCGAAAATCATTATAATCTTTTTATTCCATTTTTGTCCTTTACTTCAAAAACATTAATACAGTGAAAGTAAAAATTTGGAGGACAAATTTGTATTTATATTTCTAATTCATTTCATTCCATTGGATACACCCCAATTTGGATGGAATGAAAAGTGAGTTAAAATAGTGGTATTGGATGGAATGAGTTAAAGTATTTCGCTTTGACTTCATAATGATTCTCGTTGGAATGTATACGAAGTGTTTAGAAATATTTGTTTGAAAAATGTTTAACTTTGTAATGATTCTCGCTGGAATGTATACAAAGTGTTTTGTTTGAAAATATTTATGAAAAGAAGTGTGAGGTGTGAAAAGCATTTTTGATTTGGATTGAGCAAGCCATTAAAAGTCTTATTACCTACTTAGAAGGTTGTTCTTGTTATTTTTCTTCTCCTTTAGGACAGTGTTATCCATACCATTAGTTGGTAGGTAACCCTATCCGTTGGATGTGAAGGGATAGTCGTAGGATCATCGTATGGTCATTGAAGACAACATGTAAGGATACCTTTAGAAATTCAAAGGGATGATCATCACTTATTCGTAGGCAACAACCGAGGGACAAGATCATATATTCGTAGGCAACATCGAGGGTCATCGAAGGACTATGATCTTTGTGATGATTTTATTCGTAGGAAACTTTGCTAATGGTACCCCTACATTCGAGGGACATGACCATTGTTTATCCGATGGCAACAAGAGAGGATACCCTAAGGGGTGTGAGTGGGTGCAAGGAGTGTGTTTAATTCAGATATTTATCTTTGAGTTAGGGTTATTCTAAGATTGATTTTAATTTTTCCATACAAGCCCTAGTTAGCATACATCTAAGCAGTTTAATATTCGCAGGAAAATAAAGTGCGGAAAGTAAATGTCCTACGCTATTACATGATTTTGGGGCAGTTACATAATATGAGGTGCGGAAAATAAATGCCGAAAAATAAATCAACGTTATTACAAAAAAAAAAAGTTTGTGACCTATACAACGATTTCTAGAATATAAAAGTGTCAGAGAGTAAATAAATAATAGAAAATGTTAGTAAAATGTTTAATGATAGGAAAAAAACATCTAAACCCTAATTGTAAAAGAAAAATATTTTTTGATATTTTTTGAAATCGATTTTAGTTAAAAACCTAATTCTAAGTTAATTAACAATTAATTATGAAAAAAAATTATTTTTATGTCAAAAATTAATTAAATGTTTAATTAACCTAAATCTGAAATAAATTAATTTTTTTGATTTTTTATGTATTTTAGAAAATATTTTAAAAGAAATTAGTTAAGAAAAATAAAATAGAAAAGAAATAACAAAAAAAGAGAGAAAATATGTTAATTGGAAAAATAGCAAAAAAAATGGTTGCGGGCGCTAGGGATCGAACCTCTGACCCTAGAGTGAACAAGCCAACGCGCTGCCATCTAAGCTACATGTCATTGGTGTTAGTAAGATGAAAAAAATGCAATATATAAGAAAAATATTTTCTAAAAATAATTTGAAACAAACGCGCGCCAAGGGGCTTCGTCCCCAATTCAAATTTTCTAGGGAATTTACCCACGACTTTTCCGTGGGTAAGGGTTATACCGACGATGCTCGTCTATAGCAACATCCCTGCAATTTTCATAAACCAAAATATGTCCTCTAAACACTTCTTTTGGTTTCATCTTCATTGAAGTTTCCATGCTCATGTACACTTCTTTTGAAAAAGATGACTTTTTGTTGACTTTTAGGAGGACCTATAATGTCTTGATCCATAACTCTCAAATGAAGCATTTTTGGTCAAAGCTTGTGAGACACAAAGTTGTAGAGAATTGAATTCTCTTCAAAATGAGCTTTGGAGGAAAAATTTCTGATAAAGTATGTGAAAGTTATGTCTGGTCAAAGTTCTGTTAACTTTTTGTCAAGAAACCCTAATTTAGAAACTTTGACTTTTGATCAAATCTTGAGTTTTCTTGATGAATCATGATCAACCCTTTATCAAATGATGAATGTGACTTCAAACCCTTGATGTTGACCAAAAATGATGAAGTTTGACTGTATGTTGATCATAGTTGACTTTTGGTCCAATATAGTTGATTTTCAACCATCTGAGCAATTGACTGAGCAAAGTTGAGTTGTGAGGCTAGAAAATTGACATGGTGATCCCTTGAGACATATGAGGAGGTATGATGATCACTTGAGGTAATGGAAACCATTTTTGACTTGAGAGAATCAAAACCCTAGTTATAGGTGATTGCTTAGGAGAGGATTCATCTGGTCAACCCTTGAGGAATTCTTGAGTATGGAAATGTGGATTGACTTGAGAAATAGGAGGGAAAATTTTGGGGTATAACATATGGCCCTTCCTATTTATGTCCAACTTTTGTAACTAGAAGTTGAGAAAATATTGGCCCTCCAAGTGAATCTCGCTGACTGAGAAAATATAGGAACGTAACCATTCCTTCCGTGCCGTTAGCAACAAGGAGAAAATATTTCCTTTGCAAATGTGACGTTCATCACAAGCAAGGAGTGGACCCCATGACATGCGTTCCGATCGGCATACTTAGGTGAGAGGAGTGTGGCGTTCGTCACACTCCATTATGGGCTCCGCGTGGCTTGTATAGACGGGCTTCGTTCTTGGGCCTTATGTTTTCTTCTGAAGCCTTTTTCTTCTAGCTTTTACTTCATTTACACCCCTTATTTTCTTCCTTTACTCACACAAGCATTGCACAATTAAATACCAACATAATTCCAAAATAAAGTGACATAATTAAAATAAAATACAGACACAATTTATGTTGATCGAGCCAAATAAACAATATAATTTCGGGTTTATCAATGGGCGTGAAACTTTCCTTCACATTCTCTACTTTAAGTTTCAGATCCATGAAATTTACTCCTTGCATGCTTAATTGGGGAGCGTTGACTATGGCCATTGGTGCCTTCCTTACCCCTCGAGTTATCTTGATAACATATGTAGGTGATATTTTGGTTACCCGGACTACTCCAACGTGCTTGTCAAATAATAGATATTTCATGCATATATACAAGGTTGATAGGGTGGCTCTGTGTGAAATTAATTTTTCTTTAACTCGATCATTATTGATCGAAACAAATGTTTTCTAATCTACGCAATTGCGAAATTCACATTCAACAAATAGTTATTAACTAAAATCAATAATGATATACACTAAAAAAAAAATTATTTAAATATGAGGAATAAACATTGAACACTAAAAAAAATTTATTTAAATATGAGGAATAAACATTGAATTGCCATTTGTTACTTTTTTTTTATTTTTAAAATTGTGTTTTAGTGACATACAGCCTAGGTAATGTATGCTATTTAGAATATATTCAACTCTATCTACGGAAAAAACTGTAGGAAAACCTTGAATCCCGAACGTTACTTTTTTAAATTTGTGTTTAGTTATTTTAGTGACATACAGCCGTAGGTAATGTATGTTATTTGAGAATGTATTCAACTTCTACTTACGGAAAACAATAGGTGAAAAATCGCAAAATTTAAATTATTAGAGCCTGGTTTCGATCCAGGGACCTGTGGGTTATGGGCCCACCACGCTTCCGCTGCGCCACTCTGATTTGTTGATTGTTTGGTGCAAATTATTTTACTTATTATATTGCGTTGAGTTCATTACTTATTATCCCTCACTCAACTTTGACATGGTGGCCCACCAGTTTAACTCTTTTCCTCCTATAATAACATATTTTATGTTTCTATAAAGTAAGAGTAGTGAACCTGATGAAGAATAAAATCAAACTAAATACAAGAACGTGCCAACCCAATCCTTGAGACAAAAGTTTGTGAAAAAAAAAACCCAAAAGAAAAGCATGAAAAAGAAGCAACGGTTAACGGTGTTCTCCTAAAAAAAACTTATGTGTCGTGATCAAAAGTTTGATGCTTTACTTAACTAGACAATCATAATGTGTCTTCTCCTTGACATTCCACCTTGTGATTGATTCTCTCTCTTTTGTTACTTTGTGAGTTTTTTTCTTGTTTACTATATTAAGCTACTTGTTCATTGGAGTTAATCTACATTTCTTTTTTCTTTCTTGTTAACTATATTAAACCAACTTGTTCTTGTTATAAAACAAAACTAGAGCTTTCAGAAGCATGTGATGTCGCTTTAGACAATATACTATAACGGGTTTTTCTTTCGTCTCTTTCACACTAGACAGAAACATCACACCTATAAATGGTATATATTTGTAATTTATTTAAGCAAATTTTATATGTGACCAATTAAATAACAAATGATTTTACACCACATTCCACATGGGTGGTTAGTAATAAGTTATTTCTCCAAGATTGATATTTCAATCATGCAAATTTGAAAATGGTGTGTGTTTTTTGTTTGTGTATTAATTGTTCTTCTCATTGATAAGTCTTTGAAATAGTATAATATATGTTTCTTTTAAATAATGTATGAGATAGAAAGTATATTATTTTATAATGCCTTGAAAATAGATAAAATTTATCCCTTGATAATGGTCAAGAGTATGTGAACTCATGCATTGACTGAGTTTGTTATAGGAAAGAGTACTATGTCAGGTTTATTTTTGTGTCATGTATTGTAATCTTTCTATAGCAATTCTAAACACAATTGGATCTTGGAGTTTTTTCTCCCTTAATTATTATATATTTTTATGTGATCATAGGTGTTGGACAAGATGAGGCATTCTCCGTATCTTCTAACTTCTTTATCAATTTTTTTAATTTTTTTTATGTACTTAGACTGCTTAAGTAACATATATTAGCATCTATGTGAATCTCTATTCCTAGAAAATAGAACAAGCCACCTATATTTATTTTAATGAAAAGACAACATTGAGTTTTTTTTATGAATGCCCCAAGGAATTTTGTGTTGCTTCCTTGTGAATATCGTCAACATATATGAGGAGGTAAATAATTATGATCATTACCTTAAAAGATGGACAAAGATGAATCACTTTAATACATGTTTGTTTCTACGGTGAGAATTTTGTTAGATGAAGCTATTATTTGTAGCTTTTAGAATTCAAGTTGAAAAACTACAAAAACACTGATAATAATAATGTGCGGTGGAGTGAAATTAATTGGTTCCAAAAATACACTTAGTGTTTTAAAAATCTCATCAAAATACTGTATTATTGAGGTATTAAACTATGCTTTTGGTGTATGCTTCGGTCCATAATATAATTTCTTTGAAGTACTGTTGATGTACTGAGAGAATGATCCTAATGGTACTTGTTTTTACTACATAACTAAATGTTTTTAGCTTTTCAATGGTCCAAACGACGTGTCAAACGGACACTCGAGTCAAAATTTACAAGTTTTTAAAGTTTTAGAAATTCTGACAATTTCTGCAATTTTTATGCTGCGAATTTTACCTATTTTCACTAAAAATCCAATTTTTTAACACATAAAAACATACCAATTCATGTGATTAACTACCCATAACATACATATCAATTCTAACACAATCCTCGTACAATTTAATCATTCAAATTCATAATTATCAATCAATTTAACAAATCATCTACACCCAAAACATAAAATGCATATCACCACCTACCCATAGTTATATCATCTATTATAGAGTTAGAACCCCACCCTTACCTTAGACTTTTGTTGATTCCCAAGTTTGTGTCTTTCTCCTCTTCTTCTATGGAAATCTTCTCATGCCCTAGCTTTTCTTTTCTTCTGTCTCTCTGTTTCTCGATCGATCAAAAATAAACTTCTTCTACTCCTCTTGTTTTGACTTATCTAGCCCTTGGACCCTTAAATGAATATTCCAACTTTCCCTTCCCTTATTATAACAATTATAATCATAAAAACTGTAATTATTATTTTAACTCAAATAATAATATTAGACCAACATTCTCCTTCCACCCCTACTTTTCTACATTTTTAGTCATACACCCCTAATACCTTAGTTTCTTTATTTTTCAAGACAACTCTTCCACATCAAGGCATCACCATAAAATGAAACACCACAATTCATATATTCACCAAAAATCACCAATATTCACACTAAATTAATTTAATAATTAATCTAGATTTTTGGGGTGTTACAACATTCATCCACTTAGAACATTTTCGTCCTCGAAAATTGACTATTGCGAACAACTCCGGATACGACTCTCGCACCCTACCCTCTAGTTCCAACATTATATTTGGTACCTTTTGAATACTACTATCCATCATCGTATATCGTCAACCACAACAATCCAACAAAATGCATTACTACTGAGTTATGAATGCACATGTTCGTCTTCTTCCTTGTCTCATCACCCTTCGATACGAGATCTATTACTTCCTGATAGTGTTTGTGCTTGAACTGGAACACAACGAGGTCTTTTCAGTCACTATAATTAACACTCCTCTAATTTATTTTCATAAGGTACATACACTCACACCCTCGAGTCCTTGCCATAGGAAACGATACAGCAACATGAGTTAAGAATGCAGAGTCCCGCGATATGAACATCGTCTATATTATTACATTACACAATAATATCGTCCTAAGAACATCATCACAACCAACTACCGACAATGTTGACACAGAACCTTAGTGCCACAATGTTATATGTAACACCTCATTTCTACCTGGTAATTATAAATAAAATCAGAGTTTCAAATTTTCCAGCACAACATGGGATGGTACATTCTCAATCTAAAACAACAACATAAAAGTCACATTTAACACATAGATACATAACACACCACATTCGGATGAACCGGTAATCAACTTGTTTATTCCCAAAACATAAATCAACTTTATTTCTTTAAAAACAATGCAACAGATTCTTAACGTAAACTCCAAATTAATCATAACATCTTGCTCAACATAAAACAACTTAAAACAACATAAACTTCTCAAAATAACAACTTAAAATTCAACTTAATAGCAACAAAACAAAACAAAGCGTTCATCCCCCCAAGTGCTACGTATCAGAGCGACAACATCGACTCGAACTAACGGCTACTAAATCTTCACTCTTCATTACCTGCACGTTACCCACGTAGAGGCAACATCACAATAGAAGGGGTGGGATATCTAACCATATAAACAAGTGTATGATAAATAATATGCTATGATTAAATCATACAAAATTATCACTTCCCAGATAACAACATCACTAATCACTTCACATCACAACAATCATACTCATGTCAACTCAAATGAGACTCAACAATGCATATGCATGTGGTACCAATCAGGGCTTCAGCCCCCGTTGCCAATTGTCAATTAATAGAGGCATCAAACAAGGCATAAGCCTTCAACACAGTTGTCAATCCAGGTCGTCACTAAAATATGCAATGTATGCAACTTGTTAATGCTCATCACACAACATAAAGAACAAATCCACGTCGCCAGGGATAAGCATATTTTCACCAAAAAATTTACCAATAAATAGAGGTAAACATTGTCACTGAAACATCCTGCAACTTCGCATAACACAACAAAATATGGCAATATACACATCGCTGGTAAATCACAAGGAAAACAACAACACAACATATTCAACATAATTTCACAAAACAAACCAATCGCAATTTCCTACTAACATATACTAGTCACCCCGACAATTTTCGGTCAATTCCGGACAACTAATTATACCGTTTAAATCTACTACTTCGGCTACTCGATACTATTTTAATACTCTGCTGATTCCACTAGCCAATTGTTACTGTTCTACTAAATATATATTACTAATATAGTTACTCCTCTACTAGAACAATTACACCACCACGCTGTTACTATTCTTCGGCTACTGATAAGTACGCACAATTTCTGTTATTTCACCGCTACTAATGTTACTGCTATTTCTTATAAACTGCAACTAAAATTATAAATATCAGCACTATAATTTTCTGCTACCAATTATACTGATTATACTATCATCAAAATCCTTATTTTCTACCAATTCCATTTTTCTATTAAATTACTGCATTAGACTTGCATTAGACTGCTACTTAGATCATAAATTAATTAACTGCATTAAACTAAATTCTAACAGAATTATTATATTAATTAACTAATATAATAAAATTAGTTGTGTAATACTGGTATTTATATCAACCTTTGTATCCTTTAAATATGCTAACGTAAGTACTACAAATTGTTGACTTACTATTATACTATTACTACAGAAAAACAAAGCAAAACAAAGTCATGCCTCCTTTTGCACATGGGGCGCTCACCATACAAATTGAGGCCCCCACCCCTTACACCAAGGGCGTCCTCCCTCCTCACCATGACTAAGGGGCGCCCGCCACCTTATTTTCCACACCATGGGTGGCCCCCGCCTCCAATTTCCCTGCCACACAGGTGTGGCCCTCGCCACGTACCTGTAATTTGTTCCTTCTTTGTATTTCCCACCATACTATAATTCTCCTTCAATGAACCTGTTCCGATTCAATTTCTTTTCTCATCGATTTACCAAACTAATTCCAACAAAGCCCCAACCATCACAGTCATACAATTAATCATGTATACCATTATTTTCATGGAACGATCAAGACTAACAGAATCAGTACAAAATCAAACAATTATTCTACACACAATTTACACAAACATAGATAATTATATACAATCCGATCCCCATATACGATTCATCATAAACCCGATTATAGAGTTAGAACCCCACTCTTACCTTAGATTTAATGGTCACTCTAACTCCTATCGAATTCCTAATTTCCGGTTCCGGCTTGCACTTTTCGTATCCTCTCCTTCTAAACCTTTGTGCTTCCAATTCCTTGTTCTTGTTATATTTTCCTACGTAAAACCTAATGCCAATGCCTCTACTTCCTTTTTATAATATAATAATATTCTAATTAAATCTTTTTCTTAATGAGCTTAATTCTACACCTCCCTTTCTACTACTTCTAACACCAAAATAGACCCACATAAAATGATTCTACTAATCTATACTTATTTCCAATAGTATTCTACAACTAAAATTAATTCATCACTAATTAATTTCAACTTCTGATAATCCAATTAAATACTTTGACTATAATTTAATTAAATAATTAATTAAATTTCTAGAACACAACGAGGTCTTTTCAGTCACTATAAGTAACACTCCTCCTCTAATTTATCTTCATAAGGTACATACACTCACCCTCGAGTCCTTGCCATAGTTAATGATAGAGAAACATGTTTTAAGAACGCAGAGTCTCGCGATATGAACATCGTCTATATTATTACATTACACAACAATATCGTCCTAAGAACATCATCACAACTAACTACCGACAATGTTGACACACAACCTTAGTGCCACAATGTTATATTTCACAAATCAAACATGCAACTCAATATATTCTATTTATATAGAAGTGACACGAACAATCTATATAGACCTTTTACTTAACAATTCCATAATGGAATGTCCAATAGTTTGCATTATCTCACAACTTCTAATGTTTAATCCTTGACTCCAAAGTCATATCCTCATAACAAATTGTGTCACACTACACTTCTATTGTGCTACTCTGATCATTTATCTTAAGTACATGTCTTTATTTTAATCTCCACCAACTATTAGATCTACAAGTTTCACATCTATCTTCAGACTCTCTTTAGTAACCATAAACAATTCAATGTTTACTCTTCGACATCCTCGAACATTCACTCCACAGCATTAGCTTGCATACCAACTCAAGTCTCTGAACTGCTTAATAAACTCCAACTCTTTCATAGCCACTTTCCATTAGGTTCACATGAACTGGTGGACGACTATCCTCTCGATAGAACGTCAATCACTTTACACACTATCAAGCTTATAAGACAAATCTATCCCATCCAGTAAGATACCGTCTACTATCAACAAGAGATTAAGGGTAATCAGTTCCTCAATTTGTCAATAGGTAGTCGACAACCATAACGGTGGCATAAATCATTGTTACCTAACTATAATATCGTCTTTCACCTTGTGCTCAAAGTTACCTAAGCACAATGTCCAATAATCTATGCAGTCATTACGAACATCTTCCTCGATTTCCTTCTTTTTCAATTTCAATCGTGATACATAACTCCCAAAAATCCATTTTATAGTCTCCTACACACGCTCAAAGTACAACATAACCGTTAAGTATTTTCCAATATAGGAACTACCACTACACCAAGAATGATCCAAATTGTTTCGCTCCAAATGAAGCCTTCATTCAAGTAAAGACTTTAACAGCATCAATAAATCTTAAGTCCTCCTTAAAATCTCACAATCTCGAGGATCCATATATTTACACATCTGAATCTCATCCCAATCGCAATCTCAATAAAACCATCCCTTCATCTAGGTTGGTGATAGAAACTTCCAAACTCTTCTTGACACATATTGATATTTTGACATCATAAATATGATTCCAATTCCTCTTGAATTTATTTTCCTCTAGCATTACTCTTCTAATACTTTCACAGCCTCCCTAATTCCAAATATTTCATTCTCTTAACTCCTTAACTAACGACATGTCTCACTTGACCTCATCTCAAGAAAACTGCGATAATAACCAGTTAATCCTGAAAAGCTTCTAGTCTCCATAACCAATTTCAGATCCCCTCAATATAGACCTTTATTTACTTTAAATAGATTCCATAGATATCTTCACTTAAAATAGCAATGTTCAAGAAAATTCACCTCTTCAAATCATGATATAAACCTCCCACCTAGAATTCATTTCTATTCCTTTCAACACCGTAATTTGAATCACAACATTCAACATTTTCCTTTTTTTGACTGAGACTAAATTAAAATGCCCTCAATAACAAAAAAAAAAAACTGATCCAATTATTCATAATAACTCCACCTAGTTCTAAAAGTTGCCCTCTAATCATTCTCATTCTTCATCCGTATTTGAAGATAATTCAACCCAAATTCAATTATATTGGGAACACACTCACCTACCGATTAGTCCATTTAGTCATCAATCATCTGAAGTGGATATGCAACCTCAACCACTACTTTAATCAGTTATTGGTAATCCACATACGATTTCATACTACTTTCTCTTTCCTTAACTAATGGCATCAAAGCTTTCAAAATGATACATTCAGTTTTACAAATCTATTTCTCCTCACATATTCTAATAACTTCTCCAATTCTCCCAACTTTGAACTGACATCATGTATAGTGCCATAGGAACAAGCCTAGTACCAAGCACAAGATCAACATCAAATTTTTCCCCTCATCCAACATCATCACGTGACAAATAAATTACTTTCAAGTGCTAGAACCATTTTTAAAATAAACTTCATTATGTTACCATCCTAACGCTTCGAACGGTGACTCAAATGGAGTTATGGTTCAAAAGTTATAAATTTTTTAAAGAATTACAAAATGCTGTCAACTCAGCGATAACGGGTTACCCTAATAGCGGTAACCGGTTACACCCCTCAAAATAGCCAAAAATGTTATTTTTCGAACGGTAATTGGTTACTCACATACAGGTAACCGATTACCACTATACCAGATTCAGACAATCATATTTTTATGTTACGAAAACCACTTATTTCATAGCCAAACACCCCTCACCTCCACATACTTCATCGTTCATGTTCCAAATTATAATTCCTATCTATATACATCATTGTCAACGTTCCAATTCAATAGATAACACATTTAAGCATGCAATTACCTTGCAACCTTAACGACATTCAACAATTGCTTACATGATTCCAACAACAAAACAGTGACCATACCCACCATGATAACTCAACACTGACAACTTTGTAATTAACACAGTGCTGAAAATATTGTAACCATCTGAGCTTCACCTTCTAAGAATTATCCTACTAACTTAACATGTATATCAGTAACATCTGGAAGGTACACACCACTGACATGTCACTAGGCATCACATTGCTCTCTATTCCTTAAGAAGCAACCACCAATAATACTTGACTGTATTTTCTCAAAGGTGCATCAATCGTCCAACAGACTGGGACCTCGAATTTTCCACATCCCGCACATTGAAGAGTCCGCATAGACTTAACAACATAATTCTAAAGCACTCGATTCCACTCTAAACCACCACTCTCACAGGTTACCTCAAAAATCGTGATCATCCTCGGCAAAACGTCATGACTTCAACATGATCTCTAGGCATGTAATTCCTTCAAAATTGGAAAAACTATTCAACATCATTAACTTCTGCACACATGCAATAAGCCAAATGTTCACACATGAACCATCTTAGAGAAGCACGAGCTTCTCCCCCACTTGTTTCAATTTCACTCCTGCAAACAAGTGATTAGAACAACAAAGAAGTACCAACGGTGTTCTACACACATGTTATGTACTAAGGAACAAAACAACGGTTGTATTCCACTGTCACACTACAGACTCAACAACTTGGCCAGACATACCGACCTGCTCTGATACCAATTGTAACACCCTATTTCCCCAATGATAACTTAAATGAAAATCAGAGTAAATTAAAAATTTTAACCAACATCAAGTAGGATGTCACATTTCATCATCTTAAAAATTGCTCAAATAATATTAAACCGATACATAACACACTATTTCGGATGAACCGAAAACATCTTTAAAACATGGTTCTCAACCACAACTTCATTAATGCAGTGGAAATGAAATCCATATATTATTTTCAACATCAACTTCATTATAAATTAACTTTCTAATCAAATAAAAGAGACATCATAATGCTCTCACAATTCTTTAAAACAACACAACAACTAAAGTGAAATAAGCAAGCGTTCATCCCCCTTGGTGTTACATATTAGAGCAATGACACCAACTCAAAATAAGAAGAGCAACATCTTGTAGACTCTACAACTTCACACTACTCATGGTTATCTGCATGTTACCCACGTGGAGGCAACATTCAAACAGAAAGGATAAGATGTCATAACAGTATAATAGGTTATATAATTATGAGTAAAAAAACAGATATATCATACGGGATTTCAAGTTCAATAATTATTAGTTACACTTCATAACAATTCAACCAAACAAGAATTTACAATCACAAAGCAACCAATACAACAAAGAAGTGAAACTGACTCTGATGCAGAATGCATGTGGTACCATCAGGGCATAAGTCCTCTCTGAAATGCTGATTATGGGCAGCAATATAAGCCAGATTCAAGCTATCAACATACGGCCAAATCCGGGCCAACAACATAAGCCAGATTCGGGCTATCAACATACGGCCAAATCTGGGCCAACAACATAAGCCAAATTCGGGTTGTTAAGGATGCTTATATGCGACATTGATATGATACAACAAGACTATGAAATACAGTGTGAACAATAGGCTAATTCCAAGCCAACAACAACATCATAATACTGCAGCAACACCTGCAATTTATTCATACTTTATGTATATTACAACAATCAAATTCAACCGCAATTTTCGCGTTACGACACATACAACATACGTTTTCATCATAAGTTTTTAAAGTTTTGGAAATTCTGTCAATTTCAACAGGGTAACAGGTTATCATATATGGGAACCCGGTTACCACGTAGTATTTTGAAGATTCTGGCTACTATTTCACTGGGTAACCGGTTACCATATATGGGAATCCGGGTTCCCAATATTGCAGAGCCAAAAATCTGCAATTTTTATGTAGCGAATTTTGCCTATTTTCACTAAAAATCCAATTTTTCAACATATAAATACCCATAACATACATACCAATTCTAACACAATCCCCATACGATTTAATCATTCAAATTCATAATTATCAATCAATTTAACAAATCATCTACACCAAAAACCTAACATGCATATCATCACTTACCCATAGTTATACCATCTATTATAGAGTTAGAACCACATCCGTACCTTAGACTTTTGTTGATTCCTAAGCTTGTGTCTTTTTCCTCTTCTTCCATGGAAATCTTCCCAAGACCTAGCTTTTCTTTTCTTCTGTCTCTCTCTGTTTCACGATCGATCAAAAATAAAACTTCTTCTACTCCTCTTGTTTTGACTTATCTAGTCCTTGGACCCTTAAATGAATATTTTAACTTTTCCCTTCTCTTATTATAACATTTATAATTATTATTTTAACTCAAATAAAAATATTAGACCAACATTCTCCTTCCACCCCTACTTTTCTACATTTTTATTCATACACCCCCAATAGCTTAGTTTCTTTATTTTCCAAGGCAACTCTTCCACGTCAAGGCATCACCATAAAACGAAACACCACAATTCATATATTCACCAAAAATCATCAATATTCACCCTAAATTAATTATTAATTATATTTTTGGGGTGTTACACTTCATGTTGAGTAGCAATTGATAATAGTAACGAAGTTAAATAAATAATGAGATCTATGTTTGGAAATGATCCATTTGATGAAGTTCATATCTTGTGTGTGTGTGTGTGCGCGCGCGTGTGTGTGTGTATGTGTGTGTGTGTGTATGTGCGTGTGTGTGCGTGTATGTGTGTGTGTGTATGATGAGACATGGCATAACATATGAGGTAAGAATTTATCTGGTGGTGTATGTCTGCAACATCAAAGCATATGCATTAAGTCAAAAGAAAACTTTTGAGGTTACACAATAACATTAAACTATGTCTGGTTTAAATTTTGATTTCCCTTAAGGTTGTAGTCTTTTATCTCTAGAGTGACTAATCTAGTGAATATGTCTATCCTAATATTTTAAGCCATATTTACGTATGAGTTCTGTTAGTTAATAACTTTTACCTATTTCTAAGGTGATCAAGCAACTAAACAAATGTATAACATTATTTCACATAGTAAAACACATCACTTAAGATAACAACAATTAACATAAAATACTACTTTTTATTAAACTTCACATTGCTCGACATAAATAGGTTTAACTCATAGTGAGAAAAAGAAATACATCAACACAAGTTCTTATAGTTAACATTTCTAAACACAAATGAAAAGGAAATCAAAACCTAAATGTAACACCCTACTCCTTGCAATCTTTCAATAAAAAGGATGCAAGTTATGTCATGCCCGGAAGCTCAACACTTCTTCAATTGAGGGATGATAAAAGGAACTTTTAACTTCTGGTTTAGACTTCTTCTTCTCCAAGGAGATTTTTTTCTAAGTTATTTCTCGAGTCTCTAAACTTATGAACTTCCATTTGTTTCTTCCAAGTGGTCCTTTTATAATCCCCTAGCTTTTAGGGTGTTTCTTTAGCATTGGAGTATGTGATTTATGATTATCCATTATCTTGCCCTATATAAAATCAACATATTATTTCACATTATACTCTTGTATTCATATCAGATAGTACAACTCATCGTTCAGGGGATAACACGTCATATGACAAGTTTGTTGCACAGACAAACATGCAACACACAAAATTCAATGTCCAAAAACTTACGTGGCTTTGTCTTGTAGCGTTTTATCTTATTCATCCAGTTTTTTCTGCTCCTATGTGTTTAATTCTTCACACTCGTGCCACATTTGGCCTAATGATGAAGATCTCTACTCCTTACACCATCTTATGGCTCTAAGTTCTGTTTGGGAGTGGATTTGAATTGAAGCAACATTTATTTAGTGCTAGAACTTGTAATCAGAGAAGTCTTACACAAGTGACAAACACATGAAATTGACAAAAAAGAGAACCTAGTGTGCCATATATTAATTGTAACATGTATCCCTAGTGATTGCCTCATACATAAACTTCCCCACCAAATACGTATACCTCTTCTGAAGTCAAAATAAGCGAAAGTGAGAACCTCTATTAACCTTAAACTCCTATTTCACCTCCACATTAGTAACCCCAAAGTCCCGTATAGCAATAACACATGTAATCTCCTGGTTAATGAGAGAAGCGGTGAATGAAATACCCTAAAGGGGGAGATGGAACAGGGAGTAGCCATTATCCAAAGTAATTATCATCTCACCAAATTAAAGGTGAAAGAAGGAAGTCTCCTTATGTCATTGCTCAACAAAATCTTTCAACAATAGAGCATCGAGCATGGTCTGCTAATATTCCACCAATGAAATAAGGTCGCAATCATCAAAAATCTACGTGACCTCAGGAGGCATCTAGACATCTGATAACTTTTTTCAACTTTGCCCCGTGCATGGGCACCTTCAGCGGTAGGCGGTCTTGTAACAAAAAAAATTATAAAACATTATTTATTCTCAACTTGTCTATAATAAATAAAGACAAGTTTAAAATAACATATATATACCTCTCTCAGCAAAAATCTCAAGGCCACATGATCGACATATCTGGTGAGCACGGTACGGTGGACCCTCTAGGAAATCCTCCATCCATGATTACAGACGGCTCTGTTGAAGTTGGAGTTGTAACACCCTTCTAAACCCCAAAGAGTATTCATAAATTATTTAGTAAATAGATCAAAGTAAAATCAACAAAAGGGTGTCACATTTCTTCATAGAACAACACACATGCATGTCTTACTCCGTAACACGGGTCCTCCAAATCATTTATAACATATACACCATTAAATAGGAGCATCAATACTTCAATATACTTGTAGTGGAATCATAGTTCAAAATATCTTTATTAAAAGGGAATGCGTCATAGTACTTCATGGTTCACGATTCAAAACAACTTAAACTCAAATGAAGAACAATTCAAAAGATCATAAGAAAACAAGAACATAATAGTTTTTAAAAAAAAGAGTTCCCGTCCCCGATGTTACATATCAGAGCAAGACCTTATAAACTCAACGAAAAAGTAAATCACAATCTCCAAAGCTTATTCTTCCAGGCATTTAGGAACTACTCCTGATTACCTGTACGTTACCCACGTAGAGGCAACATTCAAGCAAAAATAGTGAGTTTATCGAAATCATTATATAAGACATAAGTAATAAAAATACCAAAATAAACCAAAAGTATCACATCATCAATTCAACAATATCATTATCCAAGTACAACAACATAATGAAACATCACCAAATTCAACAAATTTGTAATGCCACATAAGATGTAGTGCAAGGACATAGACTCATGCATGTGGTACCAAATCATTTGATGAACATTGGGCCATCACCCTCCAAAGATCCCACCATAGGATCGATTACCTCTTGGAACCGGAGCACATCATAAACATCCCAAATCCATACAATGGCATTGTGACCAATCATTGGACTGAAGTCCTAAATCATCAAAATGAACCAAAGTTTTCCAATGAATGCATGATGTGAAACAATCAAATATAAATGACCATATCTAGTCATACGCATCATCATTCATGTAATAATCAACATCACCATATAAAACATCATCGTCACACCATCATATCATCATAACGACAACATATAATTATAATTAAACAAATCATCATTGCAAATTAACGCGGGGAAAACATATTACTGTTCTAACTTAGATATGGGAAAATCTCCTAATTTCTCATTTTACTCCATCTAATTCAGGTTCACTTTGTTCTCTATGCACTACTTCGAACGAAACTTCATTCTGAACTTTAGAACTAAAGTTATGCTTGTTTTACGAAAGTCCAAATCAGCCAACAGTTTCTGCCATCCATCTCCCGACGAACAACCTCGTCGCCCGACGACACTGCCTTTGTGTCACCCTTTGCCCGACGATGCAAGATGCGGCACACTCCAAAAAAATCACCAATATTTGCCTCCTTTCTCTTCCAACTTCGCCTGGAGACACAAGCTTCGCTCGACGACACTCTCTTCATCGCCCGACGATCCTCGGTGAACAGGGTTTTCCTGTTTGCGATTTTTCCATGTATCAAACCAATTTTCCCCACGATTTCATCATATAACAGGTCCTAAAACACTATCTAATCATAGGTAATCATCATCTAACAATAACTTGGTTTACCACATCAATTATACAACTTACGAGTCATTATACATCACAATTCCCTTAATCCTTAATCCAATAACATCAAATCACCATTGCCAATACCTAAGGTAAATCCCACCTATATCTATCACTTAGATCAAACATAATAATCAGATAAAAGCCCCTTACCTTATTGTTCCTAGTGATCAATTCTTATCTTCCTTCCTTTTACGGTAATTCTTTCCAAACCTCCGTGCCCTAACTTATTTTCTCTGCTCTTCCTCAAACTTTCACAATCTATTGTGAGAATAACAACTAACATTTTCGCAGTTATCACAAAGGACCCCTAATATCTTTCTCAATAGCCCTCACTTGGACAACCTCTAATTACCATCATGTCCCTACTATTTACACTAATTACCAACATAGCATATTAATAATTATTCCTATTATTTCTAATAATCCAAATAATTACTAAATAATTATTTAATTATTCCAACACATCTAACCATCGAAGTTTACACGTTGTTCCACATCATAAACAACAATATATCATCACGCATCATATAAAACATCAATTATTCGACAATAATTCACAAATATATCTAGTAATTCATCAAATAAGAAATTTTAAAAGTTGGGGTGTTACAGGAGCAATCACCTTTGTATCAGCTAGAGCACCTCCGTATCAATCAGAGCATTCACTTTTGTATTAGTCGGAGAAGTCACTTCCGTCGCATTAGCTACAACCTGCGTCTCATTATGATCAACCACCTCTATCACAACCACCACCTTCATGTTATCTTGACCATCCACCTCTTGAAGTGTTGTCTAAGCATGGTGAATAACTATATCACTAGGCTCATTAGCAAGATCTATGGTCCATCCATGAACTCTACCTCATATGCATTGGATAGTGTGGGGTGCATGTTATTGCTCAGCCAACCTCCTCCTATGAGAACCAATCAAGACTACTTTATCCACTTGAATATGCAAATCCTCAACGTCTTTTACCCTCGCACGAGAGCTCTATGCAGTTTCTCTCCCAGTTTTGTCAAGCTGTCTCGAGGCAATCACGTTGTCTCTTCCTTTAGTCCTCACTACAATAAAAAATAAATACATAATAAACTACCAAACTTTTTAAAAATCTAGAAATCAACACAAGTTTCCAGTATTTTTGAAAATTTTGGTTACCATCTCAACTTTTCCTTCTATTGGTCTTTTTGTTGAAAAATTCGGTATGCTTGTATCCATTTTTAACGAATTATCAAAATCATTGGTAAAAATGTTTGTGGTTTAACCAGATTTTTCAAAACATATGGTGAAAATGCATGAGAAATATGAATTTTTATCAGACATTTCAAAAATACCGGTAAAATTACATGTTTTAAATATAAAATGCAATAAGAAAATGTAAATGTCGATAAAAACATAACTTGTAAAAATTTGATAGTTGACTCGAAAACTACAATAAATCGCCCAACCTTTGAAAAAAAATCAAATTATTACAACGAGAATGTGAAATGTTATTTTAATATCTAAGAGTAATATAATAAAAACACTTCAAAGGGAGTGTCAGGTTTAAGTTAGAGGTGGCTGGATAAAGTCTCTAACAAACCCAAAGAATAGGGTTATGAATGTATTTTATTTGGCCCATAACAAACATTAAGGGTGGGGTGCACCCCGTAAAAACTCTAAAATACCTTTTAAAAAATCAGAAATTTATTTCCGGTACGCACCATTTTCTGAAATTTTGAGTGAAACCGGAAGTATACTTCCGGTATGCACCATATTTTGAATTTATTTCAAATTTGGTCTCACTTGTTCTCAATTTCTGAAAGTTTTTAGTGAAACCGGAAATATATTTCCGGTATGCACCATATTTTGAATTTATTCCAAATTTGGTCTCACTTGTTCTCACTTTCTGAAATATTTGAGTGGAATCGGAAATATACTTCCGGTATGCATCATATTTTGAATTTATTTCAAATTTGATCTCACTTGTTCTCACATACACGCTTTATGTAAAAAAAATACATACAGTTTAATATTGGAAATATATTTTCGGTTTACACACAACCCTTTTCAACGTGATTTCCATGATATATGGTGCTTACCGGAAATAAATTTCCGGTTTCTCGGGAGCAAAAATAGAATTTCACAGAGGTGGGTAAGAAGGACATGGGTGGGTTAAGAAATTCACTAATATTTGAAGAGTGGGTAAAAGATTACTATAAACGCAAATTACACCGAGTTCTCCTGAAGTCTGTCAAAATGACACAAATATTATCTCTAGTTTGTAAATAAACACTGATATTCTTTGAAGTTTATTGAAATAACATTGACATGCCCTCTAATTTTGATCAAAGTATCCAAATATTAACGCCAAAATAGACTTTCATATAACGTTAATTTTGATGTACTTCAATGATATAATAAATCATTATAGATTAATCTCAACCTTTATAGGTATGATCTATATGATGGAATGTTTCAATCCAACGGTTGATTTTAAAAAATATTAATCCGAAGTGACATTTTTAAGCGAGTGTAATTCATGGTGTAACTCTTCGGGTGTAATTTGATCCCTCCTCCCTCTCTCTCTCTCTATATATAGAGAGAGAGAGAGAAAGTTTTACTATATGATCAAGATATCCAAAAATTAACGTCAAAATGGACTTTCATATAACGTTAATTTTGATGTAGTTCAATGACATAGTAAATCATTATAGATTAATCTCAAACTTTATAGGTATGATCTATATGATTATATGTTACAATCCAACGGTTAATTTTAAAAAATATTAATCCGAAGTGACGTTTTTGAGCGAGTGTAACTCATGGTGTAACTCTTCGGGTGTAATTTGATCCCTCCTCATATATATATATATATATATATATATATATATATATATATATATATATATATATATATATATATATATATATATATATATATATATATATATATATATATATTAGTAGTGCGGTTTTGACGATTTTGACTTAAAAATCATCCGAACCACGAGAGAAAAAGGTGTGATTCGGTTTGGTTCGGTTATCTTGATCGTATAGTAAGTCATTATAGATTAATCTCAAACTTTATATGTATGATCTATATCATGATATATTTCAATCCAACGGTTGATTTTAAAAAATATTAATCCGAAGTGACGTTTTTGAGCGTGTAACTCATGGTGTAACTTTTCGAGTGTAATTTGATCTCTCTCTCTCTCTCTCTCTCTCTATATATATATATATATATATATATATATATATATATATATATATATATATATATATATATATATATATATATATATATATATATACACATATGAAAAAGATCGAATTACACCGAAAAGAATTAGAACAATCGTATTAAAATGAATGATTGAGATTAAATTATGATTTTCACTAAATCATGTGTCATTAAAAGAAAGGGAAATCATTAATTAAATTTTCAAAATATATTTTAATTTCAACCATTTCTTTTTACATTCGTGATACAAATTCATTTTCATATTCCTATATAAATATATCATTCTCTTCGTGTGTGTGTGTGTATATATATATATATATATATATATATATATATATATATATATATATATATATATATATATATATATATATATATATATGCTATATCGGTTTGGTCATTACGCATTTGATTATATAATATATTTATTTTAAAAAGAAGGTTTTAAAAAAAATATTTAGATCAATAATATATTTTTTTCAAATATAAATTTTGTTAGATCAATAATAGATTATTTTCCGTATACCATTCATAATCATAAATATTTATATTTTTAGATATAGTTTACAAAAATATATGGATTAATAGTAAATGACCATATATGAATTTATTTAGATCAATAATAGATTGTTTCCGTATATCATTTTTAAATAAAAAATATTTTGATCATAAATATAATTATTTGTATATACAAAAATTTAGACCAATAATAAATCTAGTACAGGTATTTGTGTACATAATATATATTTTTAAATATAAGGGTAAAAAAGAAAGAAAAAAAATAGATGATAATACAAAATTTTGTATATAAAAATATTTAGATTAATAATAATTTTTTTCATGTATACTATTTTCTTATCATAAATATTTGGATCACAAATATTATTTTTCGAATATAAATATATTTAGATCAATAATATATTTTTTCGGTTTATAAATTTTAGTTTTATTTACAAAAATATTGAGATCAATAATAAATTTTTGTAGATAAAAATATTTAGATCAATAATAGATTTTTTCCCGTATACTATTTTTGAATAAAAAATATTTAGATAATAAATTTCATGTTTTGTATATATAATATATAGACCAATAGTATATTTTTTCCCGTATACAAATTTTATTTTTGTTTGGTTATCATTTACAAAAATATTTGGATCAAGAGTAAAGTTTCTTATCTATAAATATCTAGATCAATAATTAATTTTTTTCCCGTACATCATTTTTGTATCAAAATTATGTGGATCATAAATATCATTTTTCATATATAAAAATATATAGATTAATAATAGATTTTTCTGAAATATGTGAATCAATAGTATACTTTCGTATATAAAAATATTTAGATCAATAGTCAATGTATATAATAATAGACATATATTATTTTTAATTCAAAACATATTTGAATTATAAATATTATTTTTGTATATAAAAATGTCCAGATCAATAATAGTTTTTTTTTGTGTATAAATATTATTTTTGTTTACATATCGTTGTCAAAAATATTTGAATCAATAGTAAATTTTCGTATATAAAAATGCTTAGATCAATAATAGATTGTTTTCCATATACTATTTTTGAATAAAAAACAATTGGATCATAAATGTCATTTTTTGTATATAAAAATATTTAGATCAACAATAAAAATTTTAAAAATGTGAAAATTTGAAGGTTTGAAAAAGTGGAGCCCGTAGAGAAATTGATAGGTGGTCTATCTTTCCAGAAGAAACAAAATGATGATTACACTTTAAAATTAGAAAAAGTCTATAGGTTATACCTAAGAGAAAAATGATTTTATATTGAATGATAGTAGTTTATTAAAGCATATATAGTATGAATAAGAGTTGTTGAATGAATATAATATGGAAAATTCAAAAAGATGTATGAAATGGTTCGTAATGAATTACTTTGTCATTGTAAATACATATAAGAATCAAAATATCATCAGAAATGTATATCATAATGATAAATAATTACAGTATATATATATATATATATATATATATGAAATACTTTAAATTATAATGGTTTAATTAAAATTTTAAAACTAAAACTATTTTAAAAAATATGATATACAAAAGAACTAAATGTGGTTTAAATATAATACTTAAAATTTAAATCTTGAGGTCATTTATTGTCTAACATAACTATTTTCCAACATTGATTTAAAATCTGCAAACAGACCATCTAGGTCTTAATGTGAACTACTTTTAATATTTTTGTTATTTCCAAAAATAAAATATGTTTTTACTTTTAATATTTTTGTTATTTCCAAAAATAAAATATGTTTTTACTTTTAATATTTTTGTTATTTCCAAAAATAAAATATGTTTTGTCTAATCAACCTCCAAAGTACTTTTATAATATTTGTTTTTAGAGTATTACAATTTAAAATTTCAATGACAGACACATCTTATTTATTATTGACATGCATTTCTATTTACTATTGTGTAAAACCAATCAATATTTAATTATAAATTTTAAATCTCTACACACTTCTATTTTTCTTTATACTACTTTTTCTACATGTTTATCTCTTGTTTTATTTTAATTTTTCTCTCTCTTAATATTAAGTTGGAGTAAAAAATTCAAAGGTTAGTTTTTTACTAAATATTTTTTTTTTTTATGTTGTCTTACTTTTGTTAAAATTTTATAATATATTACTCTAAAGTTATTGAAGTCTAAAAAAATTGAAAAAGAAAGATATAATTGTGTGTTGTTCTATCTTGTCTATTCAACAATTTTAAATACGTTTCTATCAATACATAATTTTAAAATAATTTTTTGGTAAAATAATAGATTGTTTCCCATATATCATTTTTAAATAAACAATATTTTGATCATAAATATAATTTGTCATATATACAAAAATTTAGACCAGTAATAGATCTGGTACAAGTATTTGTGTAAATAATATAAATATTTTAAAATATAAGGGTAAAAACCAAAAAAAAAAATTAGATCGATAATACAAAATTTTGTATATAAAAATATTTAGATTAATAATAGTTTTTTTTTGTCGTATACTATTTTTTTATCATAAATATTTGGATCACAAATATTATTTTTCGAATATAAATATATTTAGATCAATAATAGATTTTCCCCGTTTATAAATTTTATTTTTGGTTAGGTATTATTTACAAAAATATTGAGATCAATAATAAATTTTTGTACATAAAAATATTTAGATCAATAATAAATTTTTTCTCGTATACTATTTTTGAATAAAAAATATATAGATAATAAAGTTCATGTTTTGTATATAAAATATGTAGATCAATAATATATTTTTTCCCGTATACAAATTTTATTTTTATTTAGTTATCATTTACAAATATCTAGATCAATAATGAATTTTTTCCGTATACCATTTTTGCATCAAAATTATTTGGATCATAAATATATTTTTCGTATATAAAAGTATATAGATCAATAATAGATTTTTTTCTGTATAAAAATATTATTTTTGCTTAGGTATCGTTTACAAAAATATCTGAATCAATAGTATATTTTCGTATATAAAAATATTTGGATCAATAGTCAATTTATATAATAATAGACATATATTATTTTTAATTCAAAAACATATTTGATTATAAATATTATTTTCGTATATACAAATGTTCAGGTCAATAATAATTTATTTGTGTATAAATATTATTTTTGTTTACCTATCGTTATCAAAAATATCTGAATCAATAGTAAATTTTCGTATATAAAAATACTTAGATCAATAATAGATTTGTCCTGTATACTATTTTTGAATAGGAAACAATTGGATCATAAATATCATTTTTTGTATATAAAAATATTTAGATCAATAATAAATTTTTTGAAAATATGGAAATTTAAAGGTTTGAAAAAGTGGAGCCCATAGAGAAATTGATAGGTGGTCTATCTTTCCAGAAAAAATAAAATGATGATTACACTGTAAAATTGAAAAAAGTCGATAGGTTATACCTAGGAAAAAAATGATTTTATATTGAATGATAGTTTATTAAAGCATATATAGTGTGAATAAGAGTTGTTGAATGAATATAATATGGAAAATTCAAAAAAGATGCATGAAACGGTTCTCAATGAATTACTTTAGTCATTGTAAATATAATTGATACATAATTGCAGTATATATATATACTTTAAATTATAAAGCTTTAATTAAAATTTTAATATTTTAAAAAATATATTATACAAAATAATTAAATATGGTTTAAATATAATACTTAAAATTTAAGTATCATATTTGGATCGATTTTATAAAATAAAAATAAAAATTGCAATTGTTATAAATAACATTGAAAAAAGAAACATTGATTTAGTTGTATAAAGTATAAAAAAATGGGTATGTTAAAAATAGGACCACTGTGGATACAAAGTTAAGAGTAATAAATAATATAATAAATTATTAATTATTTCTTATTCAGCATTAATTAATTTTCATGGACACAAAGCTTATAATGAATTCATTTGATTTGGTTTTATTTTTTATTTTTTTCCTTATTTTTTTCTATCTTAATTTAACACAAATGGCGGTTTTTTTAAGAGAAAATTATGACATAAAATCTAAAAAAAATCAAACTATTATAAACATCATACGCATTAACAGGAGAAACAATGCACATATTTTTTTTTAAAAGGCCAAAGAAATAACATGAATATCCAATTAAGCCATAAGGTATGACATTAACTAAAATTGCTACAAAGTTTTCACATAAACATCATTACTATAATAAAACTCAACACCAAAATTTTAGGAACCTAAGACACACAGGATCACAAAAGACCTTCAAAATGGACTAAATTCATATCTAAATTACAATTATATTATTAGACTCTTTAAACTTAAGCAAATACAAATGTCTCTACCACACTATGATGATAATCAAAAATGATTTATAAGTATAATACTTGAACTTTTCCGGCAAATTTCAAAGCTCCAAAATTTCAATTGAGTGATGATTATCTCCCTGACTTGATAACCAAATGCATAGCCAAAATGAATGAAGAAATTCATCGTGCACCTGATAGATTTTATACGAAAACTAACCTCAACAAATTGATCCAAAATAGTTGACCTATAGTTAACATTCATCAAACAAGTAGTGGGGGTAAAAAATTAAATGAAATCCAATATTAAGAGCACTTTTGACCAGTTGAACATGATGTGTACAAGATTTCATACATATTGACAACACCTGAACATTATGAAAAATCCAATGATTCCATATCATATTAAAGGGTGGGAGAGTTGTAGCTTATGCCATTAAAAACACAATTCTGCATTATAGTTATGCTGCAAATTACCAAATCCCAATCATCAAGTGAATATGTTCTATATGAAATATGAAAAGTTAAACACACATATACACAATATAAAAGGTTAGATAAATTTTGAATTTGAAAGCTTACATTTTAACTTATATTCAAACCCAAAATTTTTGTTGAAGCATAAAAAGTCAACATTCCCATAAAAATTTCAAAACCTAAAATGTCTCATGTGAGATTTTCTGTCACAATAAAGAGAAGAGACAGTGTATAAAAAATATAAATTAATAACAATTAATAAACAATAACAGAACATAAAGTAGCAAGGATGAGCAGGAAAGTGAAAGAAACAAATAACATTAATTAAAATTAATTAATTTCTCAGAATCAAAATTATCTTTTTCTTCATTCCAACAACATAAACACAAAACCACATCTTCTATAACAAATAAATGCAATCAAAATCAATACAAAAAAAAACCAAAATTAATCCCAAAATATTACCAATTAATTAACCTTTTAATATCTCTCAACCTCCCGTATCATTGTTAGCTCTGATGACAAAAAAAGATAAAAATTAAAATAAAATCACAAGAACAAAATAAAATTGAAAAATAGATAACCTGTTTAACACACACAACAAGAAAAGTGGAAAAGGTTGAATTTTTATGTCATAATTCGCCATAATCGACATTGAGAACGTTTTCTTCAACAAACATACATGGAAAGTGTAAAAGGTTGGATTTTTATCTAAATAAATGTCGTAACCAACATTGAAAACGATATGTAAAAGATATAAAGTTAAAAAGCTCACCCTTTGATGTTGTTGGCAAACGAATGCGTTAAACCACTTGAATAACTTGTTAAACCACTTGAATAACCTGAAAAACAAATTCAGAATGCATTAAATCAACACCTCAGTTCAAAATCAAAATATGAAATGCATGAAGATTAAGAAGCTGAAAAAAGAAAGAATCGGAGAGTTAATGTTAGTATGAAAATGAATTAAAAAACATCATCAATGCTTCAAAAAATTTAGATATGTGAAAGTAAAAACGAAAAAAATACATAATCGCAAACGGAGTCGCTCACCACTGTTGTTATTCAGTTTTCTTTTTCCACCATGAAAACTGCTCCGCCATCTTCAAACGCGCAACCACGTCATCATCGCAAAGCCACCGTGAATCCATATACAAAACCGTAATACCACCACACTTCAGATCTGCAGGTTTCAATGAAAACACAGTTAGGTACGCAGAAGAGATAATGAAGAAAGTTGAGATAAAGAGATGAAAGGAAGAGAGGTTGGGAAAGATGTAAGAGAGATAAAGAATGGAAGAGAAGCGAAGAGTGAGATGAAAACAACAGCCTGGAACTGAAATGACTTTGCCTTGGGAACCGGTATTTGTGATCCAAACCCCTTATCGTGGGCACCTTTTTCAAAATATCTCTTTGGCTTTTCCAAAACACCACTTTCAAACTAACCAAACAGTATAAAATTATATTATATTTTCATATTTGTAGTGTAAAATTGACAAACTAAGACATTTGGGTCTAACCAAATCTGACTTTCGATTCCGATTTGGTTAGATTAGACACAATTTGCCCCTCAAAATGTGATTTGTCACAATTATAGACAAGGTTAAGAATGATATTTCTACAATGATTTCCTTTCTTATATTATAAATATGAGAATGCATTATTATTTTACAAATCAAACCCAATATTCTAGTAGGGGAGAGTTGTAACGCCCGAATATTTAGTTATAATTATTTAATTAAATATTTAAATAATTGTTTGTGAATTATTAACCGATATTATAATTATAAGTCAGTAATATTGGGCTTAGAGTAAAAAGATGCAAGTAGTAGAAGTGGGGGTAAGAATTAAGCCCAACAGTAATTATAAGGATTATTATTTAAATTAATAATAAAAAGAATTGAGACTTTTGTTGTCAGTAGAAGCAAACATGAAATTGGGAATGGAAGAACAGAGCGACGCGTAGAACTGGGAAAAGTTGGAACGATCAAGAATACTCAGAGCAACCTTCAATCCAAGGTAAGGGTGGGGTTCTTGCTCTATAATTGGGGATATGATGGGTAATTGGTAGTTATAGATGTAGGAGTGTTCAAAAAATCCATGCACCAAACCGAACCGCTAAACTGAACTGAAGTTAAAAGAACCAAACCATTATATATGGTTAGTAAACCGAACCGTTATTTTACTAACGGTTCTAGAACCGAACCAAATTAAAACTAACCAAAATTAAAACTGAACCATTAAAATTAACCAAACATCCAAAATTGAATCGCTTCGAAAGAGTATGAATCTCGTTCTCGTTGCCTTCGCTCCAGTTCCCAAATTAAATTGAGAATCGATTGAAAACCAAACCCTAAATTCCCAAATTAAATTGTTAAAGCTCCAAAGATGAAGAACCCTAAATTCCCAAATCGTTAAGGTTCAACTCAATTTCCAGCAAAAATAGTAGATTTGAAAGGTTCAACTCTAGTTCACTCAATTCAACTTTTTCATCCATCTCCTTTGTACTGTGTTCATTTTCATCCTTCAAAGTTTCATAACCGAAGACCAAGTTTGAAGGTAACAAAAGGGTTTCTTTCTTTTGTGCTTGGATTCTCTTATATTAGGTTAGGGGTGTATTTTTATCATATTTATGTTTGGTTACTCTGATATTAGGTTAGGGGTGTATTTTTTATCATATTTGTGTTTGGTTACTCTGATCACCATGGCTAATACTCATGGTATCACTAATATTGACATTAACAGTGTCACTGATGATGGTTCTGTCAAGAGTTTTTCTACTAACTGGTAACTCTTATCATATCTTATGTGTGTATACCACATCTTAACCAATAAATTACATAATAGTTAAGATATTTATATGATAAACATGAATAATGCATAATTATAGGCATGAATTTTACAAAAAGTAAATTGAAGTTTTCACTATAGTGCACTCATGAATAAGGTAGCCAATGTTATTGGAAAATGCATAAAAGTGGTGCAGTAGAACAACTGTTATAGTTATGGATATTTGAATGATTATAGGCATAGAATAATGCATGACCTCTATATAATTCTAACTGATAAACAGTATAGAAGAGATTTAGCTTTGCAAATCTTGAATAGTGCATCATATTAGATATATAATCTTGATTGAGTTATCATTCATCATGAGCCAAAATGTATCTAACTTTAAGCCAATAGTCAATATATCTAGCAGATCACCTTAAACCGAATTGGAAACAGAAAACCAGAAAATTCATTGAGTACAGAGCTATGATAAAAGCCTTATTTCAAACAAATAGAGTTACAATTGGATATTATTAGACCAGTTAGCAGCACAAGGAAGGAACTTGTATAGTCAAAATCTTGTGAAAATCTACAACAGTATAAACATGAAAAGTCAAACAAATCCAACCCAAAACTCAAGCTTCGAACTGTCTCACCTTTACTGCAAACTATACTGACAAACAGGATTTCAAAAAAGTTAGTGTTGACTAATCCAACCGAGCATCATTGACTTTTATCTAATTATTGAATATAGCATAATAGTAAAAAGGATGCTTTGAGTTGTACTGAAGCAATGTTTAAAATGACCAATGCATGCTTTTTGGACTCTTTTTTGTTACAGCTGATGGAGCTAGTGATACTTCATATTTTTCTTTTTTTAAGTAGGAATAAAAACTATTTGTGGTATATATATGATTTACACTGGTGCTTCTGCTTGTAAACTTTATATATTTGATTCACAAATGTCCAATTCCACAACCTCATGGTAGTGGTCTCAAATGAAACATACTAAGGCTTTCTTTTGTTCGAATCATTACCTTGCTGCATATATACATATTGTCTTTCTCATCAAGCTTCAATAATTTTATCTGTTGCCTTTTGATTTCAGGATTATATCTCTATACTGTACTACAACCTTAATAGTTTTGCTTAAATAGATGGCAGAGAATGTAGAGCATATAAGTCTTACAACTTCAGTTAGCACTCATGATGAAGCTATATTGCCACCACATCCCAAAGAAAGAAAGCGTCAATTATGGTCGGATATGTGGAACCACTTCACCGCGGTGGAAGGTGATGAGAAAAAAGCTAAATGCCATTACTGTGGATTCTTAATAAAGTATAGTAACGGAACAAGTGGTATGCGGACTCATCTAGGTAGATGCACTGCTTATGATCATGATAAAACTCAAGCCACCCAACCAAACAAAAGAAGAAAAACTAATTCAGAAGGGAAAGTAGTTTGTTCGCCAAGCTATTCTAAATTTGATCAAGAGGAATGTCGAGCGCTACTTGTAAAAACATTTGTGTGTTGTGAGCTTCCATTTTGTTTTATAGAGAATGAAATGCTTAAAAATTTATTAATCACTTTGCAGCCTCGGTTTTATATTCCATCACGTTCTACATTGAGGCGGGATATTTGGGCGCTCTACCTTGAAGAAAAGGAGAAATTGAAAAAATTCTTGTCAAATTGTGGAAGAGTTTGTTTGACTACTGACACTTGGACTTCAACTCAAAACTTAAGTTACATGAGTTTGACCGTGCATTTTGTGGACAGTGATTGGAGGATGCATAAGAAAATTATCAACTTTTGTCAAATCACGGGGCACTCGGGTCATATGATTGGAAAATATGTTGATGATTACTTAAGAAGTTGGGGGTTGAGTCAAATCTTGACCATAACCGTTGACAATGCTTTGGAAAATACCACTATGATTAAGTATCTCAGCATAAGGATGGGGTCTTGGAGTAATCTTGTTTTGAATGGGGAATATGTTCACATGCGTTGTTGTGCGCATATCTTGAACTTAATTGTAAAATCTGGATTGAAGGAGGATAAAAGTTGCATAAAAAAATTCGTCATGCGGTTAAGTATGTCAAATCATCTCCTAGCATACTAGTCAAATTTATGGAATATGCAGTGCAGGAAAAAGTTACATACAAAGGTGTTGTTATCCTTGATGTTGAAACTAGATGGAATTCAACTTATTTAATGTTGAAGGTTGCAGTATCAAAAAGCTTTTGACTTGCTCTATGCACGAGATAAGACATTTCGCAAAGAAATGGACAAAACTAATGGGGGAGTTAAGAAAGAGGATTGGGCATATGTCACTAGTGCTTCATATATGGCAGAGGTATTCTCCATTGGAAAAGGGATCAATAAGCATTTAGAGAGTGACAATGAGCACATCAAAATCAAGGCGGAGAAGATGAAACGTAAATTTAACAAGTATTGGGGAAATGCTGACACAATAAACATATTACTGTTGATTGCTTTTGTTCTGGATCCAAGGGTGAAATTGTCTATTGCGGAGTTTTATATTGATCTTTTATATGCCGACACTGGAAAGGCTAATGATCTAAAGAAAAAATTGAAGTCTTCTCTTTCAAAACTTTATGCTCAATATCGAGGTGTTGGTGACTCTCAATCTAGCCAATTAGACACACCACCGAATGAGGATGACGATGATAATATTTTTTTGTCACTACAGTCAGAAACTGGGCATAAGTATGATCTTAAGACCGAAATTGAATCGTATTTACAAGAAGGGCGAGTACAATACAATAAAGGAGTTGAGTTTGACATATTGGGATGGTGGAAAGCCAACTTAACTCGATATCCTATTTTGGCAAGCATAGCTCGAGAAGTGTTGGCAATTCCCGCCTCTACTGTAGCTTCAGAGTCGACTTTCAGCACTGGAGGAAGGGTTGTTAGTGATTATCGCACTTGTCTAACACCTAAAATGGTGGAAGCGCTTGTTTGCACACAAGATTGGTTGAAAGGAAAATCAATCTCCTTATTTTATGAGGAGGACCTTAATGAGATCCATCAATAAGAGGAAGGTAAATCAATTTTCTAACCTTTTTTTATTTATAATTTTCCAACTTATTGAAGATATTGTTAGGCCATAAACCACTCATGTTTTTCTGTAACAATATGTTTTATTCAGATTGCTAATTTTTTATTTTGTTTTGTAGAGATAACATCTCTGACACCGGTTGTTGATTTTGATGATGATGAAGGCTTTGCAAGTTAAAAAGAAATCTTGATGATGCTGAAGACTTTGCAAGCTAACAGAGTTTAACACCCTAGTTTAATAAGTTTTTTAGCTTAATTTGTAAATTTTATATACAGTTGTCCATTTTACACTAGTTTGGTAGATCGACATCCCAGTCCACACACCACACATGTAGTTACCTTGCTCCAGCTTTGTGTCCATCAATGGTTTGGTTCCTTTCCTACACTGGTTGTGGTTTCTTTTCTATTGGCTATGATATTCTCTGTTTGGCTCTAACTGCCATTGTTAAGGCTATATTATTTTCCAACTGCACACAATTTCAAGCTGCATTTAGTATTTCAAGATTTTTGGTCTTCCTTAATATTCTATGCTTCCAATGGAGCTTTTCAGTTGATTTGTAGATATTTGGATCTCAGTAAGTATGTGTTGACTGTTCTTCAATAGTATTTGACCTACTTTAAGCTGTAAATAAGCTGTTTATTGAAGTTTGCGATTTTGATTTGAATTAATTTTTTATTGTGAACATAGATTAAAAAAAAATTAAGTTAAAAAATTATGTAAAATAATATATTAAAAATGTTTATAAAAAAATATTACAATTAAATTTAAATAGTTTTTTATTAAAAAAATTCAAAATCAAATATAAACAGTTCGGTTCTTTAACAAATGGTTAAGTTTGAAAAAATTGCCTTGTAATAGTTTGGTACGGTTCGGAATTACGAACCGTTATACCAAACCAAAGTTTTTGGTTCAGTTTGGTTCTAAAAAAATTGAAACGGTTCGGTATGGTTCGGATAACTTTATTTAATGGTTCGGTTCGGTTCAGTTTTTTAACAAAACTATACCATGAACAACCCTATATAGATGTATGATTCTCTAGGTTGTGTCATGTCGGTGTGATTAACCGTAGAAAAACCCAAATTGGAATATATGATCTTGTATTCTGTGTATATTGTTGCTGTTGATTGTGCAATTTTGTTGCATATATTGTGTTGCTGTTGATTGTCCAATTTTGTTGCATATGTTGTGTTGCTGTTGTTGAATGAAAGGAATAGATGATTCTGGTGTTAGATGATGGGTTGTTGTTGCCAATTGGAAACAATCCCAACTGAATCGTGTAAATTGAAGAAAAACTGGTTTTTGGGTGAAATTGCACTGTATGAGCCGATCCATAATTTTATGTATCGATACAAGCTGATACAAGTTTAAAAACCAAGAGCGTGAAAATTTCTTGTGTCGATACATAAAGCATTGCGTCGACTCATGAGGCTGTTTTGTAGGACTTGTATCGACTCATACGTGGTATGTATCGATACAAGTCAGTTTTGTATCGATATAAAGGAAGCTTGCATCGGCTCATACTGTGTAAAACTAGAAAAACAGAAATTTAATTATGTATGAGTCGACTCATACGAAGCTTGTGTCGATACAAGCTGAGTATGTATCGATACATGGAGTTTTGTATCGATGCATACTGAACAGAAACAGAGAGGGAATTCTGGAAAATTGTTTTGGTCGTATCTTCGCGACCGTAACTCCATTTTTTATGCCGTTTGGATCGTTGGAAAGCTGGAAACATGAGTTATCCTATTATAATGCTTTTAAATGCTGTAGGTGAGAATTTGGATGAATTGAAAATAGTTACGTTGTGAATCTATTGTTGTTGAGGCTTGATGGCCAACGTTGACGGTTACGTTGTGGATTACGTTGTAATTGTTGTTGTATGCTGTTTAATTTCATTGCATACATATATTGCATATTGTGTTGGCCTATGTTGTCAAAATATGTTGAGCCGTTGGGGGCAATGTTGTTTAAATTGAAGGCTTACGCCTTGATGCCTCAAAATTACTGGCAATGGATTACGTTGGGAGTTTTACTCCGTTGGTACCACATGCATGTGCATTAGTTGAGTCGCATGTCGTAATACTTGATGATGATGCTGTTGATGACTAGATTATGCTGTTGTGAGTAATTGCATGTTGTTATGGAATAGTCGTGTATTGTTGTTGATTAATTGTGTGATTACAAAATGGTGAAATTATATGATTTCGAACTACAGATTGTTTATCATAACCTTAATTATATAGTTTGATATCTCACCCTTTGTTTGTTTTCGTCGTTACCTTTATATTGGTAACGTGCAGGTGATTAGGAGGAGTAGTCTTTGCTAATGTGGTTCTGGTTTAATGTCGTTTGCTCTGATACGTAGTGTAACGCCCGTTTTATTTAATATTATATTATATTAATATTTTTGAATTATCGTTTGGCGATTGTTTTGGCGACGAAAATAATTATATTAATTAATATATCTATTAATTTATCTGGCGACGCCGTGTTCGGTCCGGTTTTATTCATTCGGTTCGTAAATTATTATTCAGATCCGATATTTAATTCCCCGAAATTATTTTAATTGTTTGAATAAATAATATTGGTAAATATTAATAATGTGTTATATTGTAAGAATTGGTTAGGGGTGTGAGGAGTAATTGATGAGAATTGGGTTTTCAACTAAGACACATTTTTAAACCATTTCTCCTCATTTTCTTTCCATTCATAACACACCAAGCCAAACAAGAGCAAGAGAGGAAGTTAGTAAGGAAACAACTTTATAAAACCCTTTCCTTTGTTTTCTTTCCTTTTCCAACAACAAAATCCTAACATAGAAGCTTGAGAGAAAGAGAGGGTTTGAAGAAGAAGAAGAAGAAGAAGAGGAGCAAGAGCAAGCATGGATTTGGGGTTTTGTTGGAGCATCTTGAATCATCCAAGCTTGTGAGGTAAGGGGTTTGATTTTCCACTTCCTATGATTAGGGTTTTGATACATATATTGTGGATTTGTGATGAAAATTGGGGTTGTGGTTTTGAGTTGGGTGTTTGATTGTTTGATTTCCATTTCTTATAGTTAGGGATTGGTGGATTTAGTTTGAATTGGGAGAAAAATTGATAGATAGTTTTTAGAATTTTGTTGAGTGATTGTTGAAAATTTTTTTTAGAAGAGTTGAGTTTGAAACAGGTGGGGGAGAAGTTTTACTTCTTGGTGGCGCTTGTGGCTTAGGATGGAGCCTCAAGCAGTGTTACGCTTCGGTAACTTGAAGTGTAAGTTTGAAGACGTTGTTGTAGTTGGTAGAGATGGTTTATGTCACCATCATGATTGACGACTGTCTATTGACAAATTGAGGGACTTATCATCCTTAATCTCTTGTTGATAGTAGTCGGGAATTGTGTTGGATGGGATAGACTTGTCTTTCCAGCTTAATGGTGTAGGAAGCAGATGTGTTGGCACAGGGTACTGCATGGTTACTTGAGTTGTGAGCGAATTTGGATTTTGGGGAGAAGCAAGATTTTGGCAAAGCGAGCTTCTTGTTGTGATTCTTCCGAAGCTTAATGTGGAGATGTGAGTGAATTACCGCTGTAGTGCGAGGTGAAGTTTTGATGGATTTAGTTTCTGGAACTAGTTGTGATTCGAAGTATCCTTAAGGGACGTTTGCTTCTGGATTTGAGTTGAAGAGACAACTTGAGGATTGGTTGGAGCAAAGTTGTTTATTCGAGCGGGTCACCGTGGAGTGCTACCGTTGTGTTGTTCGAGAAGAGCCAAGGTTACCCGAGTTGGTGTGTCGGTTGTAGGCAAGTAACGAAGTGGATGTTGAGGACAAGTATCTACTTCCAAAGATTGATATTTGGATGAATTCGTCGTTTGGAATTTTTGCATTTAGTGAGATAGATGTGAAGTCTGGCTGCCTACGGGTTAGTGTGTGAGTTGAAGACATTTAGACAATGCTTTTCAAGATGGCGTATGGTCCTGGCGAGTGTTTGTTGATGTCATTAGTGTGACTAATGCGTCAGGTGTGATTTTGGAATGTTCGGGCAGTACTCTCATGAGTAGTTGTAAGAGTTATTTCGTGTTCATGGATATTATTGGGTTCACATCAAGCTAAGGAAATTGTGACAAGCATCCGAATGTTGCGTTATCAGTAGTGAAGTTAGACCAGTGGATGTCGATTATTCTAAAGATAGAATTTTGAACGGTTGGACGTGAGTGCCTTAAGTAAGCAACTTAGACGGTGATATGTTGGACAGTTCAGCGAAGATTTGTTTTGTATCTTGTAGAAGACTTCAAGGGGTTATTTCAGATTTTAGAAGTTCCTTTGTTTTGGATGGTTAACTTTATGAGTGTGATGGAAGATCTTTTTATAAGTTGGCATTGACCGTGGTCACTTTGACTCGAGATGGTTGAGTCGCTATTTGGATTCCGCAATGGGAAGCAAATTTGTTTGAACCAGTAGAAAGTTTAGCGAATGCCCTGATTTTGGTTTTGTTTGGTACTGAAGAACCTTGTACGGTGTATTGTGATATCTTATTTTGGACTTGAGATGTAATTCAATGTAGAGTTGGAAAAGTGTATTGCTACCTTAGAACGATTTGTTTTTCATACGGAAAAGTTGTCGGACGCGTGAGTTAGAATATTGACGCGGTTGTGCTCGTTTGATATCTAAAAGGTGCAGATGTTAATGACGAGGAGATAGGAATTGTTGAAGACAATTCAAGTTGAGTGCAATCTATAAAGAGACTTCGTCTGTTGTTGAGCTTAGTGTGTTGATATCGCGGATAAACCAAGAATATCTAATTTGGGATTTGTTATTTTGCAGAATGTTACATTTTTGTTTTGGGGCACTTGTTGAAATTTAAGTTTAAAAGGTTATTGAGGATTTGTTCACTACTATCATATGGATTTCTTTGGATACTAATAGCCGTGGTGGATTATTAGTTTGCGACTAAGATAAGTCTTGACGGTAAAGAATTTTGTGACGGTTTGATAGCCACAGGTACCTTAAGATGATTGATGTTTTATAAAGGAGAATGTTCTATCTGTGACTGAAGTTGGTCGCGATGGTGTTCGTGTTGGATTCTCTAAAATTTATGTTATGATTGTAAGTCCAATCTGTGTTGTAGGTCAGTGGTATGAGACGACATTGATGAGTAGAGTTCTCGAGAGAGTGTTGTGATTGAGTTACCACTTGGGACGATGGAAAGTTATGAAAGGCGTTTCGAATGAGAAGCCGGTGTATAGATCGTTGCGACAATACGAGGATTGTGATTACTTGATATATATTTTGGGAATTTTTATGAGAGAAGACTTCGTTGAAGTCAAGTGTATACGTCGAAGTTTCACGAGTGAATATTTGGACATAACTTGAAAAGGTTAAACTATTGTTGGCTGAAGATTTTGATGCAGATGATTTGAATAAAAATCACTGAGCTCGAAATAAAACAATGTCAGTATTCATCAGGAACGAGGAAAATGTCATGATCTGGAATGAAGAAATCAGCTCTTCGAATAAGATATTGAAACTTGGGGCTTCGAGTAGCAATTGTGATGATACATGTAGAAGGAGCTTCGAAATGGTAGTAGCGTGGTGTTAGGAAGCGAGTTCGAATCGAAAGGCAGTTTAGATATTTGAAATTCAAAATGTGAGCGGGATGAATGGAAGTTCGAATATACGCGTTGGAAAACGGTTCGGAGACGTGGAGGCTAGAGAAGCATAGTATTCTGCATGTCCGAAACGTGGCAAGCTCTCATAAGTCAGACCGTTATGGCCAAAATAGTATAAATAGAAGTCTTAGTGTTAGGATTTCGTGTGTCATATCTATTGTACTAAATTCAGTAACATTCAAAATACCACATGGCTAGGGAAACGAATGCACGAATAACGTACATATGATTGCACCAAACTCTTTTATGCAATAATGTATCTTTATCTTTCCAGTTTACCTTTTATATTGCATCAATGTCATTTAAATCTTTTACATTCAAAGTCATTTAATTTTCTTTGCTTTTGAACGCATTTCTCTCGCTTCGAAACTCTTTACTTTTTGAAACTCTTACATTTATGCTCTTATTTTCTAGAAAACTTTTACATACTTGCCTTTAAATTCTTGTCTTTTCACTTCATGCTTTATTTTAAAAGTCTTTTACATTCAAGAAATCCTTTAAACGTTCTTGCATTTATATACTTTCCTTAATTCGAAGTCTTTATATCTTACTTGTTCGAACTAGTTTTATACCATTTTACTTGATTTCGTTATTAGCTTATTGGACATCATAATCGAAACGTACTTGAAATATATATATATATAAAACATTCAGAAGCAAGTCTTGAACATGAACCATCATTTTAAGTTTATGCAAACGACCAATAACCCCATAGGATCAATCTAGTCGATCCCGCAAGTTACCAAAGGATTAAACAACAATCATAACGCTTGTTTGATAGTTTGGAGGACTAGCGGTTGTTTCACGTAAATCACCGTGAACAAATTGGCACGCCAGGGGAGAGATTGGTTGTTGCTAATTAAATTAACGTTTAAAAAACTTAATTATTGTTAAAAGGTTCTTTCTGAGTAAACAAAGTTCATTAGTATATGAACCTTAGGAGTGGTAGAATAACTAACAGTAACCAACCCTTACCCAGAAGAAATCGAAATAATAGGATGTCAGATCCAAATAACCCACAAGGGGAACAAAACGCCCCACATGCAGCAGCACTAATGCATTGCTTCGACGAGGGACGTCCAGTAGCGATCCTTGACGCAATCTGCATCTTCCACTAATAGTATGGCCACGAATGGAACAAGTGGCATGTCAACAAACAATTCGATCCTAGGTAGTACAGGACCACTGGGTACCGGAGGATTCATCCACCATCGAGGCACAAACCCATTTCGCTACCCCACCACCGACTAGACCATTCGTTTCGACAATACTAGACCCGTAAATTCCCGAAGACGGAATACCAACATCCTTCATGGCGTTTGCAAACTTGACGTCGAACGCGTCACCACACTTAGTCGGGTTCGGGGCTAATCAATTCATGACAAAACCAAGGTCAAGAGGCTATGGTACGTTGCCCATTTTGACCACGAAAATCAAATGGCTTTTAGGCGCTTAATGGATGATAGTAACCACAACATGATAGGAATATTAGCACAAACTATGCAAGAAATCTTTGCCCGATAGTTCAAAACGTGATCGTGACAACAGAGAGAACGCAGATAATATGAATCGAATAGCATTTCGTTGCTCCACGAAAGGCGAGGCGAGAACCGTGCATTGGTTCGATCAAACGCACCTATCATAGAAACAGTTGCGATGACCCACCGTATAGGCCAGAGAGGGAGTTAACTTGGGGCAAGAGCACAAAGGGTAGATTTCGATTCGAGAAGAACCACAAAGGGATTGATAGAACCACCAAGGGTCAAAAGATTTGAGGTCCGTGATTCGAGAAGAACCACAAAGGGGAATTATTGAACCGAGGGCAAGGTTGACAGACTAGAGGTCCCATTGAGAAGAACAACCTAGAGGTTGTCCTTGTAGGTCGAAACCAAGATCTGATCGATGGTTCATAGAGTTCGAAATGACAATATCTTGGTGGAAAATAATCTAACCACCATGATAGAAAGGATCATGGCCCAAAACGGTATTAACACAGAATTAGAAGGCCAAATTACGCTTCTCCATAGCAGACTATGTAATCCATACCGATTTGCCTAGGGTACAAGATCCCTAAATTTACAAAGTTTCTTGGGATACAAACGAGTCAACAATGAACATATAGCTAGGTACCTAATCGGCGGAGACATAGCAAATAACGAGAACCTTAGGATTAAATATTTCCCAAGTTCCCTTACTAAGAATGCTTTCACATGGTTCACTACTTTGCCGGATCCATAGACACGGACCCTCTTAGAAAGGCTTCCATGAACAGTTCTATATGGGACAATCCAAGATAAGCCTAAAGGAATTGGCAAGTGTTAAAGGAAGTTCACTAAACCTATAGATGAATACTTAAATAGGTTCAGCTCTTGAAATCTAGATGTTTCACAGTCCCGAGCATGAGTTAGTCGAAATGGCGGTGGTCCGGACTATTCTATTCGAAAGAAATTAGATACTCAATACTTGAGAGATATGACTCGCTTAGCAGATAGGGTTCGTCGAAGGCTAAAGGCCAAGAAGGCCGGGCTAAGAGTAATAAGAAGGAAAGAGTCTCCTATGTCGAAACGGAGGAAGGTGAAGACTACCACAATTCGAGGAGATCGAAATAGATCTCTTGAATTGAAACAGCTCCACCTTACTCTTGTAAACTCCTGGTCCCCACAAAAGGGAAAGAAATTGTTGAAAATGAAAAAAATGATAAGTTTCCAAAGAAGGTGTATACTTTCGATATAACAAAGTGTGATGAAATTTTCGATTTACTAGTCAAAGATGGCCAATTAATTGTGCCACCAAATGTCAAAATGCCTCCTTTAGATCAAAGAAAGAAAAGAGGATTTTGTAAATATCATAGTTTCCGTGCCACAAAACCTCACGTGTTTTCTTTTCGTGGACTTGATTCAAAATGCAATCAAAGAAAGCGACTAAAGTTTGCTGATAAACCAAAAATGAAGGTGGATGAAGACCCTCTTGATATTGCAGACACCAACTACTCCGAGCCCTTGAGCATGGGAGACATCAATATGGTGGAAGCAGACCAATGGGCCACTACATTGAAAGAGGAAAGCACTGAGAGTGAAAGTTGGGTGTTGGTCAAGTCAACAATGGAGTCATCAAGACGCCCACGAACGGGAGCCGGTCGAACCAACTCCAATTGTTGTTTGAAGGAATCCAGTTCCGAGGGTCGGAAAGCCGAAAGAAATTGACACAGCATCAAGGCCGAGGCTCAAACCGAAAAGGTTCGATTACAAAACAAGCTTCCTCAAAAGGGACATGGGATACCTTGGTGAGCCTAGTGGGAAGTTCGACTATCCGGTAAAATATTCGCCCGAGAGTTCGAAAGTCCGAATCGAAGACGCCAAACCATCGGGATGGGAGATAATGATCTGAAGAGGAAGATAAAGATGGTAACGTTCCTCGAAAGACACGGGACACCTTAGGGAGCCCGGGGAAATTTGATTATATGGTAAAATATTCTCGGAGAGTTCAAAGATTCGGATCGAAGACATCAAACCATCGATGGGGAGATAATGGTGCGAAAGGGCCGATGTGGATGTCAATATGGTGGACATGGAGAGACCCATCGAGATGTAGGAAATGGAAAGATATCTCAAAAAGAAAAATACAAAATGGAGGATGGTTATGTCCGATACTAGTCTAAAACAATATCTCATGCTGTGCCATAAGGGACATGCTGAAATGATGCTTTGTCCAAGATGCAGCATCATATGCAACGAGAGGATTGCCATGGAGTTCGAACGAAAACAAAGGGCTCGATGGAGTAAATGGCGCCAAGACAACCAATTGTTCGATGCTACCCTAGAGCCGGGAAAGTTTGTTGGAATTTTAGTACATCGTCACAAAGGGCAACCAAGTGCTTGATTTGCCCAAGATGTTCAAGATATCGACTAGAACATGGCTGGAGCTTTCGAAACGATTTCCTTCACCCAATGCTGGAATCACAAGGAAGTTGGTCAAATGAGTCAGCATTTCGATGGTAGTCACGGTCGTGGCCGGATAGCCCATATCCTAAGGGTGCTCAAGGGTGACATTTAAAATCCCTATACCAAGATGATGGTCGCAAGTCAAAACCAACAAAGGGAAGGATAGATGAGGAGGCAATGAGCGAAATCGCGTCATGCCATGGTATCGGAGACAATTCAACACAGAGGGAGGAGGCGGGGGAAATTCTAAAGGTAAGAATCCCATGTCAAGATCCCAATGGCGAAGGCAAGAACGGAATCGAAAGGCGAGAGGAAGGTTTAGCGGACAAAGGCGGTTTCGACCAACAAAAGCGTCAAGCACCAATCAACCAACAACAAACAGTAACTCAAGACAAACCTCTAGTTAGTAGGAGGCTTTTTCGAAACAAAACTAGATGAATCAAAAGAGTATACCCAAGTCCACAAGAAGACGAGGATATGCTTACGATAACTTCAATCGGAAGGAGAATCCTCCTTAACCTAAACCGCAATGTGGTATCAGATTACCATCCGAATTTGGGGCCGAAATCGAAAGGAAGAAGAAGACACCATTGATCGATGAAACATGACATCGTTATTATGTAATGGATAATGGCGCGGTCAAGAGCGAGCATTCTTTGAACACCCGATCCACAATGAAGAATCATTTAAAGCCACGCTCATTCGAGCAAAATGGAGCCCACGGGTGAACAAGGTCTTAGTAGATGGGGCGCGGTCAATCGATGCCTAAATTCATCTTTGAAAAAGTTAGGCATTCAACGGTGATGTTAAACCTCATAACATGGTTTTATCCAACTATGAAGGGAAGGTAGGACAAACGTTGGGGGTAGTGCAAGTGGAGTTAACTGTCGGATCAAGCTGCAGACCCACTATGTTTATGGTGATCGAAGCCAAAGCAAACTATAACTTGCTATTGGGAAGATAGTGGATTCATGGCGTAGGGGCAGTCCCTTCGTCGATGCATCAAAGGTTAGTCCTGTGGAGAGAGGATGGGATAATAGAGAACATCGAAGCGGACCAGAGCTACTTCATGACAACAGTTAATCTAGTTAATAAGAGGAATTATGACAAGTATCTGGCCAGAATAGCTCCCTGTACCCCAAGTGACGAACTGAATGAAACAAGAGGTGTACATTACTATATGACCCTTCGCCATGATGGCATGTATTGGGATAGGAAAATAATTAAGGGTGATGAAGGAGGCGAAGGCACTTCGCAAAGACGGCCACCAGCGGAGTCCGATGACCTCGATCATGGTCGAGTCCTCTTTCCTCGAAAGGATTTCGCCTATATGGTGAGAATGAATGGAAAGCGGAGGCTGCAATAGAACATACAGTTGAAGTAAACGAACTCAAAGGGAATGATCCGAAAGATTCACCCTGTGACGAGAACGAAATAGATCAAAGGCTTGATGCCATTTATGATACAGAACCCTTGGGCTTCGAGAAGGATCCAACAAACTCAAGTGCTAAGATGTTGGCACAAGACCCACTCGAAGAAGTGAATTTGGGGGATATCAACACAAAAAGAATCACCTACATAAGCGCGAAACTCAGCCCAAGCCTCAAACAAGAGGTGATCGAAGTCCTCAAACAGAACAAAGATTGCTTTGCATGGGACTATGACGAAATGCCTGGTTTAAAAAGAGAGTTAGTGGAGCATAGACTTCCAATTAAGGATGGCAAGAAGCCCATCAAGCAGACTCCCAGGAGGTTCGCGCCAGCGGTGCTCACGAAGATCAAAGCAGAGGTCGAGAGGTTGCTACGCTGCAAATTCATCAGAACCACAAGGATTCGAATACCTAAGTATGCTAGATGGATACTCTGGTTATAATCAAATTTTTATTGCTGAAGAAGATGTTGCTAAGATAGCATTTCGCTGCCCAGGAGCCTTAGGCACCTATGAATGGGTAGTGATGCCTTTTGGTTTAAAAAACGCTGGGGCAACTTACCAAAGAGCAATGAACTCCATATTTCATGATTTTATTGAGACGTTTATGCAGGTGTACATTGATGATATAGTCATCAAATCTATATCTGCAGAAAATCATCTGCATCATCTGAGCCAATCATTCGAAAGGATGAGAAAACATGGCTTAAAATGAATCCCTTAAATGTGCATTTTTGTGCGGAGATTTCCGGCTTTGTGGTTCATAAAAAGGAATTGAAATTAAGAACAAGACCAAAGCCATCATGGAGACTAAAGCCCCACATCGAAAAAGGAGTTACATCTCTACTAGGGAAGATTAATTTTCTCGGAAGATTCATTTCAACCTAAGTGGGAAAACACAAGCTTTCTCTCCACTACTGTTTAAAGCAAGGCCAAGCCTTGAATGGAGCACAGCAGGAGGCCTTCGACAAGATTAAAGATACCTATCTCAACCTCCTATCTTGTTCCACCTTCATGGGAAAACCCATGAGATATATATCTGCGTCTGAACTTACTATAGGTAGTATATTAGTACAGGAAGACAGTAATGGCATCGAAAGAGCCATATATTATTTAAGTAGGGTGTTGAATGATGCAGAAACTAGATATAGTAATATAGAAAATTTGTATCTTTGTTTATACTTTTCTTGTATGAAACTCAAGTATTATATAAAACCTGTTGATGTTTGTGTTTCATCTCATTTCGATGTTATTAAACATATGCTTTCCAAGCCAATAATGCATAGCAGAATTGGTAAATGGGCATTAGCTTTGACAGAATATGCTTTGACTTTCATGCCTTTAAGAGCAGTGAAAGGCCAAGTAGTTTCTGATTTCATTGTGGACCATTCATTGGTCGAACAACCTGTCATGGGTTATGTCGAAATGAAACCTTGGAAGCTATACTTTGATGGTTCGACCCATAGAGAGGGCAGTGGTGTTGGAGTTCTCATTATTTCTCCTGAGGGAATTCCAACAAAATTCAAGTATAAGTTAGATGGCCCTCGTTGCTCGAACAACGAAGCTGAATACGAAGCGCTTATTGTTGGACTTGAAGCTTTGTTGGAATTGGGGGCAACTAGAGTTGAAATCAAGGGTGATTCAGAGTTAGTAGTCAAGCAGATAACTAAGGAATACAAATGCATAAAGGAAAATCTGATGATATATTTCGTCATAGTTAATAGGCTACTCAAAAAATTCGAATACATGGACATTCAGCACGTACCAAGAATAGAAAATCAAGAACCAAATGACCTAGCACAATTAGCTTCAGGTTATAAAGTCTCTGCTAAAAACTTAGAGGATTTGATTGAGATAAGAGGAAGAGTCATGGCTACCATACTTACACCATCAGATCTAGAGAATATCAAAGTAAGTTATGGTGATAAAGATAGGTTCGAAGTATTAGCCATAGACACTTTAATAGATACAGATTGGCGAAATCCATTAATAAGGTATTTAGAAAACCCAACATTGAATGTGGATAGAAAAATAAAATATAGAGCGTTGTCATATGTCCTTATGGGAAATGAATTGTTCAAGAAGACCCAAGAAGGTGTGTTACTAAAATGCTTGGGAGAAAGTGAGGCGTATCTAGCGCTATCAGAAGTCCACAATGGGGTATGTGGAGCACATCAAGCGGGTCATAAAATGAAGTGGTTGCTATTTCGATATGGTATGTATTGGCCCAGTATGCTCAAAGATTGTATAGATTTTGCTAAAGGATGTGAAGAATGTCAGAAACATGCAGGGATTCAACATGCTCCTGCAAGTGAGTTGCATTCGATCATTAAGCCATGGCCCTTTAGAGGATGGGCATTAGATTTAATAGGAGAAATCAATCCTCGCTTCATCTAAAGGTCGAAATATATCCGGTAGGAATAGACTATTTCACTAAGTGGATCAAGCAATACCATTGGTAGTCGAGATCAAGAGACTATCATCGAATTCGTGCAAAGGCAGATTATCTATAGGTTTGGGTTGCGAGAGCATAACCACGTACCAAGGATCGGTGTTCTTGGTAAAAGATGCAAGAATTTGCCCAAGAAATGGGGTTCAAGTTGCTAACGTCAACACCATATTATGCTCGAAACGGTCGGTCGAAGCGACCAACAAAGTAATAATAGGTCTAATAAAAAAACATGTTGGTAAAAAACCAAGAAAATGGCATAAGACTTTAGATCAAATACTATGGGCCTGCAGAACATCCCCTAAAGAAGCTACTAATACTACACCTTTCCAATTAACATTTGGTCATGATGCGGTCTTACCGGAGAAATTCATCTGATCAATTCAAAGGCAAAATGAAATCTCATCTTTTTATATTGGGAAATGATGATGAATGAGTTGGTCGAGCTAGATGAAATTAGATTGCATGCATTAGAAGTCGATGAGGCAAAAGAGAGTGGCGGAGCATATAACAAAGGGTGAAAGGTAAAACATTCAAGATTAATGACTTAGTTTGAAGGTTATATTGCCCATGGACAAGAAAAATAAAGCATTAGGTAAATGGTCACCTCATTGGGAAGGACCTTTTCGAATAGCGAAAACATTTTCAAACAATGCGTATGAAATCGAAGAGTTGGCAGATGACAAACGAATCCTAAAGGTTAATGGGAAGTATTTAAAGAAATATAAACCACGCCTGCAGGAGGTTCGAATAGTAGCAACGTAAATCATAAACATATAACTCGAGGCCAAAATGGTGAAATTAGTTGCCAAAATGGCATTGTCAAGTGTTACAAACAAGCATTCAATTAAGATACAAGATTGCTTTAAATAAACAAGTTCAGAAGTGGGTATTGTTCCTTAGTCGATCAAAGATATTCTTAAAAGACTCAAGCTTGTGTTGAGTAGAGCGCTGGGCTCCTTCCAAGATAGCAACTTCGCCCTTCAGCTGTTCAGCCGCCTCAGTCTCTGCAAGCCCTTTATTCAAAAGCTCTTCGAATCGATTACCAAAAGTGTTGGACTCATATGCAAGTTGTTGCTGCCGGGCTTCCTTAATTTTATGTTGAAGTTCCTGGATCTGCTTCTCCCATTGAAGAATGGATTGAGCTCGAAGATCATAATCAACTTTAGCTTGCTTCATATGCATGGCATGATCTTCAACCTCCTTAGTGAGCTTCGAGGCATGTTCATAAGCGGCGTCCATTGCAGTTCGTGTTTCTTGGACTTTGTTGGCAGCAGATTCGTTTTGAAGAAGGCATCCAGTTACGTTATCGATCAGGGATTGAAGTTCAAACAAAATGGTGCTGACTTCCAGGGAACATGTGGCGAGATTGACTTGATTGATAAGTCCCTTCATCACGAAGCAGGCTGTACTATCTTTTCTGAGTACTTCGAATAAATCCACATCAAGTACGGTTTTTCGAATCTTGTGAAGAAGTATGACTCTATCATCAGAAGGTACTGAATTAGAGGTCGAACCAGCATTAGCCTTGGTGAGGGGAGTGTTTCTCTGAGCTAGTTTAGCCTTCATGTACCCAATAGGGTCAGTTCGTTTCAAGAGGGCTAACTCCTCTTCGGCTGTCTGGCATTTGGAAGACTCTGGAAGTTCCATATGCAATGGAGTGACATCCATCTCAACGTCCATTGGATCATTAGTGGGAACCTCATCGTCTTCATTATTCGCTTCTTCATCATCCTCTTCATCATCAATCAAGTCCACCACCTCGATGTTATCATTTTGATTACCACCAGCATCAGATGCCGTCCCTTCGCTCGAACTTTCTTGAGCGTCTTCTCCTTCTTCATCCTTAGACCCTTCCTCACTTGAACTTTCGCTCTCTTGATGAGTTTTGGGAGGAGACTCTGGGTGAGGAGTCTCTGGAGGCACTTCTGTAGCATCTTCGAGCGTTGTTTCGTTGGTCTCCTTGAGAGGAGGCGAAGTGCCTTGATCATCTGGCTGTTCAGAAGTTCCAGTTGGAACTGCTGTCATACCCCAAAATTTGCCCTCCATTTATTCAAGAGATTTCATACATCCATACTCAAGGATTCCTCAAGAGTTGATCAGACAAACTCTCTCCTAGACAATCAACCCAAACTAGGGTTTGGTATCTCTCAAGCCAAGATGGATTTCCAATATCTCCAATGGTCTTCATGCCTCCTCATATGCTTCAAAGATTCTCCATGTCAAGTTTCAAGCCTCACAAGTCAAGTTTCCTCAAGCAATTGCTCAGATGATTGAAAGTCGAGTGTATTGGACAAAAGTCAATCGTGGTCAACATACATCAAAACTTCGATTTTTGGTCAACATCCTCATTTTGAAGTTACATTCATCATTTGATCAAGGGTTGATCATGATTCATCAAGAAAACTCAAGATTTGCTCAAAAGTCAAACTTTCTAAATTAGGGTTTCTAGGTGAAAAGTCAATCGAACTTTGTGATCATAACTTTCTCATACTTTCTCGAAATTTTCCCACCAAAGCTCATTTTGAAGGAAATTCAATTCTCTACAACTTCATGTCTCACAAGAATGTCCAAAAATGCTTCATTTGAGAGGTATAGCTCAAAACATTACAGTCATTTTCAAAGTCAACAAAAGTCAACTTTTGTTTTGAAGATATATTGAGCATGGTAACTCCAATTGAGATGAAACCAAATACATTGGTTAGAGGACTCTTAGAGCTTTCCAAAAAGTCCAAGAACACTCAAAAATGTGGAAAATTGAGCAAGTTACACCATTCACAAGTTGGGCAATTTTGGAAGAATGCACAGAGAGATACTTCAAAAATCAAATCTTTTGCAAATGAGCCTACTTTTTCTTCATCCTAACTTGTTCCTCATACAATTAGGAATGTCCAAGCCCAATGCCACGAATTTTTGATTTATTTTTCTATTTAATTTGTAATTTATTCATTTAAATGCAAATTAAATCTTAAAATAAATTATAAAATCAAAATTAATTGGAAGATTGATTTTATTGCTTTCTTGTGATCCAATCAACCCATAAATGCCAGCAATTTCGAAAATTAGATCAAATTTGGCAAGATTGGATTGAAATTGGACAAAATTTGAAAATTTGATTTCATGAGAATATCAAATTTGATTTCCATTGAATATTGATTAATTCTTTCCAAATTCAATCCCAAATCCATCCAGCATATATACTTGATGCATCTCAATTGCAAGGGACAAAAAAATTGCCTTGGAAACCCTATTCTCAAAGTGAAAAAACCGTGGTGCATAAGCTACTAGCAATCCTTGTTCCAGCTCGTTTCAATCAATTTCAAGGTGTCAAACACATTCCTTGGCATATCCAGAGTCGATCCAGACCTTTACTTTGCCAAAAAGCATCAAGAATCAAGCAATCCGGTTTTGGTTTGTTCTTATATTTTTCAAAATCGAATTCTGTTTATCATGCATTTTTAACATGTTTTGATGTTTGATTTGTGTTTAGTTTGAAGTTTGCAAGCTATCTGGACAATCGAATTGCATTCTTGTGGCTTAAATCGAAATCTGCCATGTTTAGGGTTCCCTGGTTCGAATTAGGGTTTCCTTAAAAAGGACAAATTGGACAAAACGAATACCACCATCATGTTCAGAATGATGAATCCAATCGAACCATGCCTTTGAATTGAATTTATATTACGTGTGTTGCATTTTTGATGTTTGCCAGGGTCATAGCGTCGCTCTGAGGCCGACGCAAAATGCCCAGAATTCAAACAAGAACGATGAAGTTCTTGGCGCGAAGATGGAGCAATACGAAGGCGACGCGTGTGAAAATCCACTAAGTCTGTTTTCAAACACAGATGCGCATATGGTGTAGTGGTCAGCGTGTGGGTTCTCAAGGTCTGAAGTCAGGGTCCCGAGTTCGATCCCTATGGGCACCAGTTTGCATTCTTTTTTAAAAACTTGCATATTTTCTATATTTTTCTTATTTTCAATATTTTCCATTCATTTTAATTGTTTTCATGATTTTTATTCTGCATTAAAAAAATTACCAAAAAAATATTTTCTTTTTACATTATTTTCATAAAAATGTTTATTTAATTTAATATATTAAAAAATATAATTTTTGCATGCATATTTATTTTATTTATATTTTTGCATTTAATTCACTTTTAATTGCATTTTAATTATTAAATCTTTTCCAAAAAATCCCAAAAAATTATTTTAATATATTTATCTTATTTCCAGCATATATTAATTTTCTCATATTAAAACTTGCATTTTTCTAACATTTTTTCTCTTGTTCGATTCATATTGCATTTTCCGATTTCTTCTTTTTGTACAGGTTGATCCGATTCAGACGATTTTCTCTTTATCATTTTATCATTCTATTTTCCAATAATGTAATTGCTCATGGGTTGTAATAGTTTAATCTAGGGTTTTATTTTCCGCATTTTAAATTATGTATCTGCCCCAAAGCCTTGTAATAGCGTAGGTTTTACTTTCCGCACCTTTACATTCCCGCTTTACATTCCGCATTTTATTTTCCGCACCCTTATCAATTGCTAGTAATTAGGCGTGTATGGCAAGATAATAATTGGACATAGCTCACACTAATCTTCAAGATAAAATATCCGAATTTGACACACTTCTCTCACACATGCACCCCTTAGGGTAATTCTCTCTCGATGCCTTTCGAATTCAAATGGTCATGTCCCTCGAACGTAGAGGTATTCTAGCACCGTTGCCTTCAAAACAAATCATCATAGTCCCTTCGATACAAAGATCATAAGACCCACGATGTCGCCTCCGAATACATGATCTTGACCCTCGATTGTTGCCTACGAAAAATGATGATAGTCCCTTCGAATGTGCTAGGATACTTCCTACAAGTTGTCTTCGATGACCATCCGATGTCCCTTCGAATGTCCCGCTTACATCCAACGAATGGAGCTACCTACTAACTAATGGTATGGCTAGTGCTATTCTAAAGGAATGTAGAAGTACAACAAAACGACCAATTCTGAGTGGGTAAATAAGTCTTTTAGTTGCTTGCTCTATCAAATGCTTTTCACACCACACACTTTTTTTTCAAAGTTCAAATTCTTTTCAAAACAAAAACATTTCCGAACACTTTGTATACACTCCTACATGAGTCATTACAAAGTCAAAGCGAAATGCCTTTCTTCAAAACATTTTTGTCAAACACACAGAAAGCAATTTTAAAAAGTGATCTAGAGCAACTAAGAGCCCGTAGATAACTACGGATGGAAAGGGGTGCTAATACCTTCCCTTTTCATAACCATTCTCCGAACTCGAGAATCTAACGAAGGTCTTTTTCATTACTTTTACCTTCCTTAATTGGATAAAAATAAAAGTCGGTGGCGACTCTTGCTATCCGCACATTTGGATACAAAAATCCTACAAAGTCAGTTCACCGTATCACAACTGCCATATTGGACGAACCTTTATTCTGCACCAGATTGCTTGAATCTCCATGAGGAGAGGAATGGATCGGAGCAGTTGTTTGTGGGGTAGGAGTCGAAGTAGTTGGGATCGGAGTTGAATCATCCTACACGAAACAAAAAGAAGATTAGAAACTTATAATTAAGGTACGAATAATCATTTTCAAAAAGTTCGAAGTAAAATCACCTGTGGGTTATCTGTAGATATATTGCTGTCTATGTGTTCCAACATTACGTTGGAGGTCGAAGGTGGATTTTTGGATTTTTGTGAGGGAGCAACATCCCTGGAATCAAGTCCAGAGACGTTAGTGTCTTTTGGAGTGTCTTTCTTATGCTTCTTTCTTAAAACCGATGGTGAACTTTCCCCAGCCTTGAGAGTCTTTCCACTAGCACTGGGTTTTCTTTTCTTTGGAGTAGTTGGTGGGAGTTTGCTAGGCTGAAATAATGCGAACGTAAGTTAGACTTCAGTTATAGACTTGAACTTGTTTCGAAATGCCAAAATAAAACTGTTTACCTTTGAGGTTGGAACGGTTGTTGGGATTGGAGCAGGTGTTAGAGTCTGAGTAGTTGTTGGAATCGGAACATTGGTGTTTGTTGTTGTTGTTGGTGCAGGAGTGATTGTTGGAGCTGCCTTGGGTACATTGTCATCAACTTCGTTAGTTGTTTGGGAACTACTATCTTCCTTGGTCTTTGATGCAACAGTTTTTATTCTGATAGCTGAAAAGTGAAAAACATAAGACAAAATGTTAAAATAAAGTAAATAAGACTTATTTGGGGTTTCCCAAGCATTCGCACCTGCGCCTTCATTCGAAAGAATCGACATGGCAGAAAGGTCATAGCGAAGATGCCCTGGGAAATTATGGAGCCAATGTCGAGCCCATGTCACAGTCTCAGATGGCTTTAGTTTCCTTTGAGATTTGTACTTGAACATCTCTTTGCAAGTAAACCACCAAGGGTATGGGGGAAACCAAGCCAGGGCCAGTTCTGAGGTAGGTAGTTTGGGAAACTTAGGTGGATGCATTTCGAGTGCCAACCTATACCTATCCTCGGTGACAATCTGAAGGAAGTCGAACTTAGAGACTTTTACGTAAATTTTTCCTTCAAGGTTTGGGACGCTCGATATACCGTGGACTCCAGCGTGTAGGATCATAAGTTGTTTCAAGTAAGTTTGAAAAGCTTTAATTTCTTGGCGTGAGTGAACATACCTTTCTTTCTATGTACCGCACATCGAATGCAGAGTTAGTTTCTCTTCGATAGTAAGAGTGTCAAACATACAAGACTGGTAGAATCTACTCCACCAATCCAGAAAACCTTTGGATGAAAAATAAGTTGGTTCAAAAGAGATCAATTTAAATTGAGCAAAATCTTGATATTGTTCTTGCTGAAGTTTGGCTTCTCTAGCCTTGAAAGCTCGACCAGAGGTAATGGAGTCGTGAGTCTGAAAGAGTGGTTCAGGAATCAGTTGGCATAAACCAAATTGTCTTGAGACAAAGTTGGGTTGGTAGGCGAATAGAAGGATTTGATTCTTGGTCGGAGTGATTCTTGAAGAAATTAGTCTTGGGAGCAAAAAGGCTTTCCAGATGTCTTGGGTTTCTTTGGTCTTGGCAGCCTCCGAAAGGGATATGGTAAACCATGATGGTCCGTGGGTCCTCGAAGCAAAAGGCGCCATAGTCTCTTCGAACTTATGCTTCTTGGAAAATAGCATGATGTACTGGGAAAATAAAATCTGGAAATCAGTTTTGTCATCACTTGGAGTCAGTTTCCTTAACCTCGTGCCCTCAATATTTTGATCCATCACTTCTGGGTTTTGCTCAACAATGGTGTCAGCAGTAGAAAGTGAAGATTCGAACATGGCATTAAGCCATAGTTGAAGCAACCAGAAAGGACCAGCTAGCAAGATATTCTTAGGAGTATGGGATTTTAAGCTCCACCGACCTCAAACTTTCATAAAGGTCAACTAGTAGGAGTTCACTTAAATTAATCCTCCTATTTTCATGTAAATCCCTTGCTAGAGGATGAACTGCTAGCCACTTGAAGTGATCTCGCAAAGACATATCTTGATAGCGGAGGGTGAGGAAAGAAATGTGTTCAACGTCAGAAACACTATCACCTTCAGTGTGATAATGACTGATAAACTTGGAGAAGCTAGCTAACTTGATATCGAAGTCAATTATGCTTGAGTGCTCCTCAGAATCAGGAATGTATGTTTCTCCTAATGGTGATAATCCAGTGATAGCAGCTATATCAAAGAACGTAGGTGTGATCATCCCTCCAGGAAGGTGAAAGGTATTGTAAGTACTATCCCAGAAGTACAGGGATGCAAAAAGTAGAGGATGGCTGTAGGTAAAGCCCGGTTTTGATAACTTGAGCAGATTGTAAGTACCTAGTTCCTCCCACTGATGGGATTTCTTAACCTCTATTTTAGCAAACCAATTCTGGTATGCTACATCAGCAGTAAGACAAGATCGAAATGGTTTGAAATTACTTTTAACATAGTCCAAAATGAAAGGATCCTTTGGGGGAATATCAAGGGTTCCTATAGTTTTAGAAGCAGAGGGTTCGTTCACATTATCAGTTTCTACTCTAGGGATTTCCATTTTGTTAAATAACGGTTTAAAATCATAGCAAACAGGGAATATGGTTCTAGTGTCCTTCAAAATCTCAAAAACTGTGAGAGGGCCCATTAGGGCAAACCTCTTTCCAGAGGCGTTAGTAGGGATTAGTACCTGTGAAGAATACAGGAGTTCTTGTTCCTTTGAGATGCCTTGAGGAATGAGTACCGATTGGCCGTGGTGAGTTTCAACCTTGCTTTCGGGATCGTTCGGTGTTCTTGGTCTTCTTCTTAGAAATCTTTTTCGAGATGTTGTTGTTGAAGACATTGTTGGGTTAAGGTTTTAGGGTTTTTGAAAGAGAGAAGAAAAGGTTCGAGTGTGGAAAAAGAGTAAAAACCGAGTCATTGGGTTTTATAGTAAGGAATTTGAAACAATCATCAACTAAGGCCAAGGTACGTGGAGAACGTGGGTTGGACACGGAGTAAGGTGGCGTAAAGCAAGCATTGGAAATAAGCATGATTAAAGACAATCATTATCTTTAATAACCGCACATACCGTTTTGTTTGGTTCGAAACCCAAGAGCCAGCATGACTGATGTAATGGAGGTCATACACAGTGTCATTATTGATCAAGGTCACATCAAAATCTTGTGGATATATTTAAAATAAGTATTTCTCAGATAGGGATTCGAAATACATATTTTAAAGGGGCATTTTGTTGGCTGAAGATTTTGATGCAGATGATTTGAATAAAAATCACTGAGCTCGAAATAAAACAATGTCAGTATTCATCAGGAACGAGGAAAATGTCATGATCTGGAATGAAGAAATCAGCTCTTCGAATAAGATATTGAAACTTGGGGCTTCGAGTAGCAATTGTGATGATACATGTAGAAGGAGCTTCGAAATGGTAGTAGCGTGGTGTTAGGAAGCGAGTTCGAATCGAAAGCGGTTTAGATATTTGAAATTCAAAATGTGGCGGGATGAATGGAAGTTCGAATATCGCGTTGGAAAAGCGGTTCGGAGGCTAGAGAAGCATAGTATTGCATGTCCAAACGTGGCAAGCTCTCATAAGTCGAACCGTTATGGCCAAAATAGTATAAATAGAAGTCTTAGTGTTAGGATTTCGTGTGTCATATCTATTGTACTAAATTGATAACATTCAAAATACCACATGGCTAGGCGAATGCACGAATAACGTCGTATGATTGCACCAAACTCTTTTATGCAATAATGTATCTTTATCTTTCAGTTTACCTTTTATATTGCATCAATGTCATTTAAATCTTACATTCAAAGTCATTTAATTTTCTTTGCTTTTGAGCATTTCTCTCGCTTCGAAACTCTTTACTTTTTGAAACTCTTACATTTATGCTCTTATTTTCTAGAAAACTTTTACATACTTGCCTTTAAATTCTTGTCTTTTCACTTCATGCTTTATTTTAAAAGTCTTTTACATTCAAGAAATCCTTTAAACGTTCTTGCATTTATATACTTTCCTTAATTCGAAGTCTTTATATCTTACTTGTTCGAACTAGTTTTATACCATTTTACTTGATTTCGTTATTAGCTTATTGGACATCATAATCGAAACGTACTTGAAATATATATATATATAAAACATTCAGAAGCAAGTCTTGAACATGAACCATCATTTTAAGTTTATGCAAACAACCAATAACCCCATAGGATCAATCTAGTCGATCCTGCAAGTTACCAAAGGGATTAAACAACAATCATAACGCTTGTTTGATAGTTTGGAGGACTAGCGGTTGTTTCACCAGAAATCACTGTGAACAACTATGTCATGTATTTAGAGGACCAATGGACATTGATCAATCGAGAATGAAAGAGTGATTCTTCGAGTTGATGAAGCAGATGTTGCGAGGTGTCTTGATGGGTGTACGCTTTGAACGTGTCCATTCTGATTAATTGTGAAGTTGAGAAATTAACCAAGTTGTTTTGCGGTTGACATCTTATGCATTAAGTGGCGCAACATGGGTTAGATATCGAGCATTGAATTGTTAGCGGGTAAGCGAGGTTGTTGGAATTGGGCTAGTGAGTTATAGTTGCAAGTCGTCTGTACAAGCCCTAGAATGGGTGTTGTATCGCAGTTCTGTTATGTTTGGGTAACTTGTTATTGTTCAAGGGTTGTGCGTTGGTATTTTACGGGGACGATGTGACCTTGTGATTTTTCTGTAATGAGAGCGATGACTGCAAGTGTAATTTTTGAGTTCGTACTTATGTGTGAGTGAAGGCATCTCTTTCGTGTTGCGTAGCACGCATGGTTTTATCCTTTCTGATTGTTTCAGTTTTGGTTTGTATGACCATTTTGTTGTTTTCGTTTTAGCGATGAGGTCGGTGTTGTGTCGTAAGACTTTATGTTCCTATCTTTGGTGACTCGTTTCAGAGGTGTTGGTTCAAGAGTGTGACTAATTCTATGGTTGAGACGTTAGGATAGTATCGATCTTGTTTGTTTGGTTCTCGAGTGAACCGGTGTGTTTATGACTTGTTTGGTTGTTGGGTGTTAGTTGGTTGTCGAGTGCATTGTATGGGCTTTGCATCTCGGCATGGTTGTTCTTGTCCAGACGTTGTGGTTGGGGAGATACCCTTGTGTTTGGTGTATTTAGTATGTTGTTTAATTGACGCGAGGATTTGGTGGACAAATGCTTAGGCATGTCCCGTTTTGTTCGTTTTGGTCAAACTTTCGAGGACGAAAAGTTAATAAGTGGGGGAGAGTTGTAACGCCCGTTTTATTTAATATTATATTATATTAATATTTTTGAATTATCGTTTGGCGATTGTTTTGGCGACGAAAATAATTATATTAATTAATATATCTATTAATTTATCTGGCGACGTCGTGTTCGGTCCGGGTTTTATTCTGTTCGGTTCGGTAAATTATTATTCAGATCCGATATTTAATTCCCCGAAATTATTTTAATTGTTTGAATAAATAATATTGGTAAATATTAATAATGTGTTATATTGTAAGAATTGGTTAGGGGTGTGAGGAGTAATTGATGAGAATTGGGTTTTCAACTAAGAAACACATTTTAAAACCATTTCTCCTCATTTTCTTTCCATTCATAACACACCAAGCCAAACAAGAGCAAGAGAGGAAGTTAGTAAGGAAACAACTTTATAAAACCCTTTCCTTTGTTTTCTTTCCTTTTTCAACAACAAAATCCTAACATAGAAGCTTGAGAGAAAGAGAGGGTTTGGAGAAGAAGAAGAAGAAGAAGAGGAGGAGCAAGAGCAAGCATGGATTTGGGGTTTTGTTGGAGCATCTTGAATCATCCAAGCTTGTGAGGTAAGGGGTTTGATTTTCCACTTCATATGATTAGGGTTTTGATACATATATTGTGGATTTGTGATGAAAATTGGGGTTGTGGTTTTGAGTTGGGTGTTTGATTGTTTGATTTCCATTTCTTATAGTTAGGGATTGGTGGATTTAGTTTGAATTGGGAGAAAAATTGATAGATGGTTTTTAGAATGTTGTTGAGTGATTGTTGAATTTTTTTTTAGAAGAGTTGAAGTTGGTACAAAGATTATGGGTGTGTTTTTAGTGTTGTAGTGTTTGGTAAATGGAAGTAGAAATAGAAATGAAATTAGAAAATGATAATGGAAATGAAAATGCTAACAGTAAATAAGAAAAACAAAAAAAAAAGATGGAAACTGTGCAACCAGCAAAAACGCAGGCATTCAAAAAATGATGGAAGAATGGTTAAGGGGTGAGGCGCCCACCTCCATTGTGGGACGACCACCCCCATGGTTGAGGCAGCCGCCTCCCATGCCCTTTGATGAGTGGGACGAACGTCCCCAATTAGAGAGAAAAGCGGAAAAAAATGGCATTTTACATTTCTTTGTAACTTGCATTCTTTGTTTTGTCATATAATGTTACCTGCATAATTTCCCTGTAATAGCTACTGGTTTTATTAAGTATGCAAATTCCACCTAGTAGCATTTGGCAACCACAAAATATAATTAGGGGATAAGATAGCCGATTAAATTTAGAACCCGATTATGTTCCGATTTTCCGATTTCGGTAAATTCGACGACGGAGCAAGTTGCTCCGAATTCAACGAAAATTGACGTGCTAGCTAAGTTTGACGTGTAGAATTTAGTGGTGAGGTTAGTTTTTTCAAAATTACGAGTTTTTACGAGACGACCCGAAATAGGCCAATTTACGGTAAAATTGAATCGGACTGTGTTTTAGTAGATTTAAGGCACGTATGGACAATCCGGTTTTGACGTTGACGATTATGATTAATACCGGTTGTTAGGAATGACTTTTGCGAAGATTATAGGTGTTTGACTATTTTCCCGTTTTCGGAATTTAGTGAATTAATTGATAACGATGCGGTGTTAATAAACTTAAGTTTTGCGAAAGTGTATTTATTAAAGAATACTTGTTGATATGCAATATGATGATTAAATTGATGTTGTTAATAAATGCTTCCGATTTGTGAATGCATGACTTTTGATGAATTTATTTATGATGTTTGCATAATGCAATTAGGATGCGATGATATATTTATCTTGTTTTGGATAAATTATGGCGATGTGGACTTTATGCCAATTTGGATGAGCGATGATGATGTTTTTGTGTTGTGTTGTTTTATTGTCGAGTCACATACATTTCATAAGCGAAGAGGGCTTTTATGCCAAGTGAAGATGGCTTTTATGCCGAGCGAAGATCGACTTTATGCCAAGTGTCCCTAATTACGGACAAAGCGATGGGTACCACATGCATAACATAGTCGTGTCTCATAGAGTCTGTTATGTTTATGTTTGAGTTGTTTGGCGTTGGGTTTTTGTTGATTGATGGATGATATTGAATTGCGATGATATATGATGTGATGATGTTGTGATGATGGGATTTATGCCACAAGCGATGATGGGCTTTATGCCAAAAGCGAAGATGGGCTTTAGCCAATTTGTGATGATTTGTTTGTGTTGCTTATATTATTAGCATTATTTAATGTTGTTGGTTGATGTTGTTGTTTAAGACTACCATGTTAATTAGTGATGTATTAGCTCGTGACGATTTCGTGGCGATGGGAGTTTATGTGTTGTTGTGACGTTTATGCCGATGAGGTTACGGTGATAATGTGTAGATTATACACAATAGGATGACTAGTAAAGTAAGTGAGTTTTGATTATGTGTTGGAATTACACTTATTAATCTATACCCCTTTGTAATTCTGACACTATATATATATATATATATATATATACATATATTTTATCATGCCTTAATTATATGTTTTGGAGTATCTCACCCTTTACTTGTTTCACCATTACCTATATATTGGTAACGTGCAGGTTATGAAGACGGAGTCTATAGCTGCTGTTAGTCGAGTCGGTGTCGCTCTGATACGTAGCACTCGGGGGGAATTATTTATGTCGTCTTGTTGTTGTTATTTTATTATTATTCCTTTTATGAATAAGAACCATAATTCATAAAAACATGATTTGATGAGGAAGTTTAATAAAGGAGATGTTTTGATTTCTATGAATCAATTTATGTTTTCCTGCGATGCTATGTATCCAAAATTTATACCTTAAAGTAAACTGTTTTAAAGTGAGTTATTTTTGATGGTGTAACGCCTCAGTATTTAATTTATGAAAATTTAAAATTACTCTGATTTTTGCATATAAAACTTTGTGTAGAATTGGGGTGTTACACGTAGCACTCGGAGGAAAACGTGCGTTGTTTCTATTATTTCGTTGTTTTATGTTGAAACTGATATTGTTGAATAGTCATGAGATGTTTTGTTTTGCGTTGTAGAACCATTTGAATTCCGCTGCATGTTTAATGAACTGATTACGTTGTTAACCGTTGAGTAGTGCTATGCATCTGTTGAAGAGATAATGACACATTTACGTTGTGTTTATGTTGATTTGTGGCATTCCAATTATGTGAATTTTTAATAAACGATGATTTTTGAAAACTCTGATATTTTACTAAATAAATACGTGGGGTAGAATCGGGGTGTTACATCTCTCATCCGACAAAGTGTTGAACTACAATCTGGTTGATCCTATTAAAGTGAGTGCAAATAATTTCAACTTGGAGGCTTCTTCAACATTGAAATAATGCAACTGGTTGTTGACGAGTTTCACATGCTCATCGAGGTATCCTTTCCCATTGTAATCGCCAAACTTAGGAGGCTTCTCCAATTACTTCATTATTCTATTGTCCATAATTTGAGCACATAATAATGTTTCCGCGGACTCCTTGTCGGTGGTTTCTCTACCTGATCATACATGAAAACACGGTTGCCTCGGTCTCCATTAGGACTATGAAGAGGAGTTTGGTGTTTCTTTCTTTGTTGGCAATTTTAAGATTTTATAGCTTTGTCTATCCTTGAAACGACTGGCTCATGGAAGACAACTTGGATTCCATTTGACAGGGCTTGTTGCACGGTATTTCTCTTCGAAGTGTGTTATGTAAGATTTCTCTAAGGAAAAGAAACCTCTCATTTATCGCCTTTGAAATCTTATGTCGAACGATATTACATTGGTGGTTCATAAATTCATGAACACCTTATATTCCGATATTGACTCGCAATAGTTGGAAAACAAGAAATGCTTTATGTTTTGAAGCTGACGGAGGCAACCGAGTAGGTTCAACGATCTTATGATGTTGGTGTAGATTTGGATGCATAGGAGTGTCCTTCTCCATTTAACCTGCAACATTTTGCTAAGAAGGCAAAAGAAGTTAAGTTATCGCCGATTGAGCGACATTGGCGGAGGAAACTGATTTGTGTAAGGTGGTAGAAAGAGTAGCTTTAGATCAAACCATTGATGAAAGGTTTGGAAGTCATGAATCTGGAAAATATGAAAATTAAGGTTGACTTGTTACTTGACTAGGTCTAACACGATGGCTTTAGTGTTTGATTTTGAGAACTTTAGTATGATGAATTGGAGAGGTTTCAAATAGGTGGGTCTAAAAGAGAATGCACAATTGTGGAGAGTGTGGGAATCATAAGTCATTTCTCAAATATGATTCCATTGTTCCATTAAATAACCAAAAATGATAGGAGAATTGATAGTTGTGACAGATAACGGTGGATCTGAATTTTTGGCACTAAGGAAGATGGATTGAGTTGCAAGGTTAACATTCCAATGTTCAAGTCAATATGTGAAGGAGAATATGGAATTAAATTTAAATTTGAAATTGTGTATCTGAATTCTTCGCAAGTATAGTTTATATAGTGGAGCGATTATAACAACTCGATATTTACTGGCGTGTAATACATGGTCGTTCGAAACATCTTGAGTCTGAATCGCCAGAACTCCTTCATAGGATAGTTCCTCTGCACTGCGAGTAATTCAGATGAATTATACCTCCATCTTCATGGTTATCGATGCCATTGAACTACATCAAAATTAACGTTATATGAAAGTCCATTTTGACGTTAATCTTTGAATATCTTGATCATATAGTAAATTATTGTAGATTAATCTCAAACTTTATAGGTATGATCTATATGATAGTATTTTTCAATCCAACGGTTAAGTTTAAAAAATATTAATCCGAAGTGACGTTTTTGAGCGAGTGTAACTCATGGTGTTACTCTTCGAGTGTAATTTGATCTCTCTCATATATATATATATATATATATATATATATATATATATATATATATATATATATATATATATATATATATATATATATATATATATATATATATATATATATATATATATATATATATATATATATATATATATACCATGAGTAAATTATTATAGATTAATCTCAAACTTTATAGGTATGATCTATATGATGGTATGTTTCAATCCAACGATTGATTTTTAAAAATATTAATCTAAAATGACGTTTTTGAGTGAGTGTAACTCATGATGTAACTCTTCGGATGTAATTTGATCTCTCTCTATTAAAATTAAAAAAAATAAAGAATATAGAAATAGGGAGAGAAAAAGTAGACAGGGGTTAAATAGATAGGATATGAGAATGATAGATTGTGAAGATATATGAGATGATTGAAGAACAAAATTTAGAGCACTCTGGCCCAACGACTTTGGATGCCTGAGGCAAAATTTAGAATAAATATTTTTTATTAATAAAATTATATATTAATACAATCTATATAATTTTTATTTTAAAATTAAAAAACATTAATAATTTTTATTTAAATAATATAAAATTAAATATATAAATGTTATCAATATAATCCTTAATTAATACTTAATAAACATGCTATTTTTTATTATTTAATAGTATGGGTTAAATTTACTAATTATATGTACTAATTAAGCTACATAATATAAATAATTACTTACTATATTTATATAATCTAAGAATTATATTAAAAAGATAGTTTTATTTTAAAAGTTAAAATTAAAATTATTCATTAAAATTTTTTTTTTTGTGGAAACAATATTAGTAGCCAATTTTTTATGACCAAATAAAAATAGACAAGATATTAAAATTAAAGTTATACATAATTATTTCAAAAAAAAAAAACATAACTATTAGCTATATCTCTTTAACATTAAGTTTATTTATCAAAAAATATTATGAAAATTTAAAATAAATAATTTATTGTATCGTAAATGTGTTGTTAGATTTTAGGTGTTGTTTTTTATTCCTCCTAATGAATGTTATTAATCAATTTTCACATTGATTAAAGTAAAGAAAAGCAGACTCAAAAATTTGTCCAGTAAATATCAAACTATTGACATAAAACCTATTAATTTTATACTAGACCGTTTGGCTAATCACAACTTCAGTATAATTAACGCTTTTTTTTATACATGATTATTAACTCATACATTTTGAGGCCTCAATTATAACCCAAAAATAGTGAGGCCCAAGTCAATGGCTTTGTTTGCCTTGCCCTTGGGCCGGGCCTGATATAGAGTCTGTATTGTTACTAATTACTGATTTTATCAATTTCATATCAATTTGTAAATTAAATATTAAATAAGATGCAATCAAAAATATTATGTTTAATCTTTCTATATTTTTATCAAATCAAATGCAGCTTGAAAATTAAGATGCTTATGAGAAACGAATATAACAGAGTGAGGATTGATTAATATTTAAACAAATAGTTGTGTGGCTAAGTGGATTAGTTTTATTTCATTTTTTCATTGAGACACATATCAAACTTAACAAATAACCACCAGCAACTTAACAAAATTTATAAGTGTATTTTTGGATGAGATAAAAACTGTATGTTTTTCTTGTGAGTTCACATCCAAAGGGTGTACAAAAACGGTTTTTGTATGTGTATATTTGAAGTGATTTTGGTGAGGTGTGAACTTTTTTGTTGGGCCAGCTAAAACTTATTGGACAGGTTTTAGCTAAAAAAAAGAATGGAGCTCTTTATGACACCCCTTACTTTAAACAAGGCACCCCTACACATGGATGAAATAACTAAAATACACTTTTAATTAAAAGAGAATAGTATTATAACAGTAAAATTAAATATTTTAGATTTTTCAAAAAGACCTATAATATTTTGGATTTGTGAAATAAAATTTTTTCTTTTTGTTTTATAAATTATATCAAATTAGTGAGATATATGTGTGAATGGTCTGGCACACTAAACTATTATCATAATTGATTTAATTATTTTATAAACATTTGTATATATTGTTTTAGAAAATATATATTTATTTAAAAAACAGTGTTTCAGAAATGATGATGAAGATATCTTCAAATAAGGAAATGGAAAACCACAATGTTATACTGAATAGGTAAGCATGTTTCGTAGCACTGTTTATGTAGATCTCATAATTGTTTACAATGGGTTTTACCGGATCATATCTTTTAATATTTGCATGTCGATTTACAAAAACATTCACATGTTGCTTCGTAGTTGCTGACCAAAATATGTTACTCCAGTTGTTTCGTCATTTTAATCAGCCATGAGTTAGGGTTTTATCCATTTTGCATGTTGATTTAACAATCAATTTGAATGATGTTTTGTACTTGTACATCTTTTTCTCAACAGCAGACGAGGTATGACGAATAGAACTACAATTTGACTACCTCGAATACAAAGAGTCCTTAGAGTCAAAGAAGGGTAGGAAAAGAAAAGTGACTTGGGAAGAATTATTGAAGGCTAAAGATGTAACACCCCGGTTTAAATTAGAATTTATTTATTTAAAATAAATAGGTGGTTCAATGTATTTTTATGAACTGATATGGTTGTGGCGCGTTGTTGATGATTAGACGGCTTAGAATTATAGATGATGAGTGTTGGAGGGGTGTAAAGAATATAAGACAATTAGTAGTTATTATTTTATTATTAATAAATAATATTTTGTTTAATGAAGGGCAAGATAGGAATTGAGAATTAGGGGTTCAAGGGTTATTATTGGGAAAAATGAGGAATATGAAGCACAATTGATATTCGATTGTGAAAACCAGAAAAGAGAAAGAACAAAGGAAAGAGGAAAGAGGAGCAAAAAAGAAGAGGAATTCAAAGGTTCAAGAACTCAAGGATTTGGCTAAGGTAAGGGGTGACTTCTCCGATTATTATGCTTTATAGGTTTTGGGGATAATAGAAATGAAATGAGTAGATTAGGAATTCCAATTTAGGATATTAAGGTTAGGAATTTTAGACCCTAATGTATGATTTTGGTGAATTTGAGTAAAATTGATGTTATAGGGTTGTTATGTGATGTTATACCGTGATGAAAATGTATTATAATTAATGTTTGTGGAGCTGTTTTGGTGTTCCATAAGGTTGAGGTCGAATTTGGAATGTGTTGGAAACCATGGTTGCTGTCAAACTATTGTATTTTTGCTACAGGTCACGTGGTAACTGGTTACCCCAGGATAGTAACTGATTCCCACTGTGTTGCATTCTGAAAAAAATTGAATTTTTGCTTGGTAACCGGTTACCCTATAGTGGTAGCCGAGTACCTCGCTACTAAAAGGAAAAATCACGCTTCTGGATATGTGATAATCGGTTACCTCCTGGTGGTAACCGGTTACCACCGAAGCTTTTTGAAAAATACTTTATTTTAAAAATTCATAACTTCTAAACCGAAGTCCGTTTTAATCGTCGTTTTGGACGTTGTGACTTAAATAAAATCTTTTATTTTATGAAACGAAGAAAATGACAGTAGCTCAATTTTTTTTTAAAATTCCCGATTTTATCCAACTATGTTGTTTTATACATTGTGTGCATACCGATGAACATATGTGACAGTGTGGTGTTTGTGGTGTGATTATGAATACATGATGTTGCTGAATTATGTATGTTGTAATAACATTACGAGTTGTGAATGTAATTGCTTGTAATATGTTGTATATGATTGGAGTTGTTTATGATAGAAGTTGTTATCATATTCGGTGTTGATAATGCATGGTTTAAAGATGTGCATGCATACATATCATTGTTGCAGTAGCTAATGCCCATTGTGTGGAATGAGTGGATTTTCCATAACTGTGTCCGGGTTGGAATGGAATGGTGTATTGAATTTAATTCACAGTTGGTACCACATGCATAGAGTCGGTGTCTCATTGCATTTAATTGTATGTGTTATAACATGATTGGAAGAATTCTAGTGTTATAACGTGATTGTTGTATGTTATTATGGATTGTTGGTTTATGTATTTGTTCGGTAATAAAATGATAAATCTGAATATGCTGAATAGGGTGGAATAATTTGCTTATGAAATTCTATTTATTTATGAGCTTATAACGTATAATAATTGTGATTTAGTCTCACCCTTACTGTTGATCATTTTCAGATTGAAGTTAGCAGCTTAGGCGCTTTAGTGAGGATTGCTTATAGAGTTAGACTAATATGTTTTGTCGAGTCCGGTGTCATGCTCTGATTTGTAACACTGGGGAACATTTATTTGTTTAGAGTTATTATTAAACTCTTATTTTAATTTAATGTTTTAATTAGATAATAATTTTGTGGAACTAAGGCTGAGACCTTATTGTTGATGTTTTGAATTATCCAAAAGTAGTGAATATTTCCCGCTGTGTTAAACACGTGGAGATTTTATTTTAATGAATTGTAGCATCCTTGACAACATGTTACTCTGAAATAATTATTTTATATTCCGCGGGAGTTTTTAGAAGGATGTTACAAAAGAAATAGGCCAACCATCAAGAACTGAAGGTTCTGTAGATGACAAAATTGGAATAGTTGATGAGGAAAAAGCTATTATAGTTGAAAAGAAAGCTTCAGAAAAGTGTGAACGAGAAGATGTATCTTCAGATAATATAAAAGAGAAAAGGCTCATGTCCCCTGTTGATTCTCACATATCAATATCTTCGGAAAATTTAAGGTAAAACCGATATTTGTATGATTTTATATGATTGTAAAATTAAAAGTGAAAGATGTGGAAATTTTGTGTTGGTGTTGTATTTATTTTGAGTTTGAGAAATAGACTAATGGCAAGCAAGCCTATTAAGCTAAATTTGCATTTGTTGCTTGTACTATGAATTTAGTGATAAAGATATTACAATTGTTGATGTTGAGAGTTTTGAGTTGTGCGGTCTTATATCTGATGAATGCACGTGGGAAAGGATAATCAAAGATGCAAAGGTTATGGTTGAAAATGTTCTAGTAAGTTTTATAGTATATAATTAGCACAATTATTAATAGTTTCTAACATGTGACAATAATCTTGTGAATTTGCACAGCAAATCCCTAGGGATGTGATTAAGAAAGCCTTGTTTGAGCCCTAAACTGAGATCGATCTATTTGATACTGATAGAGAAGTATCTAATGTGTATGAGCTTAAAGAGCGGGTTGGGAAGTTGGGAAAATATCTTTGTCGTGGATGGTACGAATTTGTCGAAGACAAAAGGCTCAAAAGAGGCGATGTTTTGTATTTTTGCCTTCGATATCCTCCGTCAACCACAATTTTAGTGTGTGTGGAAAACAAAGATGTTGATGTTTGAGAATGTTTGATGAAGTGATATATTTTGGAGGGTTTTGGGAATATTGTGTAAAATGTTTGGTGGGTTGTTTTGAATTATGTTGGTCCACTTGTGTTATTTGAATTAGGATATTTGAATGCTTGTAATGATAATTCTACTACACTTTTGACACCTTATTATGAGGTTGAAATGGTTATAGTTTTGTTGTTTCTATATATTAGTATGTATGAACATCGGGTAATGCATATGTTTCTAACTATTAAGTAATGGTTATTTAATACCATATTATGAAATAGTTGTGAATGTATGTTTACGTATGATTTATTTAATACCATATTATGAAATAGTTGTGAATGAATGTTTATGTATGATTTGTATATGATTGATAATTATAGTGTATGAGTAATGGAGGTTATTGTTCCAAGGTATTAATGTAGTATTGTATTATGTCCACATATTCAACATTGGTGTATCACTGACTGAGAAGAGCAAAAATTGTAGATGTAAAATCGAGATGTATAATGATTACAGGCATAAAAACCTTATATTGAAAGAATAATCAAGTTATCAGATGTTACAACAATTTTTTTGGATCTACAATGGTATTTGCCATTCATATCTTATTCAGTTGTATTGGACATATAATATGTATATTACAAATATATTAGCACAAACACAAACTATGGTGTGTATTAAGAAAAATGCTAAATTAAAATTTTTATGATTGGTTTAGCATACACGTTTTTATTGTTTGGATAGAAAACTTTATCCCAAAGCTCTGGAAAATATTTATAAAAGTCGATTTGGTATTCCAGACTGTACAAGACTAAATTCAACATAAAAGATAGGAAAGATAGCATGACAAATATATTACAAATTGATGTATAACTCAAAGGTTACAACCAAACCAATATTAGTATATGATAGAAACGTTACAATGGAGATTGATGACAACTTTCTTGCATGCCAATTAAAATTGAAATCGTGGTTGCACCTGCATCAAATGATAATAATAATTTTAGCAGTAAATTGGAAAAATATTACATTTTTGACATATGGGAATTAAGAAACCTTGTAAAACATATATGAATAAAATTTTGTAATAAATTGATGGTGTGTGTTAAGGATTTAAGGAGAGTTATAATAGTATCTTACCATTTAAAGGTTATGGAAAACTTCTTTGTAAACAATGTTAGTCGTAATAGACTTGACATTGTTTTTTCCCATTGTGTATCAAGGTTTTGATCCCCCTTTTTGGGCGTAACTCTTGAAAGTGCGACATAAATTTGATCGTGCGTGAAAACATCTTTTGGTATATAAAGTCCTACCCAATCAGAAGATTATCCTTAGAATTTGTTAACCGTCATTGCATATGATACAATAATTGGAAAATCACACCTGCTTAATTTGAACGACCAAGGTGATTGGGCCGGGGAGATATCCATTCGGAGAATGTAAATAAATTTTCTATTACTTTTTCCACTCATTATTGTTGCTTCAATACTCTTATTGATAATCTTTGTAATGATAAGCCTTATGCCATTACACAATCCTTTAGATTGATTGTTGTTTCTCATAAGCATTATGGGTGCTCCATCCTTCAACTTAATGTGATGGTTAGGTAATCCAGATGTTTTCATTGGATTGAGAAACTCAGAGCTTCGTTCATCAAGAAAGTTGGTGTCATTTATTTTTGATCGATAAAAAAAGTTAAAACTATAGTAATCCCTTAAATCACCTACACATGAAATGGATAATAATGAGGGAATATAAATAAATACTCAAAGTCATATTGAAAGGAAAAATAAATTTCAGTAACCTGGCATCAAGGCAAGAACATGATCATTGATTTGATCTACAACTTTTAGTGTTGATGCTAGTATGACCTGACTTTTGAGGTAGTCGTATAGTTGATAATCATCTATAAAATTCAGGTAAGTACTATTGACAATGGAAACAATAAGGTCAATAAGTTTAGTTAATAAAATGTCTAGAGGCACGTCAAATTCGACGAATCCACCGTGTGATTCATATACTTTCCCTTCACCAATTTGCAATAGCCAATTAGAGAAGCTCGTAATTTCTCTTTTTTCCTCCTCACTTGGTCCATAATGTAGACACATATTCTTGGTTAAAGTAAGAACTATTACAAAATTCCATATATAAGAAGCATTTATTCCTGAGTGGACAATATCTGAACGGTTGTCTCTAGGGGTCGTAGGTAAAATTTATCTGAAGTCATCCCCAAAAATAATAACATTGCCACCAAATACATCTTTATAATTAGCATATGTACTCATGACATCCTTCAAGGTTAAGTCAAGAGATTCAAAATCATGTTTATGAGCCATGGGTGCCTCATCCCAGATAATAAGCTTTGTTTTCCTTAGAAGTTCTACGACGTCATCGTTGTAGGTGACATTGCAACTAGAATTTTCCAATGTTGGGACAAGTATTTTGAACATTGAATGGGTTGTTCTACCTTCAGGTAACAAAAGAGATGTTATTCCACTTGTTGCAACTGTTAAACAATGTCATGTTTTGACCTTGGGGCACTTGCAAGTGTTCTCCACATATAAGTCTTACATGTTTCGCTGTAATCATGTAGGAAAAAATCCACCCTTTTGAGTAATGACCACATTAATGATTTTCATATAGACACTCCTTTTTTCATCTAGAGAAAATATACAAAATATTTCACTTTAAAAGATTTTATATTATTTAGATGTGTAATAGTTGAACTGTCTGTATATGGTTTATATTGGTAAGAGTAGTGTAAAGAATAGTGATTTTTGCTTACATGGTTGGGATATCATATATGCGTTCATCATAAATGAGGAAATTTCCCAACTATTGAATAATATATCTATTCAAATATGCAATCGGTTTGAAATCAGTTAGACTTCTAAGATTATCCTGTAGAAAACTATCAATCGCAAGTAACATCAAATTCTGCAATTTTGAATCACTCAAAAGCAACTATGGAATGGAGGGAAAAATTAGATTATTATAGTCAGCAACTACAAACTAAAAGGGAAGGAAAAAATAATGCAACTAGAAATGTATTGATATAATATAAACCTTATACGATGTAATCTATAGTATAACAATTTGTATCCCATCAGCTAATAAAAACTCATCCCATACATGGTCATGGAGGTTAATTGTACCGAACAAAAACATGAAAACAAAAAGCTTTCAAAGAAAATGACTTTAACCCTATTCACTTGCCAATTTGATAGCTCCAATGTATTCTTGACCAAAATATGGTCCTCAATGAAATCAGCTACTGCTTGACCTTTCATGGCTAATAACGACACGAACATTAGTGAATATTCTGTTAAGGAAAGATCCCAATTTCCAATCCAACTATCAAGAATCGACTTGGATAACATATGATTAATCACATCAAAATGAGAAGAAACAAAAACATCCACTAGCTTTATGTAGTGATTTAATTTGGTACAAGAGAAGTACAGACATAAACATAACTTTTCTATCATGATATGTCTAGTTTCTATGTCATTTAAATTCATATTGAGGTAATAAATGGCTCTTTTGATGCCATTATTATTCTCTTGCGCCAACATGGTCCCTATGGTTAGGTCAGACACAGAAATATACAGCCTCATACTCTTATTCCTACATGGAGGTGACAAAATCAAAGGCTGAATAAGATATTCTTTGATCATGTGGAATGCCTCTTGATGCTTTTGCTCTCATTTGAAACCTTCTTTGTTCAGTCGAAGCAACGACAAAAAAGCTCAATTTTTCCACTTACATTTGAAATGAATCTTCTTAAGAAGTTTATCTTCCTAAGCAAAGACTGTAACTCTTATTTAGTCGACAGAGGTTTCACCTCCATGATGGCCTTGATATTGTTTTTGTTGATCTCAATAAATTTATAATGAACCCAAAAGCTTAAGAAATCCCCTTCACACACACAAAAAGCACGCTTAAGAGGATTCATCTTTAACCCATGTTTTCCATTCTTTCAAATGATTATCGAATACGATCCAAATGACCTTTTCCCGATACATATTTGATGATTATATCATTAATGTAAATTTTCATAAATGTCTCAACATAATCATCAAAAATAAAGTTCATTACTCTCTGGCTGGTTGCACTAACATTCTTTAAGCCAAAGGGTATCACTACCCATTCGTAAGTGCCTAAGCCTTATGGACATCGAAATATCCTCTTTGGCACATCTTCATCTACAATGAAAATTTGATTATAGCCAGAATATTCATTAAGCATACTAAGGTACTTGAATCCCGCTGCTGAATCAATTAGCATTTCTGCCACCGATATTGGGTATTCATCCTTTGTGGTTGTAGCATTTAGATCTTTAAAATAGTTGTAGACCCTTAAAGTTCCTTTCTTTTTTATAACAAGAATAATATTTGCAATCCATTCAATTTATCTTGTAGTTCGTATGAACATACATCTCTGGAGTCTTTCGATCTCTTCTTTGATCTTCAATATAATCTCTGGCGCAAAACGTCTTGGTGTCTATTTTATCGACATTTTACCAGGACTTATAGGCAACTTAAATTCTACTAACTATATGCACAAACTAGGCACTACATTATAGTCCCAAACACAACATTCTTTATAATGTTTTGACAACCAGATCACTTTGATTTTGAGTTCTGGGTCGAGGTTGGTGCTAGTATTTGTCGGCCTTTTACTTGTCCTATCTCCCAAATCAATCTCTTCCAATGGATCTTGCATCAGGATATTTATAATTGGTGTTAGTGGATACTTCTCAAAACCCAAAGTCTCTTCGTCGTAGATGGCGTCGAGCCTCTGGACTTGCGTCTTAACCTGTTGCAGCTTATTTTGTGGCTCTAGTTTGAAATTGAAGCCAAGTCCTTCAAGGTGAACTTGTGTTTTGAACGGTGGTTTCTACACAAATATTTAGCATTGAACACTATTATCGTTTCTTTTATTTGTTTAGTGTTATATGTCATTTTACCGCATTTTATGCTTTGGTTATGTGTTTAAGTGTTTTCAGGGTCCGAAGAATAAAACATGACAAATCGGGGTAAAAGAAGTGCAAAAATCAGAGTATTTGAGGCTACAGAGGTCCTGACACGGCCACCTGTGTCAGAAATGGCGCAAAAAGGGAGTTTTGGAGAAGGAACAAAGGCTGACACGGGTGCCCGTGTTAGCTGACACGGCTCGTATCAGGAAGCCTGGGCAAAGTACGCATAGATAGAGGTTGACACAGGTGCCCGTGTCATCGGACACGGCCTGTGTCAATCATGACGCTGAGAATTATGATTTTTGCCATTTTATAGTGTTTTGGGTCATTAAGGGTGGTTTGGACATTTGATATTGCTTGGGAATGACCTAACACTATATAAACCTTATTTTGAGAAGGAGAATAGGACTTTTCTGAAGGAAAATAGCGACATAAAAATTGCAGCGGAAAATAATTTTCCTTTGTGATCCTTACGAATGTTCATGGTCAGTGATAGAATATTTTTATCTCTTGTGGCGATTTGGATTTCTGATTCTGTGATCACGAACATTGATGAAGAACAATGTCTCTACTCAGTCCACACAAACAGTTTGCTTCCGATCACAGTGCTAGCTGCTCACGAACGAAAGCTTTGAGTGAGAGAGTGAACAAAATCTCGGCAGAGATTCAGGACCGAATTTGCATCAAGTGAAAAGCTTCATCACAAGGGTTCTATTTATAAGACCATAAGTGTGGGCTACAAGCTAAAAGCCCAATAAATGCTATAAACTAAAAGCCCAATAAAGCACACGAAAATCATACATTATGATGTATCGTATATCACTTAAGCATGTGGTACCTTACCACATTCCGTATTCCACTTCCGTATTCCATTTAAGTACACCGTACCCTACGATGTTCCTTATTTACACTATCTCTCATTAATCTGTCCTTATGTGTGTGACCCTGTAGGTTTCCGCGACGTTGGCAATTATATTAAATCACATTTAACATAATAAACAGTGAGTGGTATCTAGCAACACCTCACTGCTATCCAAGTCATGAAAATGTCATGTGATCTGACAAAACCTTTCTATGATAATACTTGTGTGTATAATTACCCTTTTTCCATTATGTCTATATTAAACATAAGGCATAGACCGTGTTATCCTTGTCCAGTTCAATATTGGATCCTCAGACATTTATCCCGTTACGCAGGATGGGCAAATTCCATCTAGGTCACTCATGTCCCTCAACATGCTTTGTGAAGTATCCATCAACTGTCTTTATGATCATCCAATTACGGATAACGTTTGATCAGCAATAAAACACTTGACTCTACATCTAGGGTCTATAGTGGTTTCAGGTTGAAGGGTGGTATGCACCACTTATCACCATGAGAATAACTTATGACACTTTGCATAACATTCTATGTAGTATTCTCATAGCGGGTGAATCCAATATAAATATTACTCCTAATATTAATATTTATACCTATGTCAAGACTTGATAACTCCTTATCCATGATCCATGAGATGTGATCATCAGTCTATCTTCATAATAATCTCAATGCTTTAATGTTATCCCACTTCACAATAAAGCTCGATTATGGATACTTTAAGAATAATGTCCTTGTGTTTAATGGATCTCATGATTAAGTCACACTTAACATTGCATTAAACAGACTAACTATTCTAGGGACTTTATTATTTTCAAAAAGCAAACATAATAAAGAAAAGCCTTCTATTATTAATAAATAATTCGATACAAGTACCAAAAGGTATTGGCCTCTAGGGCTTACACCAACACTTTTTGCCACTGGAGAGAACAATTCACGATAAAAGAGCAGAGATTCAGCAGATTTGGGAACGGAGAACTCTTCATGCGCGAGAGCAATTGAAGATCGAAGACCAAATGTATTGTAATGTCTTTATATAATATTTCGATTATGCTACTTTTTAATTCTATGAGAGGCTAAACCCCCCAATGCTAGGGGGTGTCTCTAATTTGTTATGTTAAGAATACTGATCTCTCTATTTTAGTCAACATTTTAGTTCATTATGCATCAATTTCATTATTTAGATTAATTCGTAGTTTGACCCTATGGGACCATATGATTTCACTATTTTAACACAGTAGAGCCGGACGGTCGTGTTAAGGTTTTCTAAATAATGATATTATTAAGGATTTCACCTAGGAATAGGGTAATCCTATTCTAACCAGAATAGTTCTTGGTAATTGCATGCTTAACCTCTCTACTAATTTAAATGGAAATTAAAATTAGGAAAGAAGGTTAAAGGTTTTGTCACTAAGTGTTGCACCCCAAATTTTACCCTGCTATTTTTCTACTTGCATTGTATTTTATATTTTTAAAAAAATTAGTCATTTACTCATCATATGCATCATTCATCTCTTAATTTTCAATGTTGCATTTAAATAAATTTGCACTTTTATTAATAATTGAATTTATAGTTAATTGAATTATATATTCTTTTAATAAATGAATTGGTTATTATTAAAATTGACATTTTCATTTAAATTACATTTTTTTAATTCAAATCATAAATTAGATTATGGGTTTAAGTCCTTTCCAAATATATAAATTTAATTCGCCTGTAAATTTTCATGCATTTAATTCTTCGAGTTTTTTTTTGGTCTCATTCCTCTACATATTATTTATTTATTTATTTATTTTACAGCAATTAAACACTTTCCTCTTGTAAATTTGTATTTTCGTTTTTTATTAAATATTTGCATTCTTGATGTTTTTTTTTTTTTTTTTATTCATATTCTTCATTCATGTCCAAAGTTAAGTTTTGATTTTTAACTTGGCATCGGAGTCATTTAAATGACATTTTACATTATGTGAATCATTTTCTTTTTATGTATAATTAAATTGGTTATTGGAAGAATTCATTTTCTTTAAAAAAGGTAAGTTAATTGCATAAGTCTTTTTTGTTTTTTTTTTTTTATAATAATAGATTTTATTATTAGAATTGTCCATAAGTATATTTATACATTTGAGTTTATCAGTAATTTATCGGTACGGAAGTTGCAGATTTACATTATTTACATAGAAATATCTTTAAGAAAACACAGAAAAAATCTGAAATTAAAGAAAAAAACAAAGTTTACAGCTTGCAAATTGTACACAAAGCTCCACTCTCTCCACTCCACTCTTCACTCCACTACCCTGCAATTTGTACTCCATCTTGTACCATTTTTGCAACAACCTACTAAAGAAAAAAACAAAAGTCAGTGCAATTTTCAAATTCATTCGACTCCACCACTACATCATCCTGATTCCACTACCTTGTACCTTTGTCCTTCATCCTTATCCTCTCAATTTCTCAGCAATTACCTATCTTATCCCTTACTCTTGACTCCCTTTATAAAAAAAACCAAAATCACAGAAGAAAAAAAAAAAAAAGAGAACAACAGTGTAGTTGCAAAATCATAAGCCACCACCTTTATCTTCCTTAACCCTTTACCACCGAAAATCTCCATCACCTAACACATACTACCCAAACCGCTGAACCACAACCTCCACTATCACGCTACGTCAACAACTCAAACATCCAGCCTCCATCTTCACTTTCATCACCACTGTACTCTTATTCCGCCACCATCCTTCAAGCATATCGAAGAGGAACAGTCGAACAGAAGCAGAAAGATACGAAAACAAAGAGTAGTAAAGCAGTGTACCTGATATTTCTTTCCCCTTTTTCGCTTGTATTTATAATCTCTGAATATTTCTTGAATCAAATTGGTTCTGGTTTGGGGCTTAGGGTTTGATTTGGGTGTAAGGGATTCAATTTATTTTTGATAGAGTTCGGTATCGATGAAGCAAAGAGGGTCGAAATCGTGAGCATAGCGAGATCTGAGCGAACATCGATTGAGAAACGTGAGCGTGAGAAGGCCGTGGGTGAGGAATTTGAAACGATGAAGAGAGTAAGAGACGAATGATACGTGTGAGAGAGAGAGGATCGTACCTTTTTTTTATATTTTTCTTCCCAATAAAGCTCTAATAAAAATAAATAAATAATGTTAATTAATAATAATGATAGTAGCAAGGAGGCAAGTGGTGGCTGCTATAGGTTACTAGGGTTTTGAGATCAAATTTCAGTTGGGCCTTTACCCGAAATATTTTTAGCTCATCCCGTTTTTTACTTCTTTTCACCTTCCGAATTATATATTACACCCCTTCCTGACCTATCTTAGTTTATTTGTTGTAAATATTTTTTACAAATTTTATAAATTTTCAGATCTTTGTTTTAGTAAAAATATATTTTTTTCTAAAGAACACTAATAATAATAATAGTAATAATACTTTCTTTTCTTTCTAGAGATTTTGTTTAATAATAAAAAAGATTTTATTTTTTTTAGTTAGTTATTAAGTTTTTTTTTAGAAATAGTATTGCTTTTATTGATACTAGAAATAATATATGTTAGATTTTCAAAATAATTTCCAAAGATAAAAAAAAAGATTTTATTTGTTAGATTTTCAAAGAAAAAAAAGATTTTATTTGTTTAGTTTTATTTTATTTTATTTTCTCAAAACTTTATTTTAAAAGAACAAAAAAGGATTTTTTTTTTTTAGTTGTTAAGTTTTTTTTAGAAATAGTTTTGTTTTTGATTGATACCATAAGTAATATATTTTAGATCTTCAAGATAATTTTCAAAGGTACAAAAAAATAAATATATAGTTTAGAACTAATTTTTTTTAGTCAAAATATTTGCTATTTCTAAGTATTTTATAAGTTTTATTTGATTTAGATTCAATTAAGTATATTTAGGATTTTATTTAGTTTAGATTTAATTTAGTAAACTTTAGAATATTTATTGGATTAAGATTTAATTTACTAACTTTAGAATCTTTATATATTTTATATTTTAAATTAGTATTTTTATAATTTTTTTATTTGATTTAGTTTAGATTTAATTTAGTAAGTTTAGAATTTTAATCTAGATTAGATTTTGTTTAATAATTTTAAAATTATTTTTATAACCTTAGACTTTGTAGTTGGTTTAGAATTACTTTAATATCTTTAGATTTTTTTTAATTAGGATTAATTTAGTGATCTTAAATTTTTAATAATTATTATTTTCCTATGAATTTAATTCATTTTTCTTTTACATTTGTTTGGACTTGTAATTTATTTCCGTCATCCCCATTTGTAAATTTGTATCCCCATCCCTATGGTTTGTAATAATTTTAGTAAATATTTATTGCTTTATTATTTAATTATTTGTCACTTACACAAAAACAAAAAAAATCATTTTTAAACAATAATTGTGAATCATTTTTAAACCCGTAAGTCGACAAAGCTACGAAGCGTCGCGATGACCACACATGCACACATGTACGCTTGATCCTGGGCCTTCTTACAGTGAGCCTATTTCGATTAATTGTTCCAATTAGTCGTTATAGTATACTAGCCCACTTTGCTAGTACACATGTAATTTAATTGTTTTATACTTAGGATGGCCACCTTGTATGGGCTTTGTTGATTTTATTTGTTATTTACAATTATCTCGATCCTATTCTTTCTCCATTCACCAAGCATCTAAAACACTTTCAATAAAACTCGATCCAACGTCGAGTCTTCTTCTCAAACCTCGATCCAACGTCGAGTTATTTTCAAAAATCAATTTTCTACAAAAAGAACACTTGGATAAGATTTGTTTTAATGGTTAGAGGTTAACGATTAAAACAAATCGAAGTTTCTAATTGATTAGAGGATAACCCAATAAATTGAGAAACTTCAAATCCATGTTCTAAAACAAAAAAAAACATAGTGCTATGGTATTTAATTGAACCGTTAGAGGATAGCGACGATTTAATTAAAATGTAAAGTATTTGGGCCATTAGAGGGTAACCCAATGACTTAAATACTTTATTCCATACATAATAAAAGTGAAATTTGTTTCACCTCACTCCTTTCATAATAAAGATTTTGGATGAGAGAAGATCGGTTGACCTCGATCACCAATCTCGAGTATTGAATCGTTAGAGGATATCCCAACGTTTTGGTACTTGTCATCCACAATTTAAAATCAATTCCAACTCACTCAAACTTCTTTTGTGCGCTCAAGCACCATTTACCTTTAAACCCTTTTCAAGATTAGACATGATTCATTTATAATTGAGATGTTCTTTCCTCTATTCCCAAGGTTTTCGACTTCTCCACTTGAGTACCAGAGGTGTTCTCAAACCCTCCCTCATGTTGGTGCGTAGTCCTTTATTCTTTATCACACCTTGTGGACGTTAGACGAGTCTTCTCCTTTAAAATGACGACTTGTCTTTTCATTTAAAATCAATCAACAAACAATTATTTTTAGCGAACTACGGAGTTTTGACTTTCCCATTGCACGAGGGAGTACGTAGGCACGCGGTTTCAAAACCGTGTCAAACTCAAAAATAATAAAAACATTTCTTCTCCCTTTCTTTCTTTTTTTCAAAACTTAGAAGATCGTAAAATTTTCACACTAACACACAACCACACTTTGAACTAAATGGGTACCATCGAGTACGATGGATGTGAGGGGTGCTAATACCTTCCCCTTGCATAACCAACTCCCGAACCTACAACTCTTAATTTCGTAGACCGTCTTATCCATTTCTCTCGTGGGTTTTATCTATATTTTCCCGTTCTTCTCTTAGAACAAATAAAATTAGGTGGCGATTTCACCGTTTTTTTTTTTTTAAAATTATTTTAAATGATTTTTTTTTTTTTTTTTGAAACGAGTTGCTTCAGTTGGCGACTTCACTGGGGAATATTTTCTCAAGCGAGTTAAACCTAGTTTAGTTCTTTGTGTGGTTGTGTGTTTATCATTTTATTTTACTTTCTTCTTTGTACTTTATCTTATGTTTATGTTTCGGTTATTTATTTTTCTATGCTTCACTTATTATCACGTGTATATATTTATTGCGTGGGAATTCTTGATGGGATTATTGATGCATAGATAAGCCCACTACCCAGGCTTCTAGGTCACCTTTTTAGGAATAGAGGGGTTGCGTAGCCTAGGTCCACCTGACTCCATTGTCTTGTTGGCCCGAAGCGAAGACTCCGGCTTAGAGTTGGTTGTTTTAAGGAGGTTGTTGGCCCGCGATAGCGCAGGACATCAATCTTTGGACAAATGACCTATAACTCTAAGTTTGTTCATGTTGTCCTAACCGAGACCAAACACTCAAATTTTGGATTTTGAGTATCCCGTTAAGAGCCGTTTCTTGGGGTATACTTTTCCAAATACTATTACCACGTAGGCCTCTCGCGCGATGATAGTGTTTGTTAAAAGGGGATCTGAGACTCCAAGAAACACTTAGCAGAAAACCTTAAAACCATCCCATGGGGAATTTGGGTAGAAAACTTAAAGCCATCCTATCATAGGATCCCACCTAATTAAGTTGTTCTGATTGCCTGTATCGTCGCTGTTTCACGTCTCTGTGAACTTGTTACTATTGTTATGTTGCATCCCATTCGTATATGTGACATTACATTTCATCACATCTTTTTCATTGATGATATTACATTTCATTGCATCCATCTACATATTTCATGCATACATTCAAGTTGTCGAAAAACTCATTTCGTCTGTCTCCGTCTTCAGTTGTTGATTTACTATCAAGCTGATTCCTCTGCACAAGTACAGAACTAGAGCCAACATCAAGAAAAGAATGGAATACCAAGAGCAACACAATGCAGAAGTCCAAATGGAAATCGATGATTTGAAGTCAGGCATGACTAAACTTACGGAAATGATGCAAGTTCTGATCGCCAGAGGTGAACAACCTCAAAGGATGTAATTTAAAGTCTCATTGTTGATCCTCGGTCTTCTCGGATGCGATTACTACTTGGCGAATTTGGGTTACCCGAAATTACGTTCCACCTCAACTACTCCAATGGTTGGCGAGTCTTCCGACCAGTTTTCCGAGCTCCGATTTTCGAGCCTCGACCGATCATGCATCTGCTCCTCTTGACCTTTTGTGCATCAACCTCGCAAGTTGCTTATGAGAATCCTCTTTTTGATTACCGTCTTGACACTCCACGAAGTGTGAGCCGAGAAGATTTTAATGAACTTGAAGAAGTCCGAGCAATATCGGACTCTAGAAAGAAGGATGAGAGCTATGGAAGGCAACGATGTCTTTGGTATTCTGCAGAAAACATGTGCACGGTTTACGATCGGTTATGCCTCATAAGTTCAAAACTCGATTTCGAGAAATACAAGGGCACACTTGTCCAAAAGTCATTCTTGATGTACTTGGAAAATGTCCTTATCGAGGAATGACAAGCTTCTTATCCACTTGTTTCCAAGATAGCACGAGTGGAGCTTCATTGAAATGGTATATGGGACTTGAGAAAGACCATATTCAATGCTTCAAGATCGATTAATGCTTTCATGAAACAATACCACTACAATCTTGACATGGCTCCGATCGCGTCAATTGCAAAACATGTCTCGAATGATAAGGAATCTTTTAAGGAATACGCTCAGCGGTGGAGAGAGTTGGCCTCACAAGTTGAACCACCTTTATCGAGAAAGAGCTCTTGGTTTATTTATGGATACCTTGTCTCCTTTCTATTGGGAGAAAATGGTTGGTAGTGTGTCATCCGCTTCACAGTTTAGTAACTATTGGCCAAAGGCTAGAAGGGAATTAAGAGAGGAAAAGTGTGCATTCTTTGGTGAACCCTCGGTGGTGCCAAGAAATCCTTTGGAAACTTCCATAAGAAGAAAGATGGTGAAACTAATCTGTCGAATTGAAAGAGGAGGACCTGCCGTGAGGCCTCAATATTATGACCAACCACAAGTAGATCTTGTCACTCCGGTCAAGGTTCAACCAATCCAGTTCCTCATGTTGGACAAAATCGAACCGTAATGCAAGAAGTAGGGTCAATTTGACCATATCAATAACTTACTGAATTGTATCCTCGGTTGGTTGAACTAGGTCTAATCACAACTAGGTCTTTGACTCCTCGGATCCTCTCGGTCGGATTCGGGTGATCTTCATTGTGAGTTCCATCGGGGAGCTGGTCACGATTTGGGCGCTTTGTTGAAGGCTAGAGTTCAAGAGCTAATCAGAAGCAAGGAGATAAATTTTGGAGATCCTCCACCAAATGTTATCAATAATCCGTTGCCAGGAAAAAGTGGCTGAAGAATGGGCCAAAGTATCCCATGTCACCTCCTAAAGCCAGTGTTTCAGACAGGACAGCTCATCCTTGTAACTGATTAGTCACTAGGCCATGTTTCTTTCTGTTTGCATTTTCCCTAGTTTATGTTAAATTATTGCTTTCAGATCTTGTTTGTAATTTCAAGTTAATTTTAATGAAATGAGCATTGCACTCTTTTGATTCAAATAATTTTTGTTTGCTGCTTTCTTTTCGAATATATAGTTTCCCTGTTTAATTTCTTTACCGAACTTTTGTTTTTGCAAAGATTGGAGGAGGATGATAAAACAAAATACCCATAATTGATGTTGGTATGCTTTGAATAAAACTTTCTTGATGATATCTGAGGCATTGTTTCAATTCCCAAACTTTGGAGAAATAAGGAAGTTAGTCCTTGTCAACCCTTGAGCCTAGAAGTTGGAGTCTCTTTCTATACAAAAAAACCCACAATTTTAACCAGGGGCAGGGTAATTCTCAGTTTAATTCAGTTGTGCATTTATTCAAGACACCTTTCAATAAAGGTTGCACCTACAAGTTTCCTTCACACACATCAAAGAAGTGTCGAAGATGTCATCCAAGTCAAAAAGTGATGATGATGGTTCTCCGTAATCATAAAAGTCAAGCGATCCATCTTTCCAAAATATAGATAAAAAATTTAGGGCATCCCGCTGACCGTAATCTAAAACGGAACGGTTCAGGCAAAAGTCAGGAATGACAAATTCAAACAAGAGTTGACCAAAGTCCTCAAACAGCAAAATGTTGCACAAAAAAAAAAGAAGTGACTGTTATCCCAAGAATATATCAGCTTCTGAGCCATCATCACTATTAGTGTACAATCCAAAATCTATTGGAAACTGAGTGCACAATCTGATTTAATTGAGCGTAGGACTGAAGAACATCACGAAGATTGGGTCGGGTACAAATAAATTTTGAGCCTTTATCCTTTGTTTCTTAAACCGTGAACCAGACCACGCTACAACCCTTAAAAGACCTAATTGAAGTCAAGTTTATTTTTGAAAGCATACTACATCAAGGTTGTGTAATATGACTCCTAAGATCTTTTGCAAATCAACTGTCTTGGTATATCCATACATTGGTTTTTTTTCTTTCACTCTTAAATTTTTAAACCGTTGTGTTTTAACCAGTGATCCATTTTCTATACAGCAACTACATCATTTCAAAAAATGATTTTTATTTCAAAACCTGTGCATGAACTTTGCATTAAATTTACCATGTTTGAATAAACAATTTTTGCTTGCAAACAAGCTTTCCTCATCAAGGAAGTCCAAACTGTTAGGAAACTTGGTCAGTGATCCTAATCAGGGGGCAAGTATCTTCCAGATCCTGCTGTGAATTAGTTCAAGATTTGTTGCTCAGTGCAAGTCTTTCTCAGAATTGTTGCAATCAGAAGATCACTTTCAAGACCTATATTGGGGCACTCCTTTCCCCTCAGTCATTTCAAGAATTGAAGCCATGATCGGTTTATCCTCAACAATCAGCTAATCCGGGGCAATTCGAGCAGAGCTTCACTCCTTCCTCCAAGGACCATCATTTCAATACAATTCACAAGTGTGTTAGAAGTGTTTCTCAAGACGTATTCTTTCCAAGCGGAGTTGGCAGTGTTCTCCGTGTTGATGAATCAGAGTTCCCATCTTACCTCCACAAAAGAGTCAATCTCTGTTGTCATAAACATCTGCATTACATATACATGCACAGATCATTCATTCATATATCATGCATCACAAAATTCATATATCATTCATAGCAAGAGTGTTTTATCCTCATTTGAATTTCCCGAGGTCTTGTTGCAGTCAATGTGTTACCTTGCAGTCAAAATCCAACTTACTTGGTACCTACCAAAACAGATGTACATCGATGTATCTCTTTTCGTCCAATACTATTTCTTCGTTATTTTAAACCTCAATTTTATTCAACACCATTGGATGTCACATTCCCCAGTGCATCATTTATTTTCACTCCAGTGCCATTCCTGGATGTCTGTCAATTCTCACTCCAGGGCCATTCCTGGATGTCTGTTTATCACCACTCCAGTACCATTCCTGGATGTCTGTCTATCTTCACTCGGTGCCATTCACGGATGTCATCTATTTTACTCGATTGCCATTCACGGATGTCATCTATCTTCACTCTGCCATTCACGGATGTCATCTATTTTCACTCCAGTGCCATTCCTGGATGTCTGTCTCTTTGTCACTCCAGTGCCATTCCTGGATGCCTTGTTTCACCCTTCATCTAAAGCCATTATTAGATGTCGATTCCTTTTTCATCCAAAGCCATTATTGGGTGTTATGCATTTCTCACTTTATTCAAAGCCATTATTGGATATTGTGATCTTTCTCCATCTAAAGCCATTATTAGATGTCGAGTCCCTCCATCTAAAGCCATTATTAGGTGTTGAATCCCTCCATCTAAAGCCATTATTAGATGTCGAGTATTTTTCATCCAAAGCCATTATTGGGTGTTATGTCTTTTTCACTTCATTCAAAGCCATTATTGGGTGTTATGCCTTTCTTCATCCAAAGCCATTATTGGGTGTCACGCCTTTCTCACTTTATTCAAAGCCATTATTGGATATTGTGGTCTTCCTCCATCTAAAGCCATTATTAGATGCCAAGTCCCTCCATCTAAAACCATGATTAGATGTCGAGCCTTTTTTTTTCTTCATCCAAAGCCATTATTGGATGTTTTGTCTTCTGTGTTATATCAATCAATTTACCACAAATTTCTAATTTCTTTCCAACAATTTTCGCAGAGTCTGTCTCGTATCATACATCATTCAAAAAAATGTCAAAATATATATATATATAAAAGAAAAAACATTGCATTCAGCATTTTCTCATTATATTCACAACATACCCATTGCATCTCAGGGCAAAATTTTGGTTTTTGATATTTAATTATCTCCCACTGCGATAATATGAAGTTTAATCATCTTCACATTATCTAGTTGAAGATATTTAAATAGAACATATTGCACCCAAATTTTACCCTGCTATTTTTCTACTTGCATTGTATTTTATATTTTTAAAAAAATTAGTCATTTACTCATCATATGCATCATTCATCTCTTAATTTTCAATGTTGCATTTAAATAAATTTGCACTTTTATTAATAATTGAATTTATAGTTAATTGAATTATATATTCTTTTAATAAATGAATTGGTTATTATTAAAATTGACATTTTCATTTAAATTACATTTTTTTAATTCAAATCATAAATTAGATTATGGGTTTAAGTCCTTTCCAAATATATAAATTTAATTCGCCTGTAAATTTTCATGCATTTAATTCTTCGAGTTTTTTTTTGGTCTCATTCCTCTACATATTATTTATTTATTTATTTATTTATTTTACAGCAATTAAACACTTTCCTCTTGTAAATTTGTATTTTCGTTTTTTATTAAATATTTGCATTCTTGATGTTTTTTTTTTTTTTTTATTCATATTCTTCATTCATGTCCAAAGTTAAGTTTTGATTTTTAACTTGGCATCGGAGTCATTTAAATGACATTTTACATTATGTGAATCATTTTCTTTTTATGTATAATTAAATTGGTTATTGGAAGAATTCATTTTCTTTAAAAAAGGTAAGTTAATTGCATAAGTCTTTTTTGTTTTTTTTTTTATAATAATAGATTTTATTATTAGAATTGTCCATAAGTATATTTATACATTTGAGTTTATCAGTAATTTATCGGTACGGAAGTTGCAGATTTACATTATTTACATAGAAATATCTTTAAGAAAACACAGAAAAAATCTGAAATTAAAGAAAAAAACAAAGTTTACAGCTTGCAAATTGTACACAAAGCTCCACTCTCTCCACTCCACTCTTCACTCCACTACCCTGCAATTTGTACTCCATCTTGTACCATTTTTGCAACAACCTACTAAAGAAAAAAACAAAAGTCAGTGCAATTTTCAAATTCATTCGACTCCACCACTACATCATCCTGATTCCACTACCTTGTACCTTTGTCCTTCATCCTTATCCTCTCAATTTCTCAGCAATTACCTATCTTATCCCTTACTCTTGACTCCCTTTATAAAAAAAACCAAAATCACAGAAGAAAAAAAAAAAAGAGAACAACAGTGTAGTTGCAAAATCATAAGCCACCACCTTTATCTTCCTTAACCCTTTACCACCGAAAATCTCCATCACCTAACACATACTACCCAAACCGCTGAACCACAACCTCCACTATCACGCTACGTCAACAACTCAAACATCCAGCCTCCATCTTCACTTTCATCACCACTGTACTCTTATTCCGCCACCATCCTTCAAGCATATCGAAGAGGAACAGTCGAACAGAAGCAGAAAGATACGAAAACAAAGAGTAGTAAAGCAGTGTACCTGATATTTCTTTCCCCTTTTTCGCTTGTATTTATAATCTCTGAATATTTCTTGAATCAAATTGGTTCTGGTTTGGGGCTTAGGGTTTGATTTGGGTGTAAGGGATTCAATTTATTTTTGATAGAGTTCGGTATCGATGAAGCAAAGAGGGTCGAAATCGTGAGCATAGCGAGATCTGAGCGAACATCGATTGAGAAACGTGAGCGTGAGAAGGCCGTGGGTGAGGAATTTGAAACGATGAAGAGAGTAAGAGACGAATGATACGTGTGAGAGAGAGAGGATCGTACCTTTTTTTTATATTTTTCTTCCCAATAAAGCTCTAATAAAAATAAATAAATAATGTTAATTAATAATAATGATAGTAGCAAGGAGGCAAGTGGTGGCTGCTATAGGTTACTAGGGTTTTGAGATCAAATTTCAGTTGGGCCTTTACCCGAAATATTTTTAGCTCATCCCGTTTTTTACTTCTTTTCACCTTCCGAATTATATATTACACCCCCTCCTGACCTATCTTAGTTTATTTGTTGTAAATATTTTTTACAAATTTTATAAATTTTCAGATCTTTGTTTTAGTAAAAATATATTTTTTTCTAAAGAACACTAATAATAATAATAGTAATAATACTTTCTTTTCTTTCTAGAGATTTTGTTTAATAATAAAAAAGATTTTATTTTTTTTAGTTAGTTATTAAGTTTTTTTTTAGAAATAGTATTGCTTTTATTGATACTAGAAATAATATATGTTAGATTTTCAAAATAATTTCCAAAGATAAAAAAAAAGATTTTATTTGTTAGATTTTCAAAGAAAAAAAAGATTTTATTTGTTTAGTTTTATTTTATTTTATTTTCTCAAAACTTTATTTTAAAAGAACAAAAAGTTTTTTTTTAGTTGTTAAGTTTTTTTTAGAAATAGTTTTGTTTTTGATTGATACCATAAGTAATATATTTTAGATCTTCAAGATAATTTTCAAAGGTACAAAAAATAAATATATAGTTTAGAACTAATTTTTTTTTTTAGTCAAAATATTTGCTATTTCTAAGTATTTTATAAGTTTTATTTGATTTAGATTCAATTAAGTATATTTAGGATTTTATTTAGTTTAGATTTAATTTAGTAAACTTTAGAATATTTATTGGATTAAGATTTAATTTACTAACTTTAGAATCTTTATATATTTTATATTTTAAATTAGTATTTTTATAATTTTTTTTATTTGATTTAGTTTAGATTTAATTTAGTAAGTTTAGAATTTTAATCTAGATTAGATTTTGTTTAATAATTTTAAAATTATTTTTATAACCTTAGACTTTGTAGTTGGTTTAGAATTACTTTAATATCTTTAGATTTTTTTTAATTAGGATTAATTTAGTGATCTTAAATTTTTAATAATTATTATTTTCCTATGAATTTAATTCATTTTTCTTTTACATTTGTTTGGACTTGTAATTTATTTCCGTCATCCCCATTTGTAAATTTGTATCCCCATCCCTATGGTTTGTAATAATTTTAGTAAATATTTATTGCTTTATTATTTAATTATTTGTCACTTACACAAAAACAAAAAAAATCATTTTTAAACAATAATTGTGAATCATTTTTAAACCCGTAAGTCGACAAAGCTACGAAGCGTCGCGATGACCACACATGCACACATGTACGCTTGATCCTGGGCCTTCTTACAGTGAGCCTATTTCGATTAATTGTTCCAATTAGTCGTTATAGTAGACTAGCCCACTTTGCTAGTACACATGTAATTTAATTGTTTTATACTTAGGATGGCCACCTTGTATGGGCTTTGTTGATTTTATTTGTTATTTACAATTATCTCGATCCTATTCTTTCTCCATTCACCAAGCATCTAAAACACTTTCAATAAAACTCGATCCAACGTCGAGTCTTCTTCTCAAACCTCGATCCAACGTCGAGTTATTTTCAAAAATCAATTTTTCTACAAAAAAAGAACACTTGGATAAGATTTGTTTTAATGGTTAGAGGTTAGCCCAACGATTAAAACAAATCGAAGTTTCTAATTGATTAGAGGATAACCCAATAAATTGAGAAACTTCAAATCCATGTTCTAAAACAAAAAAAAAACATAGTGCTATGGTATTTAATTGAACCGTTAGAGGATAGCCCGACGATTTAATTAAAATGTAAAGTATTTGGGCCATTAGAGGGTAACCCAATGACTTAAATACTTTATTCCATACACTTAATAAAAGTGAAATTTGTTTCACCTCACTCCTTTCATAATAAAGATTTTGGATGAGAGAAGATCGGTTGACCTCAATCACCAATCTCGAGTATTGAATCGTTAGAGGATATCCCAACGTTTTGGTACTTGTCATCCACAATTTAAAATCAATTCCAACTCACTCAAACTTCTTTTGTGCGCTCCAAGCACCATTTACCTTTAAACCCTTTTCAAGATTAGACATGATTCATTTATAATTGAGATGTTCTTTCCTCTATTCCCAAGGTTTTCGACTTCTCCACTTGAGTACGAGAGGTGTTCTCAAACCCTCCCTCATGTTGGTGCGTAGTCCTTTATTCTTTATCACACCTTGTGGACGTTAGACGAGTCTTCTCCTTTAAAATGACGACTTGTCTTTTCATTTAAAATCAATCAACAAACAATTATTTTTTAGCAGAACTACGGAGTTTTGACTTTCCCATTGCATGAGGGAGTACGTAGGCACGCGGTTTCAAAACCGTGTCAAACTCAAAAATAATAAAAACATTTCTTCTCCCTTTCTTTCTTTTTTTCAAAACTTAGAAGATCGTAAAATTTTCACACTAACACACAACCACACTTTGAACTAAATGGGTACCATCGAGTACGATGGATGTGAGGGGTGCTAATACCTTCCCCTTGCATAACCAACTCCCGAACCTACAACTCTTAATTTCGTAGACCGTCTTATCCATTTCTCTCGTGGGTTTTATCTATATTTTCCCGTTCTTCTCTTAGAACAAATAAAATTAGGTGGCGATTTCACCGTTTTTTTTTTTTTAAAATTATTTTAAATGATTTTTTTTTTTTTTGAAACGAGTTGCTTCACTAAGGAATTAGGATAAAATAATATTGAGAATCGGTAATTGAGGATGATGAACTTGTTGAATAAATCAAAGAGTGAAGGTTATTACATGACAAATTATACACTCACCCTAGCATACTTTAATCAAACAAAAAGTCAATTTTTATCTAACGCAAATTGACTTTCTGCAAGGAGTAATTCCCACCAATCTTAAAACTAATGTTTTTGTTCAATTGAATAATTCATCTAACTCAGTATTTCCTACACAATCCTCGAGATCAATACTTGGGGTAAATTCCATTATTACTACATCGGTAAAAATAGTACACTTGCTATTTTTCCTGATCATGTTTCATTGGCTTCAACAACCATGTATTTCATTTCGGCCTCAAAAGCCGCTTTTATCCTGTTTTTGGCTATGTAAGCCAAAATATTTTGTAGTATAATGGACTCAGACATAATAATTGTCTTCGTCCTCCCAACCAGTTGGTCATATTCCAAAACCTCTTCTTTTTCTTCTTCATCTCTCATGATTTCTCTATCCCATCAAAAACCATGGGTTGGGTGTACGTTCAAAGAATAAAACACCTTGTCGCAAGGCATGCATGCAAACCCTGTAGGATTACAAGGCATTATGTTTTCCAGATTTCTATCAAAATTATGTTTATCCAGATGAATAACTTCTGCCATGAAATAACTCTAATAAACTTCAATGTTCTCCATTATGCCTTCCTCTCGTCAGATCAAAATCCTTTGATGGAGTAAAGATGGCACTTCCCCAATTCAATGTATCCATTCATGCCCCAAAAGAAAATTATAGTTAGCTCTTGACACTATGACCATGAATAAAGTTGGCCTAGTAATGGGTTCTACTATTGTATCAACTTGGATAACCCCCTGAGTGTGACCAAAATTTTCCTCATAATTTTAATAGGACCATATTATGTGGCCTCAAATCAGTATCAAACTTTTCGATTCTTTTTCAACAAAGAATGCAACATTAGATTTAATGCCGCTCCACCATCAAATAACACTTTATTTACTACAGTGTTCTCAATCTTTCCTCTAATAAATAATGGTTTCAAATGAATTTTCATCCCCTCTTCGGGTCTTTCAAAGAAAATGACATGCTCCTTGACACATACATTATTCATGACATAATAGCAAACTCGCCTATGTTGGGCCATTTCTGCATCATCACCCTCTTCAGGTTCTTCGACTTTAGTCACTTGGTCATACTCCAATGGTAACACCAACATCATATTATAATTGATATCAAGCGAAGAATCTAATTCGTAATCAAAATCATCTGTGAGCCTATCATCATCTGCTGGTGGCTCCTCTAAAAAAATTTCTTTTGGACCCTCCACATTCGAAGGAAAGAGTTTTCTCCCCACTAGTTTCTTTTCCACAATCTTGGATTTGGCTTAGGGTTAATTGCTAATTGATTCCACTATTTCTTTTTTGGCTGCCTCTCTTTCAGCTTTCTTCCTCCTCTAAAATCTCATCCATTGAGATCTCGACATGGGACTTCTGCCTTTGTAATTATCGAGCATGTATATTTGTTTTATAGACACCTGAAACTCCTTACGATAGGATATCAAAGATCCCCCACCAACTTCAAAACTTTGCCATTTTTCTTGGCCTTGATTTCCTTTTTCAGCACGCCTTATCCATTTTCCCTTAGGAGCATTAGCTATTGGCTTGAAATTAGAAGGCATATTTCCCTAGAGATTTGGGGCCCTTTGTTGTTGCTTGTGGGGAATCCATTTCTTATCAAAAGTAAACTGATCCCAGACATTTTTCTAATTTCCTCTTTGAATGGCCATTTAGACTCTATCTAGATTCTCATTGATTTTCCTTGTGAATACAAAACTGCACCTAGGACATGACACCACTTAAGATCCTTTCCTTTGGCAGCGTTGGATGAATTCAACCAAATTTTCATTAGTCTTGGGATAAGTAGCCCTCACCGGTTCTTTGTTGCACTTACCACTTTCGCCTTCAACTTCCATATACGCCTCTCCACTGACTTCGACCGTATTAAATTCAAATTTAAGATCATCAACTATAGCGATGAAAAGTTGAGATTAAGTTATTTATTAACTTAACTCACAAAGTAAATGTCGCCATTGCACTTTATTGTTTCTAAAGGAATGAGAAAAGAGCGAATAAAACCCAAAGAATTTTGAAACAAAACTAATGAAAATAAAGATCTAGGTACGAGAGTTGATTATGCAAATGAATGACATTAGTACCCTAAACATCTACATTACTCTGAAAGAATATCTTTTAAAGTTTATGTATTTGGCTAAAAAGGTTTTTCGCAAAAAGATTGATGAGGTGAGAAAAGAAATGGTTTTTACAATTTTGATTCAACAAGAATTCGAGAGCCTCATGCCTACGTACTACCAATGTGCAATGATGAAATCAAAATCACGTAATTCTTCTAAAGACATTTTAAGAGTAAATACATTTTGTTATCTTAAAGAGAATACTCAACTGATCCACCACACAACGTGTGAAAGATGGATCTTTTCATCACATTAAAAAGAGGGCACTAACTTGGATATAAAATCAACAAGTATTCCACTAACTCTCTCAAGTGGATAAGTATCGCCATCATTTCAATCAATATAATGGGAATGGTAGAATTATATCTCAATCATTGAGATGACTCACATCTAATCTTTAAGAAAAAAAGTTTAAAATAAAAGCCAAAAGTGAAAAGAAAAAAAAAAGAAAAAGAGGTTGAAGTGAGGTTTTGTGTTATTTAGTCTTAAGAAAAAGTTTAACTTTTATTACATGGATTAATGTTTGATTAGAAAATATTTTTAAAATGCACTTGACAAAGTCAAAGTTTTTTAATGAAAGTGGTTTAAGTTTGAAAATAACAAGGTTTTGAAAAGGAGAGAGTTGATTTGAAAACTAAAGAAGATGGGCAAGAGATGAAGGGACTATCCTAAGACACAAAGTAAAAGCTAATGTAGGAAAAATATAATCAAACAAGAGTAATCATCTTGACACAAGTCAAATAATGCATCTCATTACTTTGTATTAAAGGCACACAAATAAGTAATAAGCATCAGATGGACAATAGTGCCTCAGGTTCAAGCTTGCATCAGATGAATCCAAAAAGGTACATATAAATTTGCATGTATCCGATGAAATTGATGTCTTAGGTAAATTTATTATTGCATCATATAAATCTCAAAATAACACCTACATATAGAAAAAGTTCCTAATACACAGACAAAATAACAACAAGATCTCAAGGTCCAAAGGTCACTTCAATCCTAAGTCCAAAGGTCTAAAATACTCCAATATGAAAAGGGATAGTAACCATAGTCCAAAGACAGCCTTAAGTATTTTAATGTTTTAGTTAATTATTAATGTCATTAAAAGAAAAAGAGAAAGTTCAAGTGAGCAAAAGAAGAATAACACAAAGATAAAATGCGTAAGTGAGCAAAAGGAAAATGACATAAAGATAAAATGCTTACGTGAGCAAAGGGAAAATGACATAGAGATAAAATTAGCAAGTGAGCAAAAATAAAATTACATAAAGTTAAGAACAAGAATATAAATGACATGAATGATAAAGATGCTACAATAAATTGCAAGAAAGTAAAGGCATAAAGTAAATGACAGAATTTAAATTGCATTAAAGTAAAGTTAGTACAATAAATGTTAGAGTTAGTGTGTTATTTTTTCGATTCAGGAAAAATTTAGCTCCATGTTAAGCAATCATAAGTGAAATTATGTAGAAGTTGCACCTATCTAAGGCCGGTCAATAACTGTATCATACATGTTAGAGCTATGGTAGAAACCATACTCCTAAAACATGAAGCACAAGTTAAATAAAGGTGGATCAAGACCTAAGTCAAAGAAATGAGATAATTTCATTAATCAAATTCTTCATGATACCTTAGGATAAACTTTAACTAATCCAAAGTACCTTGAGTGATCAATTGATCACTCAGAGGTAGATTTGAAATGATGAAAATTCATCAATTACAAATCCAAATTTAACTAAGCAAATATGATTCAATCATCATCCAATTGATCCAAAAAGAAAAAGAAGAAAGAGATGGAGTAGAGGTAAAATGAAAAAGACAAAATGGAAATCCAAATTGGATCAAGGTATTTATCGAGTTATCATCAACATCATTCATCCATATTGGTAGATTAGGGTTTTCACCCCATCAACATCCAAGATCCAATGAGGTTGATTAAACTTGGGTTAAATATAAAAATCCCCCTGTAATGTTAGCGCGTTTTGTTTTTAGCCCCTGGTAAAGTTTTTTTTTGTAATCTCCCCCTCATAATATTCAGATTCTGTCAAATAGACCTCTGATTGTCAGATTGCAAAAAAAAATCTTTCCAATTGCCAGCGTGGTAGTCCACGTGACATTTTTTATTTTTTAATTATTATTTTTAAATCCACGTGGGATTTTAAATATTTTTATAAATTTTTTATTTCATTAATTTTTTTGTTTTTAATTTTTTCATTCATTTTATTTTTCAGAATTATTTATTTATTTTATTTTTAATTTCTTTATTTAAACCAAAATTTATTTTGAAACATTTTGGGCTTAACTTATGGTCCATTAGTATTGGCCTTTTATCAACTATATTTATTGTTTTGTGGTATATAATCATCAAATGTTTCCCTAAAATATCTGATGTGGGACTCTAATGTTACAAGCCAATCTCACGGTTCCACCATCATCCACCCTTAATCAAATTGTAAACCTCTCAATCAAATTTGTAACCCCATATACTCCTTCAGTAGCAATTATAAAGTGAAGTTCTATAGAAGTGAAGTCTTATAGCTTCTCAATAATGCAGTGACGTAGTATGAAACATTTCCTAGTGCATTTCTAATAATTCCTTTGAACTTGCATATTTCATAGTGCATCTTTCCTTGTGCATTTCTAATAATTCAAAAACAGGTTTTTGGTTCTGAAAACATTGCCCTTTGTACAAGTATTTATGTTGCTATTATGAACAACAAGTTTTTGGTTATGAAAACATTGTCCTTTTTAAGTCTCAACACCATTATCAGTTGTTGCAGCAAATTAATGAAAATGATATCATGACTTCTTCAATAAATATTAGTGCAATTGTTTAAAGGAAAGAGAACTAGAAAATACAAATTACATTAACCAACAGCAGATCAAAGTTGAGTGAGTGAGTGAGTTTTATGGGGGAAGCTACTAAGGTTATTCCGTCGACAGTCGTGACACGCAGTGGATGCAATTGTCAACCAAATAAGGCATAGTAATGGATGCAAGCATTTTATCACATGGTAGTATTAAACTCGTCTAAACATGATTTCATGATAAAAATCCACTAACTGAAAATGTCAATGCTCATAAGTTCAAGAAGTAATTGCACAAAGTAAATAATATTGAAGAATTGTGATACATGGTGATGCCATTAGATCTTTCTTCCATGCATACTCCATAATTATATACTAGTTTCATCATACCTTTTAATTGCTGGAGCTATAAAAAATTGCAGGTGTGATGTTAGTTTCATTAAGACCATGGCTGCAAGGGTGGAAGGAATTTTAGATATTATTTTATACTATCATATGCATTTCTCGTTTTAACTGTAATTTTGTTAGTCTCTGAATTTCGAAGGAACTAACCATTGTGTGCTGCATAGATACACTGGAACTGGAGTTTCGCGGATTATCTTGGTCTTTAACAAAATCGTTTCCATGCTTTGAATTTGAAGTGCGTGCAATATTAATTCATTGAAACACTCGTCAATGCGTTGAAGTTGTCAAGTTATTGTTGTTGGTGATGTTGCTTCAATGTTGTTGTTGTGAGTGTTTAAAGTGAAGAAGAAGCAAATTTAGGGTTTAGGGTTGAGTGGTTATTGGACTAGGTGATAGTTGTTACACATGCAATATTGTTTCAAAGGGAATAAAGTCTCACATCGATTTTTATAACAAAAACATTAGTGTTTAAATAACAAAATTCATATGGACTATTGAATTAAAAATAAGTTGAGAGTGAATTGTCCATAAGCCCAATACTATTTATATTAAAATTTTAATTAATTAATTTCTTAAATATAAAAACAAAACAAAAAATTATTAAAAAATATATATTCTGAAAAAATAAATTAAAAAATATATAATCTGAAAAAAATAAAATAAAAAATAAAAAATAAAAAAAATCCACGTGGATTAAAAAAAACAAAAAAGAATTTCACCTAAGCTGCCATGTCACTAACAAAATTAAATCTGGACTCAAATAGTGGGCACGAGGGACACAGTGAAGGAATCTAAAAATTGTGAGGAGGGTTTTAAAAAATCTTTTTTACCAGGGGCTAAAAACAAAACTCACTAACATTATAGGGGGTTTGTATATTTAATCCATTAAACTTTTGATCAAAGAGACCATGAGCCTAGGCCAGCCAGTCAACAAAGTCAAACAATTGTTAAAATACTATTAAACAATTAATAAATGAATTTTAAAATTGATTTTAAATGAAAAATAAAAGAGAAATATCAAATTTTAATCAAAACATCAAATAAAAATGAAGTGAGGCTATAGAAAAATCAGAAATAGTGTATAAGATTTTTAAAAAATAGTTTCAGCATTTTTTTGAAATCAAAATTTCGAACCATTTAAAATTTAGCAAATATATCAAAAAAAGATTAAAAAAATAGTAAAACTAAAAACAAAAATCAATATAATCACCATAGGTCATAAAACCATCATATGAATCATATACTATTTTTTTTCCAGAATTTAAAAGGTTTGAAAAACATTTTAAAACAAATCAAACTCAAGTAAACAAATAAAAAATTATAAAAGATAGTACACATCAAAATAAATATATGAAAAAATATCCATAAAATTTTAAATATATCAAACTATTTTTGTGTAATTTTTCATAATTTTTGGTTAAAAAATAAAAGAGATTAAGATTTTTAAAGATAAAACAATTTAAAAACTAAAAAAGAAAATAAAAACAGAAAACATGTGCCCTTGGATGAAGCCTCGTTAATTGACATGACCATCTCAAAGGCTCGGAAGTGAGGATCTATTGGGATCTTGAGTCAAACAACGCGCATGGAAGCAAAGAAAGCCCAACCAATCAGGTTCACGCTCTCATCGGTTGAGATGATCCACGAGATCATCTAAACCTCTAGCCATTTGAAAATCTAGAAATCTTAGGGAAAATTCACATTTCAAGAATATGTAACTATTGCCCATGAAACTAGTATTATTAAAAGTGTCTTAATGAGACGTTCTAAACCATATCCTCGCGAAAAATTTATTTAAACCATAGAGTAGCCGATTTGAGAAAAAAAAAGCAAAAAGCGTTTCAAAAGCAAAATTGAAAAAAAAAATAGTTAATGGATCAAACAATGAAAATTAAGGATGCAATGAGCACCAATGATCATCAAGGATCATCATAATAATTTTAGTTGAGAGATTTGAAGTCTCTAACTACCTGAACAAAGTATGCTCAAAAGCTTATGAAAATTGACTTGGGGAGCTTCAATCAAGGCACGATTTTTTTCCCGCTTGAGCTAGTTAGCTTCACTCAACGTTGGTGAAGCTAACTAAATGCATAATTTTAGTGTTTAAGGTGTCGAAATGAAACAACAATTTACAAGCTTAATAGTTCAAATGAGATCTTAGAAGGGGTTATTTGGCTATCAAAAGCTTTCAAAATGATGTGAATGAGGTCTCTATTTATATGAGAAGAGATTAGAATGCTGAGGGAGAGTGGATGATGCAATTTGGAGATAATTTGTGCACACCCAGATTATAGCAAAAGTGAGACTTGCAAACCTGCCAAATCTCACGCCTCTCTTGCGTTTTGAGTGCTAAATATCTTTTGGAAACTTGATAATGATGATTAGTGATAAAAACACGCGCTTACAAGGCTTGAAATTGAGAATTATGTGAGTTGCAAAATTGATCATCGAGCTAAATTTCAATCCAAGTGAGCTTATTCAAAATATGGGACAAACAATACAGGAGGCTTTATGACATAATCCTTTTTGTGATTGAAAGGCCCTTCCACAAGCCTTACAATGTGAAAATAAAGTTTCTATTTGGCAACTTGAGTCAAAAGTTATGCAACTTTGAAAATGAAAAAAAAAACAATTTGCATTTGTACTTAGAAAAAATTCATTTCATGATGACTAAAAATGACCTATAATGTTCCTTTCAATTCAATGACCTTGCAAGCAATTTTAAGTCTTTCTCCTTCAATCAAACTTATAGTAAACCTCATAAAGATTATGGTAGAAAAACAAATGAGCTTCAAATGATGAAAAAATTTCAAGTTATGACCCACAAATGACCTACAATGAAATCAAACTTTTGATGATCTTCCAAGCATTATTGGATCTTGTCATGTAAATAGAAGTTTTTGGGGATGATGAGAAGAGTCCATAGAAAAAGAACAATTCAAAATGTTGAAAATTGAGAGAGGTATGCACTCTTAAGCATAGAATCAAGAACTTACCAAATTAGGTCAAACAACTTGAATCAACTTTGAATTTTTTGAACTTTGCTTGAAATCTAAGGCATGATGAAGCACATAGGACCTTGAATTGGTGTTATCTTGAAGCACATTAGATGATTAGGCTCATTTCTTGATGAAACTTGTTAAAGAAGACATGAAAACAAACACATGAACCTATGAAGTTTCTTGATGAATCAAACCACAGAAACTTGATATGAACTTGACCATATGAAGATGAGAGATGATCAAGACATCACATTTTGGTGATAAAGGCATAGTTTTGAAGTTCAAGTTTTGAGGTTCAATGAATGATTAATTAACAAAGGATCGATTCTCAACACCCCGGCTTAAGAGGTCAGATGGATGCACTTAGCTCAACACCTAAAATGTTCAAAACATAAATGAGAAACAAAACATCTTTTGGATTTAGGTTAGATATTAGTAAACATAAATAGAGAGAGAGAGAGAGAGAGAGAGAGAGAGAGAGAGAGAGAGGGGTGGGAGGAAGGGAGAAGGTGAGAGGAAATCCAAGGTTATGATGGGGGATCTTAGAGGTAAAAATTGGGGTATAACAATAGTCCTTCGCCTTTTCTCCAAACACGATCCTTTCGTCTTGGATCACATTCTGCACGAGATCCCTGAAAAGAAAACATTGTGAGGTTTTATGATTCAAAAAATTATGATATTTACAAAATCCTTTCTTCTTCTGATGCTCTAACGATAGAGTTTTAGCAACACGTGGAAATATTATTTCGCCATCTTTGAATAACAAGTCAAAAATATCATCTTACTTAGTCACATCGAAAGTATATGTTCTTTTAGGAAATTTATCGTTCTTTTCAGGTTCGACGTGATTTTTTTTCATTTGAAGGTGTAAGCACTTTACACACATAAGATGGCACTTGCTTCAATTCGGCCAAATTAACTTCATTTTCGTCAACCTCATTGACATAGATATTAGATTCATGATCATTCTCATCTAAGTCAACATAGGTTATTCTTCCTTTCCTATTATTTTTACTTGCCTTGGTCTTTTCCACCCTAAGGTGCTCCGTCTGTCGCACCATATCTTTCAATTGAGCCATATCCTTCAAATGCTGAGTGTCCAATTTCTTTCTAATGGAGTAATCCAATCCCCCAACATCCATTTCTCCAACTCATGTTCAGGCACTTGTGTAAAATACCTTGCCTTCAGGAGACATACTCTATTCAAATATTCATCTATTGGATCAGTAAACACGTGTTTAACACTAGCCAATTATTTTACGCTAATCTTAAATTGTCCTATGTAAAACTGCTCATGGAACAATCTTTCCAAATAAATCCAATCATGGATGGAATCCGCGGGGAGTGTTGTGAGCCAAGTAAAAGAATTCTTCATAAGATAACTAAGAAAATACCTCATCCGTATATTCTCATTATTAGAGATGTCTTCCACTTCAGTCAGATACCTTGTTATATGTTTGATTGGGGATTCACTTGTATCGCGAGAAAATTTAGTGAATTTTGGGACTTTCCATCCCTAGGTAGTTCTGTTTGTAAGAATGCTTCTGATAGTGGGGAAACATGGTTTGGCCTACGAAGGCCCACATTCATCCCATTTTGCACCATTATCCTTTCGACCATGGAAAAAATATTTTTTTTACTGCTATGTCATATTGTCGAACTCGATGAACCATTTGGTTTGCGTTCTGATCCTAATTAACAAAAATGACTCGCAAGCATTCGACTTCTCTAGGAAACTGTATTCGACCATTCTAGGAATTTATTGTTCGACCAGGCCTTGGTTAAAAATTTCCTCATGGATTGTTTCCTCATTTCGGGTAGGCCTAAGAGGGTGTGGTTTCACTACTTATTAAAATTTCACTCTAGGGGCCACAAAGAAATTTGTAATTTACATCATATACGTTGCTAATTACTGATTGCTTTGTGTCGTACTCTATATCAACCGATTGAATATGGTACCCATTTATCAAGTATGCAAGTTCACAATTTCACGGTTACTTTCATCCATATGTTGCCTTAAAACACTCACTGAACTCGTAGTAAATGTAGGCATCGTTTGGGATGGTAATGTCATTCTCAATGATTGGGTGTTTCGACCAAAGTTATTAACGGTCGATCCTGACCCTTGTAGTCGCGAATATATGGTCGATGTTGGGTCTGCAAACATTGATGAATTATTCTTCCACAATATTTGAAGGTTTCTCTTCATTGTTGTTATTCCTAGGGTTCACCATTTTCTTAATGTATTTCCTCTTTGGAACTATCCCACTGTTCTTGACTATCCCACCACTTCTCAATCTCATGCACAATCATGAATTTGAAAAGTTTCATAAATGAAGAAACATGAAAAAAATTAGAGATGATGTAAAAAATTTATAGCACATATGGTTCCACTGAGCATGCCAATTTGTTTACTGTGAAATTTTGATCCTAGTACATATGTGTATACGTTTTTATGGAAGAAATAATGAAGACTTTGATATGAAGACTTCAGGAAAATGTGAAAATGATTTGCAAAGAGAAAATACATATAAAAAATTTCAAAAAAATAATAAAAATGCAGAAAAATAATGCTTGAATTCTAATGCAGGTTGTGATCTCCTTATATAGCACAACTCTTATGGGATTTTCTTCATTGATTTGAGATTTGATTTCGTGTAAAAATAATGCAGATTCTTTTACATATTTGACATGTTCCTTGATTATCTCCAATAAAAAAATATGATTTGGTTTGTTACAGATTCAAATTTAAATCTATTTAAATTTGATTTGATCTTCACAATTTTCCAACAAATCATATAATCATATTTTTATTTCAATTACAATAAAATCTAATTCAATCTTTGATAAAAAATCTTCTAAAATGCAGCAGCATGGTTCTGAGTGTGCAAGGCCCAGATGTCGTAACAACATGCTGTGACACCATGTCTAGGATGTGTCCCTTATACAAATCCATACAACTTAAGCAAGCTAGATGAACTTTAACACTTTGAACACTTCTCTATGTTATTGTTCTACAAAATGAAACCAATCCCACAGACTAATTCACATAGAAATTCAATTTTAATATGGATCTCTAATAGTAGACTGGTATGTTTGTCTCTATACAATTTCCTAACAATTGTCAAATTCTCAACATTACTATCTTTCTAAGGACTCATAATATACCTCTGCATCATGTTGTACTTTATCATGTTATTCATAAACTATATTTCTTCAGGTATTATACGATATTGTATGTCATGACCTTTTAAATCCTCAATAGATGGTGGTTATGAATATCACGTCTAACCTTCATGTTCCAGCTGTTGAAAATCAAGTGTGAGGAAGAAGTCCCACATTGGTTAAAAAATAGAAGATTGAACACTATATAAGTTAGAGAATCCACACACATATCACCTTAAGGTTTAAGGTGGATATGCGGTGTATCTCTCACAAAAGGTGTGTCCCAAGTAAATGATCACTACTCGGAATTGCCCCTAATATTGGTATCATGAGTCTTTGGTTTCGAGATAAGGACCGAACCACTGGTGGTGGGTAGAAGGTGTGTGGAAGAAAGAGATTTCATATGAGGGGGAGCATTGGAACTCACACTTGAGGGGGAGTGTTGTGAATTAAGTGTGAGGAAGAAGTCCCACATTGCTTAGAAAAGGGAAGATTGAACACTATATAATGAGAGAACCCATACACATATCACCTTAAAGTTTTAGGTGGATATGTGGTGTATCTCTCACAAAAGGTGTGTTCCAAGTAAATGCTCGCTCCTCTTAATTTCCCCTAACACCAACCATATTCACTTGACGCAAATCTCTACCGAAAAGGGCACGAAACCCTTATGCTACATCCAACTTTTCTTTATTCTTGTAATTTCCTCCTCCACGCAATCAAAAATCAGTTTGTCACTATTGCCTCTCCGCCCTTTTGTTGTATCAAAATAAATGATAATTACAATAATACTATGTTGTTTCTCAATATAATGTGTCCATGATAACACTTATGTCCGAGAGAGAAAAATAACTACCAATTACGAATAAAATAAATTACTGATATATTTTATAATTCAATAAAAAAATTTCAAATAAAACATGCAAATAAAATATACCAAGTTAATGGTAAATAATTGAGTAAAATCTTTTGGTGCTCCATCCATCTCAGATTCTTTCATATAAAACATTTTAACACAAGATTTTAGGCCATAAACTTTATGAAGGAAAAAATATCTTGTACAACGAATTTATGGAAATCTTTACTATAAATGCATACCAAATTTATACCCAATAAAAATCCAATACAAAACAAAATTTCTTCTTTTCCAATTGTACATGTTTCTATCAAATAGTTATTTATAACTATTGGCATTTTGAAAATATGTAGGAGTGTCATGATTAATTTGGTGCGGTGCTATATTGAATTCTCAAAAAGAAACCAGGCAAGGACAAAAAAGAAAAGAGAAAACTGTACTTTGTAACAATAGTTGAGCTCCTACAATTTTGTAAAAATGTTACTTTATTTTTAATATAATTTAATTATTTTATCTTTTTATTTTTACTATTCATAAAACAAGTCAAAAATTTACTGTTCAAAAAACTGATCTAGAACACATTCCAGATTTTGCGTAAGTATTCTAATTTGTTTAAACACAAACCGGAACAATTTAATGATGTATTTCAGAAATAAAAAAAAACATTTCGAAAGAGTTTGTATAAGTGTTCCGATAAAAATGACAAATTTTTAAACAAACTGGAACACATAAGAAAAGAGTTCTGAAATTTTAGAATATAAACTGGAACACATTTGCAAAGTGTTCCAGTTTGTCATAAAATAATAATGTTAAAATAAATAAAAAATGAAAAAGTGCAAATAGGAATACTTGTGTAAAGTGTTTCGGAATGTATTTCGGAACACTTTGTAAAAGTGTTCCGGAATGTAGTTTCTAAAACCAAAACACTTTTGAAAAGTGTTCCGGTTCATATTTATTTTCAGAACACTTACGTAAACTGTTTCGGTGTGTATTTTTTTAAATCGGAAAATTTTAGAGAATTGTTCTAGAATGCAAGCTATTAAGAGAGAATTCAGAACACTTTTGTAACAAAATATGAAAACTAAAATTTTTTTAAATCTTAAACTATTTATATGAGAGTATTTTTGTCTAAAAAATATTGTAGTAGAGATATAGATTTAAAAGTGGAGTTACAAAGTAAAGTTTTCAAGAAAACAACTAAGATGTAACTGTAAAGCCCAACAAGGTTGAGCCCTTTCTGTAGATCATATCACCCCTAACTATAGGGGTATGACAACACTTTCAATTTGGGTTCTTTGAGAATTATAGGCTGGCTCTTTAATTTTATTTTACTAATTAGACACTATCGGTTGTTACACACTCTAACTATATTTTTCTATTTTTTAGTAGTTTATAATCCTTTTTATAATACTATATTCCTCTTTAATTATTAATTTTTCTTTACTAAATTATAAAAATTATAAAAACAAAATTGAGAGGGGTATTAAATTAATAAACAATTAATATTTTTTTAAATTATATTTTAGAAGATAGAATTAGTTTATCTTGCCATCCTAGTATTACTATTAATCAAAGAAAAATCTATAAAGTAATTGTATATATTTACAAGAATAAATAATTACAAATTTGCTGAGATCCTATAAAAGTTGAAACAATCTTAAATAAAATAATACTAAAATTATTTAAGACTTAAGTAGTTGAGTGGTCTCTAACATGTTTTTATTCTTTTTAGATAAAATTTGTAAATATTAAAGTTTATTCGATTTTAGTTTGAAATTAAAATTTACAGAAAAATATGTAGATTTTTGCAAATTTTATTTTTGCAGATTTAATTTTAAGAACAAAAACTGAATGAAATTCTACATTCATAAATTATTTTTTTAAAATAAAATAAAGAGACGAAACTAAAAAACACAATGATAATTAATTAATTAATTATTTAAATTATTAATTAAATACAAATCAAACAACAAGCCTATTCATCCATAAATAAAAATTTCAGATATTTTAGTATTAAAATCATTTAAATTTTTGCCGTTTATCATAATCTTCAATTTAATTAATCTTCATAATTAATACATATCAAATTTATCTATAATACAAAAAATAACTCAAGCCTTCCATTCCCACTATTCAACTTTGTCATTGTGCTTCAAAGTCAATTCACCCTGACCTGTCACAGTAACTGCATGCTTAGGACAAGCAATCTACACTATTCTAGTAGCTTTTTCCTCTTAGCTTTCTCTTTTCTTTTCTTTTCTTTTTTGTCTAACAACATTTTAGATTTAACCTCTTAAGGATAATATTAACTAGAACATAGTTGCCCCCATTAACACCCGACAAGTATGGTCACATGACCCTAATCCCACCTTAATATAGAACAAGCTAGGAAAGAGATCTTCGTCCTCCTTAACTGTACTTGCTATTTTTTAACTCTAAAGCTGAAAACAAATCTAAAGAAAAATAACATTTTTTCTACCCAAATTTGACTTTAACTGGCACTTGTCGTGGTACTTATAATTATAACAAGTGGGACTTTACTTTCATGAAGAAAAAAAACAACTTATAGTAGAAAGCAAGCACTCCACAACACAACAGAATTAACCTTAGTTTCATTTCATTGCAATAATATTTTAATCAATTATTATTAATTAATCACTGTTCAAACTTTTGTGTCCCCTTTATCTTGATGTAACTAATTCACTAATTAACTAATTAAATTGGATGTCACATTCATCTTCATGGCTTTTCTTTTGTTTCTTGTCTCTAAGCTATATGTGGCCTAAAATATTTCTAAATTTAAAGAATATTTATTTGAACTTCACTATGCTAGAATGCACGTGCGTGTGAGCCTTGCCTAACACACTTACACGTATAATTTCCTTAATCTTGATTATATGAATATTACTTTAATGATTGTGATAAAGAATTTTAATACTAATAATAATGAAACTTTTGTTTATCGTATCTGCCAAATGACAATACAGTAGTGCAAATGCAAAGATAAGCTGGCCAATCCATTACTCTTCACTTTAATTAATCACTTTTTTTTGTGATTTTTAGCGAGACGTGGAGAAACATTAATCATTTTTTTCTTTTTTTTTTTGTTTAAGATTACTACTAGTATTAGAGTTATTTCTTTGTTAAGATTACTAGTAATATTAGAGTTATTTCTTTGTTAGTGTTGTTAGTTAAAAGTAATATTAGTGCTTACCGTTACTTAGCTCTGTTAGTACTTGTTGTTATTTCCTGAGCTTGTGGTTGTTAGTTGTTGTAACGGTTCCGTTTGGCTTTTCTTGTATATATATCTGCCTCCTTTTCATTGGCTCATTAATGAAAGAAAGTATTGAGTTTAACACATACTCATCTTCACATAGTGAAGAATGAGATCTGATTTTTCATTTTACATGGTATCATTCGCTTGCTTCTGATCCACCTCGCTTCCCAACTCATCTCTTCCCTTTTCATTCATCTCTCTCTTGTCTTCTTCGCACAAATCTTTTCTTCTTCATCCATGGAGTCTGACAATCAAGGTTGGGTTATCAAAGGTTCTGCTCACGATGCTTCGACTGTGTTTTCGTCAACGAAATCTAACAACTCGTTTGCCCCAAGGCTCTCAGTCAAATTGCAAGATAACAACTACCTTCTGTGGAATTAGCAGGTCGAAGGAGTTATTCTTGCTCAGAAAATGCACAAACTCGTCGTCAATCCACAAATTCCGCAGAAATTCAAGAATGCTCAAGATCGTCTTGTAGGTTTGGTCTCTAATGAATATGAAAATTGGATTGCTCAGGATCAAGCTATGTTTATCTGGCTACTCTCCACAATCTCTGAATTTTTGTTTCCTAGGGTTCTTGCGTGCAAGCACGCTTTCGAAGTTTGGGACAAGATTCACCAATTCTTCATGCACAAATGAAAGCGCGGGTTCGTCAACTACGTGTTGAGCTCAAGTCCACGAAAAAAGGTAACAGATCCATTACTGAGTTTGTTCTTCGCATCAAAGCAATTGCCAATTCTTTATTAGCCGTTGGTGATTCTATTACGAAACAAGATCAAATTGACGCCATTCTTGAGGGTTTGCCAGAGGAATTCAATCCTTTCGTGATGCATATGTATGGTTTCATTGTGTCACCTACTTTGTGCGATATTGAGGCACTTCTCTATGTGCAAGAAGCACAACATGACAAATTTTGTCAAGAACTTGCAGCATCAACTATTGTTGCTAATGTTGCTCACAGTGGTGAAGACCACAGCTCCAAAGGAGCCTACTCCAATAATCGGGGTTTGTGGCAAAAAATTCAATAGAGGTCGTGGACGTAGTCGTGGAAGATCCACATCTGCAAATCGTCCCACTTGCCAACTATGTGGAAAATATGGCCATGATGTATCCTCCTGTTGGCATCATTTTAATGAGAACTATATGCCTTCATAGAATGTCAATCCTAATTCAAATACTGCAGGCAACTCCAACTACAAGGATGAGAATGCTTCAGCTACTGAGAAGAGAAAATAAGCCACGACTATGATGGCTACTACACAGGAATATTCCTTGCCATCTAATTTGGAGTCTCAAGCCTGGTTTGCAGACTCAGGTGCCTCTCATCCCCTCACTCCCTATGGCCATTTATTACATGACACAAAGCCTTATGCTGGAAATAATAGAGTGTTTGTAGGGAATGGACAAACCTTAGTTATTCAGTCCATAGGATCCATACATTTTAAATCCACACTTAGTCCTGGTCAGAAGCTCACACTCACTAATTTTTTACATGTGCCCTCTATCACCAAGAATCTGTTGTCTGTTTTGAAATTCTATAGTGACAATAATGTTTACTTTGAGTTCCTTCCTAATAAGTGTTATGTGAAATCACAGGCTTCTAAGCAAATTCCGACTGAAGTAGCTCTTGATGATAGTGGTTTGTACTATCTTCCTCAACTCTTCCTGAAGCTTGGCAGTTCTCCTAAGGCACATACCATTGGCAGAGTCACTTCTGGTATTCATAGCTACTCCCTCCGTTCCTTTTTAAGTGTCGTTTTAGAAGATTTTTTTTGTTTCTATTTAAGTGTCGTTTTTAACTTTAATGTCATAATTTATCAATTATACCCTTACTTTCTCAATAAATGAGAGAGTGTATAAGTGAATTTATTATGAAAGAGAAAATAAATGAGGGTATAATAGAAAAATTAACTCTAATAATCCACTATCTTGGTTGAAGAGCTTTATGCTAAAACGACACTTAAAAAGGAACGGAGGGAGTATTTTGTTTCTAATTCAGGTGTTAATAAGGCTTCTGCCAATGTTACTCCATGTAAAATTAGTACACTTTGGCATCATAGACTAGTTCACACAAATTCAACTTCTGTTGCTCAAGTTCTTAAACTGTGTAACATTCCTAGTTCTAATAATAAACATATTGAATTTTGTAATTCTTATCAACTTGGAAAAGCACACAGGTTACATGCTCCATCAACCACTACTATTTATTCTCATCCCTTTAATATAATATATACTGATCTATGGGGGCCATCTCACACTCCATCGAATTCTGGCTTTAAATACTATATTGCTTTTGTAGATGCTCACTCTCGATATACATGGCTTTATTTTCTTAGGCAAAAGTCTAAGGCCTTACAAGCTTTTAAATTGTTCCATCAATTTGTACAAACTCAGTTTAGTGTCACCATTAAAGTTGTTCAGTATGATTTTGGTGGCGAATTTCGTCCCTTTACAAAATACTTAGCAGATCTTGGTATTCAACATAGGTTAACATGCCCACATACATCTCATCAGAATGGCTTTGTGGAATGAAAACACAGGCAAGTTGTTGAGATAGGACTTACTTTGCTGGCTCATGCCTCCTTACCTGTTTCCTATTGGGAGCATAGCTTCTCCACTGTTGCCTATCTAATCAACAGGTTACCTACTTCTGCGTTATCTAATGATTAATCACCCCTTCTATGCTCTTTAAAAAAATCAACCTGACTATAAATCTCTCAGAGTGTTTGCCTATTCTTGTTTTCCACTACTCAGACCATATAATAAACATGAACTACAAATGCGAAGCCAATAGTGCATTTATCTAGGTGTGTCATCTCAACACAAGGGTTTTAAGTGTCTCAACAAAGATGACAGACTCTTTATATCAAAAGATGTCACCTTTAATGAGTCTCACTTTCCCTTTCCCACTTTATTTTCTCCTAAAGTTCCTCACCAAAAGCCAAAAAATAACTCCTATATCCCTCATATACCAATGTTAACCACACTTCCCAATAAATCTTCAGTTGTGTCTAACAATAGTCCTAACAACTCTTTACCCAATGGTGAACGTGTCCAATATTTTGAGCCAAAGATTCCTGATTCTAACCCTGCACCCTTATGCAAAGTCATTCACAGCCTGATCATCAAGGATATAGTCCTCGAATCACTCCCCAATCAATGCCAGCACAAAGTCCTGATGTGTCTATAAATGCCTCTGTGTCTGATAAGACAACATCTTTATTTGACTTAGCTTCAAATAAATCTTGCCCACTCTCTCTATATGGAGATTGTGATCTTTCACCCAACCATGAGGATAAATCTCACCCTGGAAGTAACTCCATAAACTCAGTTACACCTACTCCTAGTGAGTCTACAACCTCCCTTCTTGAGCATATATCCACCACCTCCAAGGCACCTAGTGATACTTCAAATCTCACTCACTCATTTCAATATAATGAGCTCACAATCTCCTCTTGCATTCCCATATTTCAATCATCCAGCTCTCCCTCTATTGGCACTAGTAAGCCACCAGTTTCTGTGTCACATAATGATCATAACATGCTCACACGTTCTAAAACTGGCCATTCCAAGCCTAAAGTCTTTGCTGCCTATACTGACAATGAACCCACAAGTATCAAACAAGCTTTATCCTCTCTTGAGTGGGTCCAAGCTATGAAAGAAGAATTTCTAGCTTTACAAACAAATCACACCTGGACATTCACACAGCTGCCTGTTAACAGAAAAGTTTTAGGATGTCGTTGGGTGTTCAAAATCAAAAGGAATCCTGATGGTAGCATTTTGAAATACAAGGCCCGACTTGTTGCTAAGGATTATCATCAAGAACATGGATTTGACTACACATAAACTTTCTCTCCTGTTGTGAAGCCAACAACCATTTGTGTCATTTTAACCCTAGCCATTACTTACAAATGGGAAATCTAGTAGATTAATATAAATAATGTGTTTCTCAATGGCAATCTCCAAGATGAAGTTTACATGAAACAACCCCCTGGTTTTGTCAACAAAGATAAACATCTTGTTTGCAGGCTCACCAAAGCTTTATATGGTCTCAAACAGCCCCCCAGGCCCTGGTATGAGAAGCTTACTCAAGCACTTATTCAATTTGGCTTCACCTCCTCCAAGTGTGATAACTCCCTTTTTCTCTATTTCAAACAAGGTATTTCTCTATATGCTTTGGTGTATGTTGATGACATACTCATCACAGGTTCCAACACAATTTTGATTCAGGATCTTATCAACAAACTGCACAACAAATTTTCCTTAAAAAGGCTTGGTAGACCAAGCTACTTTCTGGGAATTAAGGTGAAATTCTATAGTAATGGCTCTTCACCCCTGACCGATGCTCAACATTATCACTCCATCATTGGCGCCTTGTAGTATGTCACACTCACACGCCTAGATATTGCCTTTAGTGTCAATAAGGCGTGTCAATTCATGGCTAACCCTCTGGAAGCACATTGGTCTGCAGTTAGAAGGCTGCTCCGCTATCTCAATGGCACTAGTACCTATGGTCTGCTACTTTCCCCCTCTATTTCAGCTCCAAAGTTCTCCTTAAGGGTCTATAATGACTCTGATTGGGCCAATGATCCTGATGATCGGAGGTCCACGTCTGGTTCTTGCTTGTTTTTTGGTCCAAATTTGGTCTCATGGAGCTCTAAAAAGTAGTCTTTGGTTGCTCGCTCAAGCACGGAAGCTGAGTATCGTTCCATTGCTCACTCCACTTCTAAACTTCTGTGGCTCGAGTCCCTGCTATCTAAACTTCAGGTTGCTTTCCACACTCCCACGTTGTTGTGTGACAATCTTAGTACGGTCCTGTTGTCTCACAATTCGGTTCTTCATGCTCAAACTAAACACATTGAGTTAGATATTCATTTTGTGCATGAACGTGTGGTTGCAAAATGAATGGCTATCCAACATGTTCCAGCTACAGCTCAAATTGCTGATACATTGACTAAACCTCTTGAGACTTCAGCTTTTCAAGACCTTATAACCAAACTCAAGTTTGTTTGTCCTTTAACACAACCTTCAGTTTGAGGGGGTATTAGAGTTATTTATTTGTTAGTGTTGTTAGTTAAAAGCAATGTTAGTGCTTGCCGTTACTAAGCTCTGTTAGTGCTTTCTGTTACTTCCTGAGCTTGTGGTTGTTAGTTGTTGTAACGGTTCCATTTGGCTTTTCTTGTATATATACCTGTCTCCTTTCCATTGGCTCATTAATGAAAGAAAGTCTTGAGTTTAACATATACTCATCTTCACAGAGTGAAGAATGAGATCTGGTTTTTCATTTTACAAGTAGTATATCAGTAGCTACTGGTTACATGTCCAGTGAGATTGAAAGTTGTGGCATTTCAAGAGATAACCTTTGAAGTTTGAACCCAATAAACGATGGAACATTTTATATTTTTATCGTAAGGTTTCAGTGGAATGAATTGGAAAGTGGTTGGATGATTCTCATATAAGGTGAATTATAAATAGTCCATGTGGGAAAAAAATCCAAGAAAACCTATAAGAAAATCTTTTTAAGAAATTAAGTGAACTTTTTTGTTTCTAAAACTATATATTACTTCATTTAAAATATTTGTCTGTATTAGAAATTAGTTATAGAAGTTAAGGGTTAGTTATGATAATTGTAGTTTTGTAAGTAATTTCAAGGTATTTGCAACATCAGTAACCACCCTTATATATAAGTGAGAGAAATAGCTTCACTACACTTTGATAAGAATAATACATAAAAGTAAGAAGATTTTGCTTTCTCTTCTCTTTACCATTAATATTAATTTTCATCTTAACCTTCATTCATATTTATTAAACACGGTATTATACGTCTTAGAGAGTCGTGTTCTTTTGTTGCATCATCCTCTCATGCAAGCATGTATATGAGGTATGGGATAAGGTGCATAAGCAAATCAACTTTCAGATGAAGGTGCGTGTTCATCAGTTCAAGGAAGAATTAAATATGAGCAAGAAAGGCATTAGGTCAGTCTCGAAATATGTGCTTCATATCTGTGCTATTGCATATTCTCTCATGGCCATTGGAGATCCAATCTCTGAGCATCACTAGGATGATGTGATACTTCAGGGGATACCTAAAGAATATAATTTGTTCATAATGATGGTGTATGGTAAAATTGATTCAATGGATATATACGATATTGAAGCTCTATTGTATGTCCAATAAGCTCAATTGGACAAATATCATCAAGATCTATCATCACCTAGTGCCACACAAAATGTAGTGAAAGTAGTTGGTATCACAAACTCTAGTATAAATGGAAGTTCATGTGGATCACATCATTACTTTCGTGGAAGAGGCAAGCCAACTCGAGGGAGGGGTATGGAAGACAAACTTACACCACAAGAAATCAACCAACATGTCAACTTTGTAACAAGTATGGCCATGCTATAATGTATTACTGGCATATATTTAATGAATTTTTTAACCTACATCATTCAAGTCTCATGTCCAAGCATCAACTTCAAATAATGCAAGCACTGCACAAAAAGGTGCCAAGAATCACGAAGCATCAATTACACCAACAATTGCATACCTGGGTTATCAAGGCCACTTGGAGATACCACAAGGACTTGAATCTCAAACATGGTTTGTTGATTCAAGTGCATCTCACCATATTAATTATAAACATTCTAATCTTTGTTGTGTTAATTCAAGTGCATAACCAAATAAAGTAGTTGTTCGTAATGGACATAGTCTAGAAGTTAAGTCAGTTAAGAACTCACATTTTCGGTCTACTCTTGTGTCAACTTCCATTCTAAAATTAGTTGATCAAGTGTCCCAATTTGCCAAAGATGATCAAGTGTCCCAATTTGTCAACTTCCATTCTAAATATCAGTGTCCCAATTTGCCAAAGATGATCAAGTTTATTTTTATTTCACTCATCTAACCAGGTGTTGCTTGAAGGATTCCTAGATGAAAGTGAGTTATATTGCTTCAATAATTTGACATTAGAACTTTCAAGATGTAACTTGAGCCATAAGATGAAGGCTTTAAGATTTATACGTGGAACCATATTTTATAGGTTATCGATCAAAGAAGATCACTTGCACTAGTAGGGATTCGAAGCATGTCCGGAATGGTATAGAACCTTAGTTTTTAAAATAATCCAGGGAACAAGTTGTTTTTTATACATAAAAAAAATAGAATATGGTGCGCCTTTGAATAAAACCTCAAATTTTTTGGAAGATGTGAATGCTTCATCATGAAAAGCGTTATTTGCTGCAGTGCATATCTCAATGTTCTACGTGCGAGAATGTAACACCGGATTTTTGGTTAGGTTATAACACTCGTGTTGTCGCATATGATAGGAATACGTTGAAGTTTAATGTCAAAACCAAGTAGTTGTTGTTTGAGCCAAAAAATTTGAGCACAACAAATACCAACTGCAACGTATTCTGCCTCGACCTTTGACAAAGCAACTTAAACTTGTTTCTTGTTATGCCAACTACCTATGGAACTTAAAAACATGTGGCAAGTTTCACTAGTGTTTTTCTATCCTATTTATAACCGACAAAACTGGAACCGAAATAACCAATAAAACTACAATGAATTCCTTTGGAATACCAAAGCCCATACTTATACGTACCATGAAGGTATCTAAGGATGCATTTGACAACTTTTAAATGCGATTCCTTAGGAGTCAATTGATATTGAGTACATATACACATGCTAAACATAATGTCTTGCCTAGATTTTGTAAGATATATAAGATATCCAATCATACCTCTATACTTTTTGACATCTAAATCCTTACCATATTCATCCTTATCCAAGTTTTCATTTGTAGGCATTGGAGTGTCAATTGTTTTTGCATCATTCATGTTGAATCACTTTAGTAATTTATGACAATATTTTGTTTAACATACAAACATCCCAGCTTTAAGTTATTTTGTTTGAAGTCCGAGAAAGTAATTTAGCTCTCTCAATACACTCATTTCAAATCCACCTTGCATAAGCTTAGAAAACCCCTTGACCAAATGCTTGTTAGTAGAACCAAATATGATATTGTCCATTTAAAATAATTTGAATTCTTAGAGCATGCAAAGGCTAAATGTATCATACACCCAATATATTATATACCTTTTAAGTATAAACATGTAAAAGAAAGGACTTACTTACAAAGCAAAAACTAAAACGATTTACTTCACCGTGCGAATGATGGAGGATGCAAATGCATTTCACAAGGAACTAACGAATACAAGTTGAAACAAATGTAAAATATGTCACTATATCTTTAGACATCAATGTTCTTACCACTTTTCTCTTTTTCAAAGTACCCGATAATGTGATTTGTAATGTTTCCAAGAAAGTTATTGATTTTATGATCATCCATTTTGGTTGGAATTTCATCCTTGTCATTTTCATGATTTTTATATTGCTCCTCCTTAGGTTTCACCGTATTAGGTCGATCAATCCCTTATTCGGTGCCCTTGAGTATGTCTCTTGAAGATACACCCGTCTCATGTAACAGAATACCTTTTCTGACATTTCTCGGATATGAAACATTAAAAGTAATTGCACATCTTTTACCAGTTAAAGAGAACTAGTCGTTGTCTTCCTAGGTCACATAGCCCTTCTTCATTGCCACAAATTCAATGAGAATAAGGAGATGTCACTCATCATATGTCTTTAGCATCCTCAAGTAAGAACCCATATTATCTTCATAGAGCCAAGATATTTATCATGCAAGATCAACAAGAAATTCTAGGTACCCAATATTCATTGAGTCCTTGAGGGTTAGTGAAAATATGGTTGCATTTAGTCAACCATTATAAAACTCCTTTAGAAACCAAAAAAACTTCTAAAATTTGCGTTTTTCAATAGTATGGCATTTCTTGCAACAATAGATACAACTCAAATTATGAAGAGATTTAGTTTTGGTATTTGAATCCTTTTTAACAAACCTATAATTTTTATAAGGTTTATTCAAAAACTTTTTAAACTTTAAGGGATCAATATCTAATGTAACCTTTGGTTGCAATGCCTTGTCCAATTTGGATTAAGAGTTATAGACTCTTTTTGCCAAATGTGACAACTTTCACAACCGAACCATGAAGGTTCTTCATCATTCTTTGTAACTTTTAGACTATCTACCATAGAATTGCTTTAGAGCTTCCATTTTCTTTTTGGTTTCTAAAACTTTAGCTTCTAATTATAAAAAAATATTTTTATGTGAAGCTGTCTTTTTAAAAGCATCTACTTCTTCTCTATGTAGATTTTCAAAAGCAAATTGTAACTCGAAATAGAACAATTTATCAACATGTTCACATATAAAATGTTTTACATTATTTTTCTTCTTTTGATGTTAATAGGACGAGAGACAAACATTTGCCTCTACTTTACTATAACTTGAGCTTTCATTACCTGAGAAGTCACCATCACTTTCCCAAACAATGTAAGCTCTTCAAGACTTTCTAGATTTCTTGTATTGACCCTTTCACTTATCATTGTCAAGCAATGGACAATCAGGCTTATAATGACCGATTTTGCCACAATTAAAACCTGAACCTTTTGATTTTCATTTCTTATTATCATCTTCCTTTGAGGAGTTTTATTGTCTTCTAAATTTGATAAGGTTTTTATCGGAGTGCTTTAAAACAGTTCTTTTGATGAACCTACTGTACCTTTTCAGAAAAAACCTTATTTCTTCATCATCTGAATTCTCGCCATCACCTGTTTCACTATTATTTTTCTGAATTATTGATGACCTCAAAATAGAAGCATTTAGAGAAATGGACTTCAGTTTTACCTCCTTTTCTTTTTCTTTCTACTTCTTTAGATTCTTATCAAGCTTATTCTTATGTTTCTCTATGCAAGTGAATTCTTGCTCATGTTCTTCTAACTTACCAAACAATGTAGTGAGGTCTAGTGATGTAAGATCATTAGCTTCCTTGATAGAAGTGAACTTAGGTTTCTACTTCATATTAAGACGCCTCAAAACTTTATTGTAGAAATTTTATTGGAAATCGATTTTCCAAGTGCCTTCAAACAGTTTATGAAATAAGTGAACCTTTTTTGCATGTCATCAATGGTTTCATCATGATTCATGCGAAATAGTTCAAACTCTTTATTCAATGTATTAACTCTAACTTGTTTGACTTCATTAGTTCCCTCATGGGAAACTTGTAATGCATTCCATATAGCTTTAATGGTCTCACAATGGAAAACACGATAATATTCATCAACACCAAGAACGAATATGAGAATATTTTGTGCTTTCATATCATAAGCTTACAACTTCCTATCATTATCATCCCATTAAGCTTCTGGTTTAGTTGTGACAACACCATTAGCATTGGTCACTACAATTTTATTAGGACCATTGATATAAGTTGATATGGATATGCATACAAGCTTTCCAATAATCATAGTTTTCATCAGTGAAGATAGGCACTCTATTGTACGCACTTTTAGGTTCTGAAGCCATATTATAATAATCATTTTTTAAGCACAGAATGAACTGGAGCTCATGATATCATTTTTTAGACGTTGTCAATTTATAAAGAGGGGCGATTAGATCCCAAGTTAAGAAAAACAAATTGTAAAATTAGTTTTAAAAACTTTGGCAAGCGAAAACCACCTGGATCAACTATCGCCTAATATGTATTGTTATCGAAAAGCTCAGATATATGTTCAACCAACATGATATGGTATGATAGTGATAATCAATTTAGACAATATATTTTCACAACCATCATGTTTGAATGTTAAGACAACCTAAACATAATTTTAATGAAATTAAAAAAATAACAAAACACAATGATGCAAATTTTCAAACACTTCGTGTGTAATTTTATATTTCATATTTTATTTTTGAATTTGTTGATATTAAACTCAACTACAATCCTAATAATTGTAGTCTAATAAACAAAGCAATTTCAATCTTAATAACCAAGGATTTTTCCATACGTATCAATTTGCAAAATCAATGAATTTAACAATTTTCAATTAAACATAGAGTATAGAGAGAAACACACACACACACACACACACACACACACACACAGAGAGAGAGAGAGAGAGAGAGAGAATGAGTGAGAGAGGACGCGGGGATTTTTTAGGCAGTTCACCAATCGTCCTTACTATGACTATGACTGCCCCTAATTCAATTTGGAATTGAGATAATCAATCTTAATTTGCAAAAATTTGTTTACAAGAGAATTGTAGCAATCAAACCCTATAAACACTATGTTTGAAGTAGATTCTAACACTTTATCTTCCCTTTATCTGAGCTTGATCAAGTCACCCAACAATACACATTTAATTCACCATATCACGTTTCTCCTTTGTAAGAAACCACCGTTCTTAAAATCTTTCACCTGGCCGAATTCAAATTGCGAATTTTTGTCACCCAACATTTCAAATTGATTCACCGTCTCGCGCTACGCCTTTGCAAAAAACCTCATTCTTCAAAGCTTACACTCAATAAGATCCGAATTGCAAAATCTTGTCAAATCCCAGATCAACACTTTGATCTTGATGGAAAATCCTTATGTTTTTTCATGGATGAATACCCCAAAATATTCTCAACCCAATTTACATTTCAACAACCTAAATTGGATGTTATCAACTGATTCTAGTTGGACCCCAGCAAAAGGTAATTATGTGTAGTTTGTTTATGTGTGTATGCATAGAACATGAGAGACTGAGATGAGGAGAAATCTTTGTATGTTTATGGTTTCATCAACTTTTGAATGATAAATGTATGAGGTATAGATATATGTGTGTGTGTGTGCAAGTTGGAGTAAAAAAGGAACACAAAAGGTTTAATAAAAAAATGTAAATTTCTAGTATTTTTAATGCATATGTCGACATCTATATGTTGACATCTATATGTCATGTGTTGACTCATTCGAAGCTTGTATGAGATGCATGTTAAAAAAGATAAAATGAAATGAATAGACAATCTTTTCAAAACCAAAGATAAAAGTAATGCTTAGTCCAACTTCAAGCAATTTTCAAAAACAAGTAATTGAAATTCTATCTTTCACCTCACTCTTTAGGATTCCTATGAATTTGCCCTCATATTACCTATAATTCGAGTGCTTAGGCATTCACAATCAACCTCCAACAATTCTTCATCACTATTCCACCATCATAAAACAACTAATCAAGGCTTATATGTCTTTGTCCATAAGTCGATATGCTTAGAAGTGTCGCAATCGACCAACCTTTACCTAATTCATCTCCATTCATGTCTCTCCAGGCATTTCATGCATCTTCATTCATCTATAAGACTAAAACCTTGGTCATTGTACCAAGTTCCTTTTCAAACTTATTTTCTTAATACATCTCAAAACACTTAATAAACAAAACAAGTTTAACTCAATCTTCATAAGGCGAAAACAAGAAGTCAGGATATAATCCTTTCATGCTTCAAGTATCTAATTGTGTGGTCATATTCGGTTGGATACTTGTCTCCCTCTAAGGAGTAATAATTAAACTTGTCATACCCTTTCACAAATAAAACTTTTTGGATTTACATCCACCTAAAAACAACACAACCAATCAAATGTGACATCTTGCCTTAGGGTATTTTTCTTTTGAAAACATTTTCATAACGAACATGTTAATTCCTTTTTACACAATACAACTATTCATGAGTCTCCAAAGGTCGAGAAGAAGTAGAATGTGAAATTAACATAGTTCATAAAAAATGCAACAAACCAACATTTTTTTAGAAGAACAACGACGCTCTGATTCCTTCGGGATACGTAGGCATTGGGTTGCAAATCCCAAGCACGTACAATAATTGAAAACCTTCCTTCTCTCCCTTTAATAATGCAATCATTCATGTAATCATAACAAGTAAACATTTAAGCAACACCCTTACACCTAGAACAATCAAAATGGTTCTCGTTGAGTACACTGGACGTGAGGGGTGCTAATATCTTCCCCTTGGTTAATCGACTCTTGGACCCGTTTTTTGGTCGCAAGACCATCTTATCCATTCCTTTAGGGTATTTCTCGATGTGTCCCCTTTCTTTTGGAATAAATAAATTTGATGGCGACTCTGTGTGTGTTGTTTTTCGGCGGTACAATTCCTTCATAATTTGAATAAGATTTATGATGTCTAGAATGGTAAAAGCATTTTGGGGCCTCCAGAATTTATATTTATTGATATGTTTATATCTTTAAATGACATCAAAATTTATTATCTACTTTATCATATATTATATTTAGGGTGTGTTTGGATTGACGGTTGACATAATTGATTCTAGCATAATTGAGTTTGGTAGAAATAATTATAGCAGAATTGATTATATTTGGATACATTTTATGTAGAAGTGAGATGAACAATAAATTTCAGTGTAAAAATCATTCATAATCAATTCTGGAGGCATAAGCTACAAATTTTAACTTCAAGTAGAATCAATTTTGAAGACAGAATAAATTCTGCTTTTGCCTAACCAAACATCTCAAAATCACATATAATCAATTCTACATCTCTATAATTGCTTTTGACTCTTCCAAAAATCAAACCAAACATACGCTTAATTGTCCATATTGAATCATCTTCATCTGAGCTTTAATAATTGGGTATGTGTGTTCTTTTCAGTGTAGTTGGTCCAAATCATATTTAAATTAGGCCTCTTATGCATATATCACAACAATCACAATCTCTGAGTCTTAGGCTTTATTTGCGAGTTTGGAATGGAAGAGAAATGAGGGCTTTTGAAAATGAATTTTTTAAAAAATATAAGAAATTATTTGATATTTTTTTGAAAAAATGAGTTCGTGTAGAATTATGAAATAGTGTTTATTATTGTTGTATTTTTAATTTTTAAAATACTATAACATCATAAAAAAATATTTGAAAAATTGATCTAAGCCCTTCAAAACTCTCATTTAATACAATTTTGAATTCCCCCAAATTACAGGATTTATGGTATTATGAAGAAAATCAAACCCTCCAAAATCCTTCCAATCAAATTCTTTCTAATCTTTTCACTCAATTCTTCCTATTTTTCAAAGTCCTCCCTCTTTTTTTCTCCAAGCTCTGGAACAAAATCTTAAAATATATTCTTATTTTTGTGAGCCTTACTAATCCAACTCCTTAAATTTTCCATTCTCCAAAAAAAAAACCGATATCTTTAATTTGTGAATTAATTCTACTGCTTACACGTTTAATAATTTATTTTTTAATCTAGTCTTATTGTTTGCTAAAATTATAAAAAGGGATGAACAATCATCCATATGATAACAATGAAAAAAGAAAGGTGAGGCCAGCTAGGTTTAAATTTATTTCGGGTAAAAAATAAAAGCATTACAATTATTTGTTGCTGCAACTAGCCCACCCTCCTATCTTTCTCAAGGTAGTACATATGAGTTGATAATGATTCAAAAAAAGTAAAGTACTTAAACAAAACAACTAATACTTTCTATTCTATAAGGTAGTATTAAGTGATGACTATGGCTTCTCAACTCTCCTATGATAAGTTAAGGTTCTATTAGGATTTGGGTTTTGGTTTACTTATGTCAACGCTATATATAATGTAGGAGTTGGTTGATGAATTTTTCGTTTTAGAGAGGAAAAAAGAAAAAGAAGAATGTAAGAGTATGTTGTTAAGGAAAAAATAATGGTGATGATAAAAAGAAGAAGAAAAAAAATGAAAACGCAGCTTTCATTGTATATATTTTATCCTTAGCTTGTTTTCTTTATGTCACTATCCCAAAACGTGCGTTCGCTAAAGTCTCAAATTTACAATCGCAAAATGAACCGGAATCAATTTGAGAAGGAGAGCTCATATAAAGGTCAACTTAAAGAAATCATACAATATCTTATTTGTACTTTTTTTTTATAATAATATAGCTGTATTTAAAGTTTTATGATATTATTATTTTTTATAATATAGCTGTATTTAAACTTCGAGTTACATTAGAACCAAATAATGAGCAAAAAACGAAAAGCAAATGGATGAATCTATGTCCAACGACACTCTCAGTAAACATACAGCCCCATAAATGTTTTTTTCTTAAAAATATAATTAAAAAAGTGATTACAATAAATATGAAATATACTCTATCCGTCTCATAATATTTGTATTTTTTAAAATTTTCACATTTTTTAAGATAATAATTAATCATGTTAGTTTCAATAATGTTAATTTTAAAATAATTATTTATAAAAATAAATAACAAATATCATATTAGAATTTTAAATAAATAAATAATTAAAAAAAAAGATAATTATTGTGAGACTACTTTAAAAGTAAATCTATAGATAATTTTAACAAATATAACTACAATTAACAATATCAAGTTAATTTTGTGTAGTAATTTGTGTAGGTTAGAAATTTCAAATCTATAGATAATTTTAACAAATATATCAATAGTTAACAATATCAAGTTAATTTTGTGTAGTAATTTGTGTAGGTTAGAAATTTCATTGGGTTTAGCAAAATCACATTGGTAATGTAATTTTAAGGAAACTTTAAAATATCTCTTTTACGAAAGTATGATACCACCATAATAATATCAAATTCGGAGGTACTAGTACACTTTAATTATAAATCATATTCAAGTTATATGAAATAAACATTTTAAATAAATAAATTAAAATGTTTGATTATAAAATTAAAAAGATGTCACGTTCGAAGTTTGCATGGTTTATACAATCTACGGCTTCCACGCGTCCTTCAATGAAATGGCGCCGAATTTCAAATTATCCGTTATCAAGGATATCAAGTCTTTATTTCAAATTTTGAACCTTCAACGGGAATGATCAATTCAAATATTTCTATTTGAATTCGAAATCTCCTTAAATTCAAAGACTCTAAATTTCCAATGGCAATAGCTTACTTTTCAACTGAAATGCATCCTTTGAACCTTACCCCCTTCATTCAAACAAAGTATAAACAATACGAAGCTCACCATCTTGACTCACATAAATTTATCAAAATCACTAGCCAACAGTCTGGGCCTTATATTTCGAGTCCATTTACATCCGGCCTTTTTTAGCCCGTCCCGAAAAACCCTAATAAATATAGACCCGCTCGTATGGGTCATGGGTAGTCCACCGACTCGAAAAAAAATTAAATTTTTTAATATAATTAGAATTTATCCTTTCCTAATTATAATTGTTATAAAATTTATAACTTAAAATTTATTGGAACAAGTTAATTAATTTTATGTGCTACATTGGATAATTTGTGATGTATTTTGGATAGTTTAAATTAAGTTAATGTGTTGTTTTGCATTTTAATTGTTAATTTATATGAATGATTTAAAAATTCTAATTTTGGATATGAAATTTAATATATATATATATATATATATATATATATATATATATATATATATATATGTGTGTGTGTGTGTGTGTGTGTGTGTGTGTGTTATTGTATGGTTACTTATAAAAATAAGGAGAAAATTTTAACTTTTTTTTTTATAGAAATTGACCCGTTTAGGGCGGGTAGCTATGACAAAGCGGGCTGAATAGTAAAAATAGGATTGTTCGGGTGGGCGGACGACCTCGCTATTAAGGCTCAATTCAATGGGCATAAGGATCCGAAGGCCCATCTTCTCATAACCACTAGGAAAGTCTCCACGTGCGTGTTAGGGTCACGTGGCCAACAACTACTTAAACCGTCGCGATGCCCTCCGAGAATAAGGATCAACCTCCCTTGCATCTCAGAGCGGCAAACCAGGGAGGGCCCACATACTGGACTCCTTACACACGTAGCCCTGACAGTCCCTTAGTGTGCCTGGTTAAACAGTCCACTAACTAGACCTTGGCCCAGCGCTGGGGGTTATAAATACCCTCTCATTCGAGAGGGTCAGGGATTCTACTTTATTCTTTATTCACTCTTTACTTGCTCTCTCCTCTTGCCCTTCCTTACTTTGGCATCGGAGTGTCTTGCAGGTACCCCTCAACTCTCTCCTACCGCAACAACTAGGCCATCGACGATCCTTCTGATCAGGTACGATCAGTGGCGCCGTCTGTGGGAATTCTTGTTTCCCCATCTTTTCCATTCTAAGGACCAAAACACTCTTCTTTGTCGTCATGGTCGGCCCAGTTGGTAACACTTACGAGAACACTATCTTCGTCCATCTGGCCAACATCAACAACAACAACAACAACATCCCTGAGTCTGACCCTAGGGACAGACGCACAACCTCTTCTTCGACAGGCTCTCACTGGGACGACGCACACCGAGGTGACACGCACCATCAACAAGTCCGTGATCCCGCAGTTTTTCAAGAAATTCAACCGCCCTTTTAATGCAGATCCTACTGTCGCCGCCCTCTTCGCGACCATCAACCAAACCAACCTCATGATGTTCACCTAGGAGGAGCGACTCAACATGCTGGAAAGTTCCCGCCGCTCACCAAGGAGGCATCGAAGACCATATTTGTGGTCTTCTTCCCCAGTAAGACACTGCTCTCAAACTCCCTCGCAGAGGACTCGAAGAGAGGACTCTCCTAGTCCTACCCGACGACATAATAGTCGAGGACCTATCCCTGAGAGAAATCAGCCCGAACAGTCCTCCAAGAAGCGAGCCCAGTCTCCTCCCCGTAAAGAACGCCGAACGGAGGAACTAAAGAAGAACAAGCCTCACGGAGGTGGAAACCCTCGACCAGAGGATCTTCCCCGAAAGCATTGTTGCCACCATCACTCCCCATCTTGCTACCCTGAGCGTAGCGACAAGGAAGACCCCCACGGTCCCTTATCTGCCAAAATCATGGAAGTTCCCATTCCTAGGGGCGTGGAAAAACCTCCCTAGCTCACAAGCTACGATGGAGTGGACGACCCCATCGACCATATCGACAGCTTCGAGGCAATGCTTCATTACCTCAATATCGGGGGTCCTATAAGTGTAGGCTGTTCCCCACCATGCTAAGAAAAACAACCATGGACTGGTACAAAAGCTTTCCTCCCAAGTCTATCCACTCCTGCAGGGACCTGAAGACCCAGTTCACCAGCACCTTCACTGCCTCCCACAAGCACCCGAAGACTCAAGCCTCTTTAGAGGCCATTATCTAGAGAAGCGACGAGACTCTCAGAGAGTACATCGACCGCTTCAACAGGGAGGTCATCCAGGTCCCCTGTGATGATCACATGAAGAGGTATTTGCTCGAGAGGGGACTCCTCCCCGACACAGACATCAGAAAAGCGGTCGGTATTGAGCCCCCCACTACCTTCGACGCCCTCCTCGATAAAGCCTGCGCGTACATCACGTACGAAGAGAATGAGGCAGCAAATCTCGCTTGAGAGTCGAGGAACCGCGTATCAACCGGGGAGTGAAGGGAGGAGAAGCCTCGGGAGGCCCGCGAGCATTGCGGCCCTGCCGGGAGCTTTACAGAATACACCCCGCTGACGACTTCTCGTGAGCGGATCTTGGCCGAATGCTCGGCCGCAGAATTCAAAGACGGCGGTGTTAGATGCCCAAAGCCTACACCCCCCAATCTGGGGGCTGACAGGTCGAAATACTTCCAGTACCACCGGAGCCACGATCATCTTACTGAGGATTGCGTCAATCTCAAAGACACAATCGAAACGTTGTTCAAGGGCGGAATACTTGGGAAGTACAAGAGACCTGAGGCATCTCGAGAGGCCAGGGAAGTCAAAGAGGTCGGCGATGAGACTAGTCCACAAGGGGGCGCAGGCCCTTTTCAGATCGCCTACTCGGTAACCAGACCCGAGGACTTCAAAGTCTCGGAGATCATGAATGAGGACCTTCCCCTATTCACCCACAGCAGGTGGGAGAGGTTCCCGCGGCTATGGTCATATCCGGCGGAGGGGACAACCAATTATCAATCAAATCTGCTAATAGGAGGTTCGAAGAGTTGATCGAGAAGGCCCCAATCAACGAAGTCTCCCTCGAGCAGTTCCGAGGCAGGTCACAACCGATCACCTTCTACCTCGATGAACTTCTTGGAGGAGCACCGAACTCTTACACCCCTCCTCGTCAAAGCAAAAATGATGAATTTTGAAGTGCATCGGATTCTGGTCGACGAAGGAAGCTATGTGGACGTGATGTACACTCACCTCTTCCACATCCTCCAACTGGATGAAACCCACTTATCATCATACGTGGGGTCCGACCTACAAGGATTCAACGGTTCAACCTCTCGGCCTTGGGGTTACGTTGAGTTGTTCGTCACCTTCGGTGAAGGCGTCGCTTCTCGTCAGATCAAGGTGCGGTTCCTGATCGTAGACTGCCACTTGATGTACAACGTGATCTTGGGGAGATGCACTTTGGCCGAACTCATAGTCGTCCCCTCAACGGTCCACCTTAAAATGAAGTTCTACACCAAGAGGGGACGCGTGGCCACCATTTGCGGGGACATCAAAGCATCCAGACAGTGCCACAACGCTGCGGCCAAAGGACAAACCCTGGTGGACCCAGGATGCCAATAGGACGACGTGAGGGACAAGAAGGATAATCCCCGCGTCGAGCCCCCTGGAACGAAGAACCACAAGGCCCCAAGGTGGATTCAATCGAACTCGACACCAAATTCGTGAAGGAAGAAGTCGAAGGTCAAAGCGGCGACCAAGAACCCCTCCACTCGATCCCAAACAGAGAGTTCGAACTCGTTCCTCTCAGCAAGGACCCCGGGAAGTGCGTGAAGATTAGAGCAAGGCTCCTTTACCTAGCCAAGAAGCAACTCAAAGCCTGCCTCAGAGACAACGCATATCTGTTCTCCTAGAGCGCCGCAGAGATGCCTGAACTCGATCCTGAGGTCGCCTGTCATCAGCTAGCAATAGATCCGGACGCTAAGGTCGTAGTACAATGTAGGCGTAGGCAGTTTCCCGAAAAGAGGAGGCTGCTGAAAAAGCTATAAAAGACCTCATAGAGGCGAATTTTATTTTCGAGGCCAAGTATTCAACTTGGCTCTCCAATGTTGTACTTGTCAAAAAATATAATGGAAAATAGAGAATGTGTGTTGACTATACCCATCTTAACTGGGCATGTCCCAAAGATGTTTCTCCTTTACCTAACATTGACATGCTGGTCGACAACTCGACCGACTATAAACTGTTATCCTTTATGGATACTTATTCAGGTTACAATCAAATACCAATAACGATGAACGACAAAAGATGCATGGCCTTCATGACGGCCTCGGGCAACTATTACTACAACCTAATGCCCTTCGGGCTGAAGAACACGGGCGGCACATACTAGAGGATGATGAACAAGGTCTTCCGCGGCGAGATCAGCGACATGCTCGAAGTCTACATGGACGAGATGATCATTAAATCTCGCACAGAGACCGAACACGGCGCACATCAATCTTGAGAAATGCACCTTTGGTGTCAAGGCGGACAAGTTCCTGGGCTTCTACCTCACCGAACGGGGAATTGAAGAAAACCCTGACAAATGTCGGGCATTTTCTGCACTTCCCAGACCCAGCTCCAAGAAATCCATCCAAGTCTTGAATGACATGCTCACCTCACTCTTCTTTCTCGTAGCCAAGTCCGTGTAACACGCACTTCCCTTTTTCAGACTTATTCGGAACGGACCAACCTTCGAATGGAATGAGGAGTGCGAACAAGCCCTCCTCCATCTCAAACGGGCCCACTCCCAACCACCCGTGTTATCACGACCACAAAACAGGGAAACTTTATTCCTATATCTGGTCGTCTCAAACGAAGCCATGAGTGCGGTCCTCATCCGCGACAACAGAAGGGAAGAAGCTCGTCTACTTCACGTGCAAAGCGCTGCAGGGACCTGAAACCAGATATCAGGAAATCGAAAAGGTAGCCTTAGCCCTCGTCATTATAGAGAGTAGAGTTCGGTACTACTTTCTGGCCCATACTATCATCGTAAGGACCGAGCAACCCATTAAGCAACTCCTAGGCCGACCAGACATGGTCGGGCGTGTGCTTAAATGGTCCCTCGTACGCTCAAAATTCGACATCCAATATGAGGGTCGGAAAGCTCTAAAAGCCCAAGCACTGGCCGATTTCATCTCCGAAATAATTGCCCACGAACTGTCTCCGAGCGGGGACAATAGGTGGACCATTTTTGTCAACGGAGCTTCGAGCTCGACGGGAAACGGTGCAGGAATCCTCCTTGAAAACGAGAAGGAGTTGTCGTCGATCACTCCATCACCCTCTCACTCCTGACGTCGAACAATCAAGTCGAATATGAGGCGTTACTCGTCGGGCTAAGGATGGCCGAGGATCTGGGCACACAAGAGATCCAGATATTTACAGACTCCCAACTTGTCACGTCGCAAGTCCTCAGAGCTTACCATACAAAAAACGATAATCTCATCGAATATCTCAACCTCGTGAAGGAAAAAATGAAGAGCTTCGACCGGACAGAAATCAAACATGTTCCTCGAGATCAAAACACTCGAGCTGATATCTTGTCAAAACTTGCAAGCACTAAAAAGAAGGGCGGAAACAAATCCGTAATCCAAGAATCCCTTTCCCGATCGAGCATTGAAAGTCCTCCTCCAATGCTCGACGTACACGTTATCGGGGACGCGTACTACTGGATGACCCTAGTATTCAACTACTTAACCAAGGGAGAACTACCCACGGAAAAGAAGGAAGCTGCCTCTACCAAACATCGGGCAAGCTCTTATATCGTCCTCGAGCAACGCTTGTATCAACGAGAGTTCTCTATCCTCCATCTAAAATGCATCGAGGAGTCCAAAGTATCCGGCGTGTTGCACGAGATACACTAGGGCATCAACGCCCAACACTTGGGTGGAAGATCTCTCTCCCGAAAAACATTGCGCGCAAGATACTATTGGCCCACCATGCAACAAGACGCTAAGGAACATATAAAAAAATACGTCAAGTGCCAGCGCCACGCGGATATACATGTAGCTCAACCCCACGAGCTCACCACCCTTACATCCCCGTGGCCTTTTAGTTGGTGGGAAATGGACATCCTCGGGCCCTTCATGCAAGGCTCATACCAAAATAAATAACTCATCGCGGCCATCGACTACTTCACGAAGTGGATAGAGGCCAAAGCCCTCGCCAAAATCACCTTCTTTAACATCCTCCGTTATTACAAACGAAAAAATTCTCGCCCGCTTCGGCATTCTGCAAGAACTTGTACCGGACAACGAGACACAATTTACCGACCAGAATTTTCAAAGATTCGTCGCAAGGTTCGGTACAAAGCAACACTTCACCTCAATCGAGCATCCCCAGACCAATGGCCAAACCCAAGCCACGAATAGGGTCCTCTTACGAGGATTCAAACGGAGACTAGGTGAAGCCAAAAAGATATGGGTCGAGGAACTGCACAGTGTGTTGTGGGTGTGACACCCCGAATTAATTCAAATGCTAGATAATTAGGAATTTAATTATTTAATTAATTAAAGGCTTGATTATTTATATTTTTGGATTTAATTGGATTATTTTGATTAAAAAGAAGAGTTGGTGGTGTGAAGAGTAATTAGAGAGTGTGAGAAGTAAATCACTCTACTTTACTAATTACTAATTATTTATTTTATTGGAATAAATAAAAAGGAGTATTAAAAGGACTATAAAAAGGAAAAGAAGGAAAAGAAGGTCTTTTTGGAAAATCATTTCACGTAGATTTGGAGAGGAGAAGAGAAGAGAAGGAAAAAACCAACGCAGAGGAAATCGAAGATCATCGCGAGGTAAGGGGTGATTTCATTCGGTTTTAATGCCTTATGGGTTTTGGGAATCAAATGGATGATTGGGTATGTTAGGAAATTTGATTTTGATAAATATAGGTTGTAGGACTAAACCCTATTTTGTGTCGGATTATAGGATTTAAGACCATTAGTGTGTCGAACAATTATTAGGAATGATGAAACAATGATGTATGATGCTGTATTGGTGTATAATGGTTGCAATTTGGTGTTTCTAATGTTATAAATCGTATGGAAATGATTGGAAGTGATAAGGAATGCATAAATGCTGTCAAAATAGCAGATTTTGATTCTGCAGGTCGTGGGAACCGGTTCCCAGTGGGGAGGAACCGGGTTCACAGTGTAAAACTTTCAAAATTGGGCATTTTTGTACGTGGGAACCGGTTCCCAGTGGGGAGGAACCGGGTTCCCCATACAAATTTTCAGGAAGCGTGTATTTTCAAAAAGTGGGAACCGGGTTCTCCCAGTGAGGAACCGGGTTCCACTGTGTTAATTTTCAAAATACTTAAAACTTCAAAAATTCATATTTTCTAAACCGTAACTCCGATTCGAGTGCCGTTTTTGGCAGTATTTCTTAAATTAAAAATACTATCTTTTAAAAAGGGAAAAATATTATTTTGTTAAAATTATTTTAAAAAGAGTCGAGTTTCCGATTTTGAAAAATGTGGATAGTTAAGGACAATGGGGAAAGGTTATGAATGGTCTGAGTTAATGAATGAGAAATAATGCTTACAATGTTGTGTTTGATATTCATTATGATTGAATGTAATACATTGATGATTGGCATTATGTGAGTTATGTGAGATCATAATCGGTGAATTGATGTTGCATGCTTTTATGATGCATGCATAAGCATTTGTTAATTGGTTCATTCCCATTGTGCGGAAGTGAGCTTGTAGAGCCAATAAACTTACCAGGATTTAGAGGTAGTGAGGCTAGATTCTTGACCCAGTGGTTATGGGCGAATCATGGATTGCCGCTGTCTTTCCACATGTAAACGGAATAGTGGGTGAACTCGGTTCACGTTTTGGTACCACATGCATAGAGTCTGCATTGCATATGGGATTGTAACATGCTAGGATGGTTTCCAGTGTTGCAACTTCCATCGATTGTTATGTTTACATGTTCTTTTGTGTGAGATGTATTTGTGAACTGAACTGTGATTTGGGTTTTGATTAATGGACTAACATATTGAATTATGTCGTTGTATTTAAAAACGTATAATGCATTTTATATTGGATAGAAATCTCACCCTTACTTTAATGATTTCAGATTTGAAGTGATTAGCTGCTTGGAATCAGTGAGGATAGCTTCTAGAGTCAAGTCATTAGTTAATCCGCGTGTCAGTGTCGTGCTCTAGTAGATGTAACACTGGGGAAACGCTTGATTTGAAATTCTTTATGATTATTAAGTAATGGTTTTGGTCCATGTTTCGGTTTATATCCTGGAATAGTTATAAATGATGTATTCAGGATTTGTTATGTTTCATTTCCTCTGTTAAACATAACCTTAAGTCTGTTTTATTTATTGATTTCCTTCAGTGAAAGCATGACAACTGTTTTGGTTATAACTTTGAATTATATTAAAATTGTGATGCCTCTTGATATGTGTTAAATACTCTGATTATTAAATTATAAATCGCGGGTAATTAGAAGGGGTGTTACAGTGGGCCTATCGTACAACCCCTCATTCGACCATTGGGGAGTCTCCTTTCTGACTAACGTATGGAACGGAAGTGGTCATACCCGTGTAAATCAGGGAACCATCGCGACACACCGAATTCCCTTTGGACGAAGAGACGAACGACGAAGCACTACGCGAAGAACTGGACTTGGTCGACAAGATCCGCGCAGGGGCAACTCTCTGAGAGGCCCGACTGAAACAACAAATTACTTTGCGCCACGACACTAAAGTCATCAAGCGAGAGTTTGGAGTCGGCAATCTGGTCCTATGAAGGAATCAAAAGGAATCACGTGGGGGGAATTTGGCCGCCAATTGGGAGGGCTCCTACCGCTTCCGTGGAAAAATGGGCACGCGGGCGTAATATTTAGGAAATCTAGTTGGAGTACAACTCCCTCGACCTTGGAACCCTACAAAGCTAAAGCAATACTACAACTAAGTACCGTAACTCTCGCTCAGGAACTTAGAAGTCCACGAGTCACCCCACCAGGGGGAGTCGCTCAACCAAGTGTCGCATGATGGTACTTGTGTGTGCCCAAACTCAACAGACAAATGGTTCTTCGTAAGCCCTCGAGTAGAGCCTCTGCGCAGCGCGAAAACCTTGAACAAGCTCCGCGGACGATGAAGTACCTTGTGGTAGGACGTCCAGCTCACGACGGACAATTCACACCCCGAAGCCAGAGTCCCAAACACGACTATGGCCTCGCCTGGAGACCTCCGAGACCGCCCCTTCGGCATGTACGCTAAGAACAATTACAAGGTCGAGTAGATAAAGTAACAAAACATGTCGACCATATGAAATAACAGCAAATATCAACAATTCGACCATCTAGGCCGATAAAATATACCAAGGACTTAGCCCAATAAATTCCAAATAAGTCAAATAAAACGGCACGCAGGCCAAACATAACAAGGACGCGCAGGTCCATCAAAACGCCAAAAACAAAATTCTAGACCTCGGGCGGAGGCTTGATCTTCCCATCAACCACTCGGTGGAAATGACCAATCCCCACAGTCATTAGATCGACCCCATCGTTGATCACCTGCATTTGGAGGATGACTTGGTCAAAACTAAAGGTGAGAGCCTCCATAGTGTCATCTTCAAGCACTCAAATCCTGTCGACTAGATCCCTCCTTAAAGAGAGAGCCTGCTCGTCAGTAGATTCCTCCTCAACTAGAGCCATCAACTCCTCGAGCTCCTTCACACGGGCAGTCAACTGCTTGTTCTTTATAGTCAAGGGGTCTACCTGCAACCTCAACTCGTTTAGCTCCTTGGCCAGTTGAACATGCCTATCGTGCTGCCCCCGAAGCTTCATAACTTCATTATGGTATTCGCTATTCTGGGTCTATAACTCATATATCCTGGCACGAGCCTGGATGAGAGTAGCTTTGGAAGAGGCGGTATCATCGTTCAACATCAACACAGTCTCACGAACCCTCATAACAGCAGCAACATCAGTGTTGAGGTCTTGCTTCCGAGTCTTGTCAACCGAGAGGATGGCTCCCCTTTCAGCCTCATGCACCCCTAGGGAATTCAGACTATCAAAAATATGTCGGTTCCCATAGCAAGGGGGAAACACGAAGATCTCCCCAATAGCAGCCGACGTCCCCGGAACGCCTTGCTCAGAATGTTCCCCCGTCTTCTCTTCAGGGACTGCTCAGGAAAAGACACGGGGGAGGGAGTGGCTTCGCCCACTTGGCCGTCTTTCTTCACCTGCTCTTGCAATTCAGACACGATCTTTGGCTGGACCGCGGGAAGATTTTGTCTCAACTTCAGCATGTGCTCCTCTAAAGCCGCCATTCGAGCTGCAAACAAAAAGGCAAGTTAGAAAACGAAAGCATAATCAGAAATCGAAAGCATAATCAGAATAACGGCGCCCGCCGAAGGTCTGCAGGGAAATTACCTAGGAGTTCTATCGCGTACCTATCCGATGGGCATTTGAGCAAAGGCCTTAGTATTAATATAACGACGAGCAATTTCAATCTCCCCGCGATCATCTAGGAGGATATTTCCCTCCCGATCCACGCAGATGGCCGAGCGAAAACTTTTAACATAATTCGCCAGATTCTCGTACGAGAGTTGATCCTGCATGTCTAATTTCTCATGTCTTACGGAGTAGAAATCAGCTCCCCGGTTGTAATGTTTTTTCTCCCACTCTAACGGGAACCGCGCCTTCAACCTCTCAACCTCTTTTCCCTGCTCGTCGACCTCCACAGACCTAACGAAGAGTGTATACTCGGCCTCTTTGGTGAGGGGTTTCACAATATAGAAACGCCTATTAAAATCTTGGACAAACTCAAGATATGGTCAGAACAACTTTCCAGACTGTTTTAACGACACCCAGGCGTACAAATCATCGACCATCTGCCGCTTAAGATGGAAAATTCGAAAGAAGAGGGGCAAAGTGGCCCCAATGTCGAGATACCGACAAACAAGTTCAAAGACCCTCATGAAAGCCATGACATTAGGACGAAGTTGCGAGGGACCAAGTCTAGCCATGTAAAGACCCCGACTAGGAAGCTGGTGAAGGGCATGCGTATCCCCGCCTCATAGAAGGCGAATTCATACATGGGGAACCGCGTCGATGCGTAGGCCGAACATATCCTCCTTGACTCGCCAAGAATCTAGACCGCCCATGAAGGATCCATACCATCATCCAAGTCCTCGATCACGTTAAAGGCCGAGGAGGGTCAGTAGAAAATTCATATTTGAAGTCTTGCGGCTCGGGCGCAATCCACGAGAAGTTTGAGGCTCGACGAACACGTCGACGACTGCTCGATCCTTCTCCATGTGGATCCTCGACTGGTTGGGCCCCGAGACCTATAAAGCAGCGAAAAAAAAGTAAATTTGATGTCATTAAATCTACCCTTCCACCGCAAGTCAGGTGAAAGGGCGAGATTCTCGGCGTAAGAAATGCCACAGAAGATTGCCCGCGACTTAACCCTTTTTAGCCAGCGAAGTCGATCAAACTGTCCGAAACGAATATCCACCTCGGGGGTCACCTTCCCCGCAGAACCTATTAATCTGTCTGAAACTTTCATAAATCTCTTTGAGATCATCATGAAAATCCCCGCGATCTTCAAAAAACCCCTCGAGATATTCAAGAAAATGCCCTTGACACTCATACATTCCCTCGGGATATTCATGGTTACCCCTGCGGGATTTATATATCTCCTCGAGAGATTCATGAACGTCCCCGCGACGCTCATAAATCTCCTCGGCATATTCATACCAATATCCAAATATGAAGGAAAAAAACACGAAGAATTTGAAGGACGCTTACCTACATTGTTAGGATCGTTGGACATCTTTGAAAATGCTTTTGAGATTCTTGGAGCCTCGCGCAGAGAATTCGGATTCAAATTGACGGATTGGATGGAGAATAAGTCAAATGAAATCCTAAATTTCCTTTTATAACCAAGCTTCCCTAGGCAGGCGAAGAGTCACGCCCTATGGAACCTCTCAACCTCCTGAAACGAGTTTCGGGACGCATGGTCCGGAGGACGACATGTGTCATCCCTAGGCTGACATGTATACGAGCCCACGCACAATGACACCTTGTTCATGATCAGTTCCCCGAGATATGTAATGCTCGCTGGAAGCGAAGGCGATTTCGTGCTCGCAACAATCTGCTCGTCGGTACAACTCAACCATGCACCATGTCGTGGGCAAACTTTTTTTCCTCGACAGTTGAAATCCTCCCGACGGAAGGGCAAATTGACTCAAAGTCATCGCTCTCTTCGAGAACAATAACTTGTGGGGCTCTTGTTCTAGACTGGGCCAACACTTGGCCCACTGCTGTTAAGGCCTAATCCAATGGGCATAAGAATCTAAAAGCCCATCTGCCCATAACCGCTAGGGAAGTCCCCACGTGCGTGTTAGGGCCGTGTGGCCAACGACTATTTAAATCGTCGTCGTGCCCTCCGAGAATAACGGGTAACCTCCCTTCCATCTCGGATCGACAAACCAAGGAGGAGCACACATACTAGACTCCTTACACACGTAGCCCTGACAGTCCCTTAGTGGTCCTAGTTAAACAGCCCACTAACTGGACCTTGGCCCAGCGCTGGGGGTTATAAATACCCTCTCATTCGAGGGGGTTAGAGATTCTACTCTATTCTCTATTCACTCTTTACTTGCTCTCTCCTCTTACTCTTCCTTACTTTGGCATCAAAGTATCTTGCAGGTATCCCCTATTTCTCTCCAACTGCAGCAACTGGGTCATCGACGATCTTTCTAATCAGGTACGATCAAGGGTCCATTTAAATATGGGCTTTTTGGACCCGGTCCTAAAAAGTCCGAGACCCCATGAGTCAGTCTATTTAGGATCAAATAGCCCATTTTGACAGCTCTAAATATGTTAGGATGAATTTCTTACCATACTCTTGAATTTAATATTCTATAGTTAATTGTAAAAATATATAAATAAATAAAAATATTATCTTATAAATTACTACCTCCGTCCCTCCTTAATTATAAAACTCTTTTGAGTTTGTTTCTTTTCTCTTTTTATAAGACCGTCTTCAACTTTCAAAATGCATTAATAATTTTTTTTCAAATATTATGTTAAATTTTTTTCTACAATCTATAATAAATACTTACATACATATTAACTATTTCTCTTTTCTAAGGATAAATTTGAAAAATATACAAAATAGTTAATAAATTTAAAACTTTAATCAACTTTCTTAATACTCGCAATTATCTCAATGAAATTAAAGATAGTACTTTAAAATGAAAAATAATTTAAATAATTTTACACTATCAAGAGTATCCATCAATAGAATTCATAATAAACCATGTCACACTTTCTTTTAAAATAACATTATAATTTAGTCACGAGGCCGTAATTAGGATAAAAATATTTTACACTGTCCATGCTTATTTTTTTTTCTCTTAACTATTTGCAAAATCATATTGGTACTTAAATTTTTATGGAAACCTTAAAAATCACCTTTCACAAAACTACATTAAAACTATAGTTAATTATATTAAATTCAGACAAGCAATAAAATTATAAATTAAAACCAGATTAGTATATCACAAATTAAACTGTAGGGAGAAGTCACATTCCAAAGAATTCCTTCGTTTTTCACTCAAGAAGAAGCACCTGGAAAGTCCACTATAAGTCCAAAAATGTCCTCAATCTACTAATGTAAAATTAGGACAGCGTCATTGTAATTGCCCATATTAGAAAACTTTCACTCACACTAATGGCCACCATTTGATTCCCACTACCTTCAATAAGTAAGATACTAGGAACCCAACAAAAACAAACAAATACAAATACAAAAGTTGTGGCCCTATATTTAAAGACCCCACCCAAATCAAAGAAAAATTCACTCCCCCTAACAATTCCAAACGGATATTCTGATTCACCCATAACTCACTCAACTACATATATATATCCCATTCTCAATATTCAGATTTTCCAGAATATATCTCATACTATATTTTTTTTTTTGTTGTAATCATAAAAAAATTAATCACTAATTTAAAAAAAGAGGGATATACTATTCTTGTTTCTTTACAATCAAAATTCACATCTCATTACTGATATGATTTGACATGAAATAAAATCACATCTCCCTCACTACAACTAAACTAAGTAAAAGAAAATCTACATATTTTTGTTTTTTTCCCACCATTTTTGTTCTAAAACAAAAACCTAGTTGTTTCATCTAATTTCTACTTAAGTTAGAACTAAAACTTAAAACTCTCTAGGATCAACAAAAATGGAAAATCCAGGTTTAGACTTAGTCCAATCACCAACAGAACCATCACTATAATCCTCCCCAAGTCTCTTAATACACCACAAATCCTCTTCACACGACAAAACCTTCCAATGAGGAATCGCAAACCGAAGTGGCTCACAACTAGAAACTTCAGTAGCAACAGCACTACAACCATTTTCCATAGCAAGATTATGCGCCACACCACACAAAGATTTCACCATCTTCAATGCTTCAGGCCCTTCCCCACCAATCCCATACATTAAATGAAAACCAAACGGTTCAAAAAAATTCGGAATCGAAGGTAACCGTAACCACGGAAAAGCCTTGTCTATCACGCGAGTTGTTTTTGCCAACACGCGCCTCACGCGCGACGCGCCTTTTACCTCAAGGGTAAACAAGTCTTTACAATTCCAAATACTTACTAAAGCCCACGAACTTGGTGGATCCTTTAAAAAAGCCTCCGGCCCGGCCCAATTTCCAGGCCCATATTTTCCGTTACATGGAACAGCGAGAAAAGTTCCGAGAGTGAGTTTATTTCTCAAAACTGAATCAATGTCACGAGGAAAAAACTCTGTAGTGGAGAATTTGTTACGGTAAATCAATTCAGCGTCGTTTGGTGTAAGCTTAAAAACGGTTACTTTCGACGACGTTTTCACACGGTGCGCGAAAACCGGGTTCACGAGAATCGACGGTGTTCGAAACTTCGAGTAACCACATTTGTCTGTAAAAAGCTTAACTGATGCAACGTTGTCGTTTTCTGTTGCCATGTATGAATACTCAGCACCATTCTCTCTGAACCATTCTTCCATTTTTCGTACCAGTTTTAACCCTATCCCCATTCTTCTATGATTAGGAGAAACTCGAAGGCCTAACACGTAAGCCAGTTTCGTAAACACAGGGACATGATTGGAAATTGATTCGCCACTCTTTGTGTTCTTCGTTAGTCTTACAATCTTTTTTCCGCATGTAACTGTTTTGATGCAACCTCTTATCATTCCTACCGTCTCATTGTCTATTTCAGCTACCTGAAATAAGTATAATAATATTTTGTATAAGAATATTTTTAATAAGAATGGATGGTCTAATATTAATTTTTATATACTATAATGTAATGATATATGTACGGTAAATTTTTTTATAGCATACCAGCATAAGGAAAGTTGGTGAGTTGCGGACCCTGCAAATAGGGTCACCGTGCAAGTCGGTGAAGAGGGAAAGTTTTCCACTGGGACCAACTTCACATATTTTTTCAACTGCTTCGACACTTTCTCTATCTTTATGTGGATCAAACTCTCTCACACTAACAACCACATCACCACTCAAATTTTCTTCACCCATTTCCAAGCCTTGTGAGAAGAAATGAAGGAAGAGTTTGGGTTTATATAGAGGCGAGTGATGAATGAGAGGAAAAGAAAGAAATAAGATATCTCGATTTTTTCGAGACAGGGCAATATTGAGAAAGCAAATGGAAAGAAAGAGGTTGTTTTCAATGTGATCACTGTCTCAAGCGATTTATAGGGAAAAATAAAAAAACTAAAAAACAAAACCCAACAACTGATTAATAAAAAAGAAAGATTTATATATAGGCTATAAGTTGAGTGATTTGATCATTCTGATAATAGGTTGTGTGAGGTATACATCAAAATCCTCTTGAGAGAAGCTTTAAATACTACCTGTGATCTTTTCAGCTTTTTGTTTTGGAGTTATTTTAGTATAAAAAATCTGTTTTTTTCTCTCACTATGCAGAATCCATAGCACTTCCTGTATTAAATAAAATAAAAATCTTTAATAGAATATGTATCTTTATCTGTTCTCCTTTCCTTTATTTGGTTCACTTTTTGCTTTCTCTCACTACCGATTCTAAAGTATTTCCTCTATTAATAATAATGATGATGATGATGAATGAAATTAAATAGAAGCAATAATTATAGGTAAAACATAAAGTAAAGGAAAGAGGAAATGGCGGCTCTATGGCTGCGGGGTTGTGTGGAGATGTTAAATGGAATTAAATTTTAATGATTACTGGTAAAGTCCTGCCATCTTCCCTAAGTTTATAATCATTGCCTTTTTTACACTCTCTTTATGGTTACTAATAGTACATCCACTATATTAATTCATGTGGGGATGGTGTATGCACACACACATTTCATGTGGGAATGGGAATGGATGAGATAATCACATGAATATATCTAAGTAACTCCTCATTTTCCATTTTAGAGTAGTTATCCTGATTCTATTTGGACGCCCTTTTGTTTGGTGTTTTATGGAAATGAGTTGTCTATCCTAATATACTGGCTTTTGATTCTTGATTTTTCTGAAAAATTATGAAAATTGAAAGTTTTATTTTTAATAGTGAGTTTATTGGTTATTGGTATATTAAATGTAATATAAATAAATGCGTATGCAAAAAGTTTACATATGATTAAATATTAAAGTGATATACATAAACTTTCAGATGTTATTTTTATTTTATTTTTCATTCTAAAATATTATTTCTCCGTTTCAAAATAACTATCGTTTAAAGTTTTTTCACACAAATTAAAAATGTAAGAATATAATGATATTGTCATAAAACATTACACTTTTATAAAATTAATCCTATTAATATATTAAAAATAGTGTAGAAATTAAAAAATAAAGTGCATAATTGAAAAAAAAAATAATCATTACTAAATTGAAAAGTGAAAATAACAATTATTTTAAAATGGAAAGAGTACTTTTATAGTTTTTCTCCGGTGTGCCTTATAAAAATGGATTAAAGAATTTAATGTAAAAACATTTATGTTAAAAGTTGTGTATTTACTTTTAAAAGGTTAAAAAAAATAATTTAATTTTAAAAATATAATCACTCATTAATCAATTATTTTTATAACATAGTAATGTTTAAATTTTCATGATTAAATTTACCATTATAAATTGTAATTCGAAATATGTATTGATATCAATTACTCTTTTCATTTTAAAATAAATGTTATTTAAAAAATATAATAATGTTATCATAAAATATTATATTTTTTATCAATTTAACCTAATAAATACTATTGAGTAATACTTACATAATAAAATTTTTATAAAAAAATTAATTATTACTCACCATCAATATAATTTTTTATAATACGTCACAATCATTCATAAATATTATTTTATTAATAATAATTTAAAATAATGTAAAACTTGTTTACAATTGTCTATACATTCAAATTAAATTCTTTAAAAATATACCTACATTGAAAAATTAAAATAATATTTATTTTAAGATAAGTTTTATGTATTTAATCGATAAAATCTCTATGTTTAAAAAAAAAAATTTAGACTTATTAAATTTACTACTAAAGTTATCATCATAAATATGAAAGAAATATATTTCATTTTTATTAACTCTCTCACGTGAATATGTTTACAGTCTTTACTGTATACATAAAATAATAATTTAATTTACTCTTTTTGTGTGAAAACTATTTGCATACTCCAATGCTCCATTGTTGATGTGAGTGTAAGTAGATGATGCAGAACATACACCTCCGCGTGATTATGACCATACCGTGCATGAATTCCGGGTGGAGTGATAATTATGAAACTGTTAAATCAAACCGCAAAGGTCGAGTTTTCTTATCTATTGAGACTGTGTTATTACATGTGCTCATGTGCTATTACAAATATATGACAGTGTACGGTTGTGAAACCACTCCTGTCTAATCACTTACTCAGCTTTTAAGTTTTCTACTTTTACCACTTCTTAACTTTGAGTTACTTTCTCACACTCAACTTAATTACTGTGTAAAAGTATAGTTGGAGAATCTTTCTTACACTCAACTTTAACTATTCTCTACTGTTGAAGCATGCATGAATTTTATTTAATTAATATTAATAATCAGTATTAGTATAGTTTAAAAATAATTATAAATATATTATTATTATTTAAAATTATTTGTTATTATTGTATGAAAAAATTAGTTATATTTTTTATAGTTCATAATAAAATAATAATATTTTTTAAATTAAAAAAAAATATGTTTTTTTTACTTTTATGGCATTTTAATGGATTTAAATTTGAACCTCCTCTACAATATTTTTTATTTATATTTTTAATTATTTTATTTCTTCATAAATGTAAAAAAGAAAATAATTTATAATAAATATTTAAATTAATCTTGACAATTTTGATAGAAATAAAACATTTACAGAATTTATTAAAGTATAATTATATTTCAGTTCACATTTTTTGTGACTTGTCATTTTAATCAACAACTTAGACTCTAAATGACATTTAATTGGAATATTTGACAAAGATAAATAAATAAAAAAAATCCACAGTATTTACACATAGATAACTATCTGCAATGTTTGTCATCCTCTTAATTAAAAAAATAAGTGAATTATAAAAGAGATGAAGATAATTGTAAAATTGTAATAGAAAAAGAAATAATAAATTTATATAGTTTATTTAGATAAATATTTTTGTTCATATTAAAATTTTAAGTTATAATTTTTTTTAAAATGTTATTATAACAAATACATAGATTATCTACCTTATCAACATATATGAAAAAAATTATAAATTAAAATAAACGTAGAGGCAAATTCCTAATATAATAATATAAAAATATAAAATATAATATGCGTAAAGTCTCCTAAAATTTTCTTATTATAGTTTAACATACATATCTTATGAATTGTACGATCATATAAGTCGTTAACTGCATAACTAATGTATATATTAAATTGTATTTAAATTGTATGATAATATAAATAATTCAGAATTATTTTATGATTAAAAAAATAAAACTATTGCACCATTATATTTTTTAGTTTTTTTAATTAATTATAGAGCATTATAAGTATTTTATTAATTAAATTAAATTAACTTTAATACATATAATAATTGAACGTGACATAAAATAAGGAGGGTGCAAAAGTTTATAGATTAAGAATGAGAATGTATAGACAAAATGATAATACAAGTAAATGAAAAGGTTATAAAATATAGTGTGGGCAAAATTTTATTTTTAGAGAATGGATAATTATATATATAATAGAAGATTGATATTCTCTTTGTTTCAAAATAATAATCGTTTAAAATTGTAAATTAATATAAATAATATTTTTTATAAAATTATTCTTTATTGTTATTGGTTGTAGTGCATTGCCATTCTTGAAAAACAAATATAATAAATAAAATTGATAAAAGTTAATTATAATTGCATTAGAAAAATAAATAAACTCTTATTTTGAATTAATTTATTAAAATTATAAAGACAATTATTTTGAGAGAGTGTATAAAAAGGTGGAGGGATTAAGTCAAGAGTCACTTAAAAATATTTAACTTTTTTTAAAAAAAGATGGAAATTTAACCTATCTTTTACATAGTTACTCATAATATTAGTAGATAATGAGTAAAAAGGTCGAAGATCGAAGATCTAAGTATGTGTTAAAAGATGAATGACATGTCTCTAAAAGTTCTAATGCAAGCATGTCATATATTTTTTAACTGCTAAAGAATCAAATAAAAGTTTGTTGTTGAGAAAGCTTTAAATATAGTAATGTAGTCTGATTTCACCCATAAATAATTCCAATCTCTAGCTTTAGTTAACTAATGTTGTGAAGAACTTCGTAGAACTCAGATAATCAAGAATTTCTCTAAGGGAGCGGCTTTGTAAAAACCAAAGTAAAACGATCATTGTTCTTCCTAAATATCCCACCATATCCAATCGAATTTGGATTAGAAGTATATGATCTATCTACATTGCACTTACATCCAATTATGATAAGGAGGTTTCAAATTATCTCCTTAATAACGCGGCCCTAGGAAGATGAATAAGAACCTAAAAAGTTTTTAGAACTGCAAAATCAAACCAGTAATGTTTGAAACTGATGTTTGATCTAGAGCTGGACATCTGCACTTGAGCCATAATGAGAGCACAAAAAAGAGAAAGAAATGTGATTTTCCATTGAACCTAACAGAATTTTGAGCACTCCAAATGTCATTAATAAAAAAAATGTAAGCAGCTTGAATTGTTAAAGTGCCCTGAGGAGAGCTAGCTTTTCAAGAGGCCTCCCAAATGGCAGAAGAGGAAATTTATATTTAGGGCGGGTTCTAATATTTTAGAGGTTTTGGACAAATAATAAAAATGGACGGTTAACAATTTTTTTTTAAAATACATTATTTATTTAAATTGTAAATAATATCAACAATGTTTATTTTTAAATATTAATATTATTTAAAGATTATATTTTAAAAAATGAAATTAAACTAAAATGAAATTAGAAATTAAAACATTTATTTTTAAATATCAATATTATCTAAAGATTGTGTTTAGAGAAATGAAATTAAGATAGCAACGAACGAACTTTTACACTATAGTACAGTATTAGCATTCAAATATAAGGTTCGGAACCGCTGCACCATTATTGATGATATGTAATATAATTAACACTCTGTGTATATATAAACACTTTATGTTTATAATTTCTATAGGCCAACCCACAAATATGAGACCCCTATTTATTTGGAGGCTTTGGGCTATGGGCCTGCTTGCCTTGGCCCAAGGCCGGGCGTTTATAGGTTGATAATTTGACAGAGCCAATTCCAAAGCTTATAAGAAAAGGTGGTATGATGTTTCAGCATGAGAATTACATAGAGACACATTGAGACCATGTTAAAACATCTTAATTGGACATACTCATCAATATACAGTTTGTTATGGAGGAGTTTGTAATACCCAAAGCCCTCATAGTTATATAAAAAATATAATCGACGATTTAAGTTGTCATTTACGACAACCATTAGAAAACTCTTCAAAATATTTGACAACATACAACGGAAAAAATATAGTAACGAATTCAATTTAAAATTTTCAAATAAGTATTAAACTTTAAATCACATAATCTAACCGTAACTAAAAAACATAGCAAACGTGTCTCATTCTCAATGTTAAAGCTCAGAGCCTTAAGTCGAACTAAAATGCGATGAACAAATAAAGTAAACAAAGATGAGATCCCGTGCCATTTTCCAAACTCACAACAACACAATAAATTCTCCTGAGTATTTGTACAACGACATCCAAAGTAACACAAACAACAAGAAAAGGGGTGAGAACAAACTTCAATATATTAACAGTGTAAAGAATACAGTGTTAGATTTAAATACAAAACAATAACATCATTTAATTGCACCATAACACCACAAACATTTAATTCATATCAATATCACAAAGTTTATATGTATACAATATGACTGACAACTCGACACTACACGTGTGGTACCAACTCAAAAATGGTTCTTCATATGAACCGAGTCCCCTCTTCTGAACCCTGATCCCCCTTTTGAGCTTCAGACAACTCACTCGCCCTCCATTCTAAACTTGTAAATCGCCTATTTCACAACACAACACAATATGATGCATGTCATATTATCAGTGCAACAACAACAACAATGTTTACGATACAATTCTAACCATAAATAATCATGCACAACATTATCATGTAGTGCCCCTTTATGAGCTACCACCATACACAATAGTCATAATTATACACACATCACCTAATTATTCACCAAAAGCTCACATCATTGTAAGATAGCATAATTGATCCATAATATATATATATATATATATATATATATATATATATATATATATATATATATATATATATGATCAATTAATATTCATCAAAATACATCAAATAGTAGTCAAAAGTTAACCACACGACGAAATAACCATCGAATTCTGAACCAACAGCTCATAATGCATATTTTGACACCATGACAGGTTACTCGCCGCCTGGATGACGCTCGTCGCCCAGTTTGACATCGTGTAACACACACGCCCGTTATCCCCTGACGACCAGCACCCAAAACTAACATGGAGACAATGGCAGTCTCCCTATCACTAAACTAACGATTGTCAGTTGCACAAAGTGCATGATGATCTACCTGTCACCCATGTGACAACCGTCACGTTATACCAGATAGCAAAAAATAGCATTTTCTGCATCAGAGTCCATTTGGAACTTTGATTTCAACTCATAGCGACCCAAAACAATCAGAATAATTATGCATACATGTTATACATAATTAAGCAGTATCCAATCATCATTTAACGCATCAAAATCAACATTTTTTAATGCTTTATGCTATGTTTCCAAAGCTACAAACATACATCAATGGCGGTCAACAATTCATAATTTAATTACCCAACTCATGTATAAAAATCAGTATGTAAGGGAGCACAAAAAGCTTACATCAATATGGTATTTCATAATGTAATCCTCATAAAACAAAAAAAATCAAGAACAACATTATCTTCTGCCATGATTCATAAAACTTTTGGAGTCGATTAGAATTAATAAAAATACTAACTCTTACGCCAATAAAAATTCTTCTCATATTTTATCATTGCATAACATCATTTCAAACTCATTTCCTCCATCAAACCTTCATCCCATATTCATAAATCATATTTAATGGAGAATAACGGAAGGTTATCTGAGAAGAAATAAGGAAAAAGGTGGTACACTTTAGAGCATCTATTAGTTCATAAAGGTATATTTACCAAAATTCAAGCCACCAAAGCTTATACGATATATATTCTTATTGTGCATAGTGTATCAAAATCATAAAAAGGTTCCTTATGCTACTGACCCACCCACACTCCTAAAGAAATGCTCACAATAAGAATTTTTCCGCATTATGATTAAAGGTAAACCATCTTGTCTATGATCATTAGTAAAAGGCACATGTCACTTATTTTCTCAACGAGTCAATCGATAATGAGATCTATATGGACAAGGCTGCTGAAAGGAAAATCGATATTGATTTTCTTAAACCTTTCGAAGATCACAATCTGTTAAAGTCCATTTCCATAGAAAATTTAATCAAGATCATGTAAAATCTTTTTATTTTTTAATGAAAATTTCTTATGCTGGTATTCATTGTCAATTTGATTAAGTTTGGTGCTGGAGACTTAAAAACTATTTTTGGACTTGAGAAAAAGGGAATGGAAGTGTGTGTATCCAATACCCCCAACTTTGACTATGCTGAATTTCCAAGATGATCTGCAAGACATTTCTAAAGGGTCCTCTTGACACGGTTTATTTTCACATTAGTTAAATGAATTGTGCAGTGCAGATCTTGTGTTAGGTGGCTGTTAAGCTGTTGTATAGGAAACCTAGAAATTAGGCTAGGGTTGGTGAGTTATACCTATATCTCATATGGCTTTTTCTTATGCAAAAAGAAGTCAACAAGATTAAATTTATTTTGGATTAAATGAACATTTGAAGGTCTACTATGAAGGGCTCTCTTTTCCACACTTCTTTTATTCAGTTAATCCTTGACTATAACAATATTCGTCGTGTTCCTAATAATATGTTGAAAGCCCCTAAAGTGTTTGATTCAACTAGGGTTAAATTGATAAGGTACTACTGATAAGTGCCAAAATATCGCTATTTTGTGTATAATTTATAACACTTATCCTTTCTTTTGTTGATATTTAGTTGAATAATCCCAACTTTATTTGTAAATACGTTTAGTTCGTGTATAATTGAGTTTTCGATTCATTTGTGTATCGTTTGGTAGATTTTATGTCTTTTGTAGGTATTTGTTGCACATTTGGAGCATCGAGGAATAAGGTGTCAAATACACGGCTCCGGATGCGCGTTTTCGCAATAAAAGTCCATTTTTGGGTTTTTTTTTTTCCAGGCAGGCGCGGTAAGTAGGAATTGTAGCGCGCTATGAGAGTTTTGGCAGAAGCTGTGCTGATGAGGCCGCTGATCGGGATGGCGTCGCGTAGCAGGATCAGGCTGGTGAGCGAGATTAAGGCGGTTTAATGTGTAAATGTCGTGCAAGCCGCATAGCGGGATCACGCCGCTTAGCGCGGTCTGCTGAGATTTGTTTTATACCTTCATTTTCAGCCATTTTTAGGGTATGGTTTTGGGATGGTTTTTGATCCCCATTTCCACCAACCTTTATTTTTGATAGATTAGATTAGAAAATAACTATGGATCTTGCATACAGATGATCCGGAGTGGATTGCTCTTCAATTGGAGTTGACAAACCAAAAGAATTATGGTTCATTTCTCTTTCTCTTTGTGTAATCTCTTTTAGTTGGGTTTTGTATGTATAATTTCTCTTAACTCATGTATATTTGTCGCTTATGACGTTATATAAAACTTGCTTTACGAATCTGTGTTGGTTGTTATCTTAGGTTTTTACTTTGTTTTAGGGATTTAAGTTGTTATAGACATATACTGCTTAAATTCTTACCTGGGATGATTATCTGTTAGTTTCTGAACTCTAGACATAGATTTAGATCTAACATTCACTATGAGTATCTGATATTAATGCCTATGCGGTTGGTTGTGTCAATCGAGACATTGTCGATGCGAGTGACATGGTTGACTTATGTGTTGTTGAGGTGGTATAGACATCACTACCGAGGTGATGTAGTAGGACTCTCAATTTGGGTTAGAATGAGAGATATGTGATGACATAGACGAGTATTGTAGGTTGAGTATAACTGAACGATATGTTTAAGTCTGTGACGAGTAGTGTACATTCATTCCAGGTAAGTTATCTATCCTTTTTACTTTAGTATACATTTATTTTTTGTTGATACTTTTCTTTACAACCCAATTAATGCCAAACTCATTAACGAACGAATTATCAAATGGCGAATCAATAACCAATCTTTGTGGACACGATACAATATAACCTATAGCACCCGGTAAAAATAATACTTTACATTTTGCTTGCCTCTATACCGCTGTGTGATACGGTGAACTGACTTTTAGTGATTTTTGTATCGCAAATGTGCGGATAGCAAGAGTCGCCACCGACTTTTATTTTTATCCAATTAAGGGAAGGTAAAAGTACAGAAAAAGACCTTCGTTAGATTCTGAGTAAGGGAGAAGGTTATGAAAAGGGAAGGTATTAGCACCCCTTTCCATCCGCGGTTTATTCTACGGGCTCTTAGTTGCTCTTAGATCACTTTAAAATTGCTTTCTGTGTGTTTGACAAAAATGTTTTGAAAAAAGGCATTTCGCTTTGACTTTGTAATGACTCATGTAGGAGTTTATACAAAGTGTTCGGAAATGTTTCGTTTTGAAAAGAGTTTGAACTTTGGAAAAAAGTGTATGGTGTGAAAAGCATTTGGTTTTTAGAGCAAGCAACTGAAAGACTTATTACCCACTCAGAATTGGTCGTTTCGCACTTCTCGTTCCTTTAGAATAGCGCTAGCCATACCATTAGTTAGTAGGTAGCTCCATTCGTTGGATGTAAGCGGGACATTCGAAGGGACGTCGGATGGTCATAGAAGGCAACTTGTAGGAAGTATCCTAGCACATTTGAAGAAACTATCATCATTTTTCGTAGGCGACATTCGAGGGTCAAGATCATGTATTCGGAGGCGACATCGTGGGTCTTATGATCTTTGTATCGAAGGGACTATGATGATTTGTTTGGAAGGCAACGGTGCTAGAATACCTCTACGTTCGAGGGACATGACCATTTTGAATTCGTAAAAACGAGAGAATTACCCTAAGGGGTGCATGTGTGAAAGAAGTGTGTTGATTTCAGATATTTTATCTTGCAAATTAGTGGGCTAAGTTCATTATTATCTTGCCATACACGCATAGTTACTAGCAATTGATAGGGTGCGGAAAGTAAAATGCGGAATGTAAAAGATGCGGAAAGGTAAATCCTACGCTATTACAAGGCTTTGGGGCAGATACATAATTTAAAATGCGGAAAATAAAACCCTAATTTTAAACTATTACATCCCATATACAGTTACATTATTGAAGAAAAAAGTAAAATGATAAAGCAAGAATCGTCTGAATCGGATCAACCTGTAAAAGAACGAGAAATCGGAAAATGCGAGATGAATTGAATAAGAGAAAAAATGTTAGAAAAATGCAAATTTTTATATGAGAAAATTATTACATGTTGGAAATAATATAAATATGCTAAAATAAATTTTTGGGATTTTTTGGATGCAATTTAATAATTAAAAACTAATTAAATGTGATTTAAATGCAAAAATATGAATAAAAATAAATATGCATGCAAAATTATATTTTTTAATTTTATAAATTAAATAAAGGTTTTCAGAAAATAAATGCAAAAAGAAAAATAATTTTTGATGGTTTTTTAATGCAGAATAAAAATATGAAATTAATTAAAACAATGCAAAAATATTAGAAAATTAGAAAATATGAAAATATTGCAAGTTTGGAAAAAAGAAGGGAAACCGGTGCCCATAGGGATCGAACTCAGGACATGGGAGAGGATCCAGGAATAGTGAACGCCTTAACCACTGGGCCACGTTGCATCTGATGTTTGAAAACGAAGTGAGTGGAATACATGCACGCGTCACCCTCCGATTGCCTCGTTTCCGCGCCAAGAACTTCATCTTCAACCTTTTGAATTTTTGAAAACATAGCGTCGGCCTCAGTGCGACGCTATAACCCCTGCAATTTCCAAAATCTCATACACATAATATAAATTTGTTGTGAGTACATGAATCGATTGCAAATTGGATTCTAAACACAATGGTGGTGGTCTCATGTTCTAACTTTACGTATTCTGTGAGTTCCCAATTCGTGCAAGGAAACCCTAACTATGGTAAACATCGATTCCGGCCATGAAAACTCAATCAAACTATGCAGAAAGCTTGCAAACTTCCATCTAAATACAAAACAAACCATGAAACATGTTAAAAATGCATGAGAATTAGAAATCGATTTTGGAAAAGGAAGAACAAACCGAAACTGGGATTCCTTGATTCTTGATGGTTTTGCAACTTGTAAAGGTCTGGATCGACTCTAAACAATCCAAGGAACACGATGGAATGCTCAAAATCGATTGAAATCCACTGGAACCAAGGTTGCGGATTGCTTGAAGGTCACAGATTTTTGGGTTTTAGGTTAGGGTTCTTGAGCCAATTTTTCTGTTCTCTCTTGATAGGTATGCATCACACATTTATACTGGATGAATTTGGCATGGTTTTTGGAAAGAATCAATCAACATTCAATGTAAATCAAAATTGATTTTTGTACAAAATCAAATTTTCAAAATTTGATTAATTTCCAATCCAATCTTGCCATATTGATCAATTTTCGAAAATTGGTGGCTTTTGTGAGTTACTTGAGTCTCAAGGAAAGAATAAAAATCAATCTTTCAATTAATTTTGATTTTATACTTTATTTTTAAATTTAATTTGCATTTAAATGAATAAATTCCAAATTAAATAGAAAAATAAATCAAAAATTCGTGGCATTGGGCTTGGATATTCCTAATGGTGTGAGGAATAAGTTTGGATGAATAAAAAGCAAGCCCATTTGCAAAAAATTTGATTTTTAGAAGTATCTCTCTTTGTGCATTCCTTCAAAATTGCCCAACTTGTGAATGGTGTATCTTGCTCAATTTTCCACATTTTTGAGTGTTCTTGGACTTTTTGAAAAGCTCTAAGAGTCCTCTAATCAACCTTTTTGGTATCATCTCAATTGGAGTTTCCATGCTCAATATATCTTCAAAACAAAAAGTTGACTTTTTGTTGACTTTGAAAATGACCTGTAATGTTTTGAGCTATACCTCTCAAATGAAGCATTTTTTGGACATTCTTGTGAGACATGAAGTTGTAGAGAATTGAATTTCCTTCAAAACAAGAGGTGGTGGAAAAATTTCTGAGAAAGTATGAAGACATTATGATCAGTCAAAGTTCAGTTGACTTTTCACCTAGAAACCCTAATTTAGAAAGTTTGACTTTTGAGCAAATCTTAAGTTTTCTTGATGAATCATGATCAACCCTTGATCAAATGATGAATGTAACTTCAAAATGAGGATGTTGACCAAAAATTATGAAGTTTGATGTATGTTGACCACAATTGACTTTTTGTCCAATACAACTAATTTTCAACCATCTGAGCAATTGTCTGAGGAAACTTGATCTGTGAAGCTTGATACTTGACATGGGGAATCTTTGAAACATATGATGAGGCATGAAGACCATTGGAGATATTGGAAGTCCATCTTGACCTGAGATATACCAAACCCTAGTTTGGGTTAATTGTCTAGGAGAGAGTTTGTCTGACCAACTCTTGAGGAATCTTTGAGTATAGATGTATGAAATCTCTTGAGTGGATAGAGGGCAAATTTTGGGGTATGACAGCTGCCCCTGTTCAATCTTCTTGTACTGGAGGGTTAGATTGACACGCTTTTCTTTCGTGACCTGGAGGTAGAAGATGATTGAACACTCGAGTACACCTGAAAATTTGCACTCGCGGTTGGCTGACGATGCGGGAATGGGCTTACAGATGCCATTTGGAGAAGCTGGGGCATGAGTCGTACGTCAGAATCGAGATTATTGATAGGAGGATTGCTAGAAAGTGAGCCGTGCGCTAGGCTCTGTAGACGTTTCTGGAAAGGAGAGGAGATGGGCTTAAGATGCCATCCGAAGGGAGTCGTACGTTAGACTTCGTATTCATTTTTTGGATGAAGTTATTGGTTTGCATTGATTTTTAACCATATATGCAACACTCTGAAAGTGAAGCACTGTTGACAAATAGTTGGAGATGGGCTTAAGATGCCATCCAAGGCAACTGAGTCGTACGCTAGACTCTGTAGTCGCTGTTGATAATAAGGGATCAGAATAAATCTTCGTGCTGATTACTCTGAGGGAGGTTGTAGTTGGCAAAATGGGGATATCTTCCCTGTTGTGCATCGGGTGTTGATCCATTGCCTGTTATCGGAGGATAACCAGAGGCGGTCTTTCGGATAGTTTTCCCGTCGATTCGGGGCTTAATCCTGGACCAGTCGTCGGAGGACAACCAAGGGCGGTCTTTCAGATAGTTTTCCCGTCGATTCGGGGCTTAATCCTGGACCTGTTTGCGTCAGAAGTGACTGTTACCTGTTTTGGAGAAAACAAGAGAAACTTTGATAGAATATTTGTTAGTTTTATGCAAAGTATGATGCATGACAGTGTATATGAATGACGTATGCATGAATTATGACTTTATGAGGAATGTATGAATGATAGCTGTTGTGGTATTTCAAAATATATCCATCTTGAAGAAGATGCGGATGTTCTGTTTGAGGATTTCTGACTCCTACTTGGGGAATTGAGTAGGTGAGATCCCTGCTTTTGAAGGAGAAGAAAGATACCCTGGATTCCTCCGATGCACTATCTGACCAAGTCTTGGGCCTAGATATTGTTGAGGAAGGTAGAGATTTGAGAGGCTCATTGTTGGAGATCTCATATATAGACCCTGCTGAGGAGAATCTGGGGGGCGATCCGTTGGGGACCTTGTATGTAGATCCTGCTAAGGAAATTTAGGAGGCGTTCTACTGGGGGATTCTGAGTGTAGATCTCGCTGGAGAGCATTTGATAGTTGCCGGGAGACCGGGTTGGAGGAGTCAGGAACCCATTGTAATCTTTGGGCTGGGGGATGGAGATGTAGTTTCCTCCAGTGCACTATCTGACCAAGTTTCGGGTCTGGATACTGCCGCTGGGGTAAAAGGGAAAGGACTGAGAGATATCCGCTGGGGGATAAATACCTTGACTGGGGGTGAGGTGTTACTGCTTGGAGACCGATGTAACATTGCTTAGTTGAGTGGAATCGTTGCTCGTGGATTCCCTTTTGCTCTGCTGGGGAAGTTGTGTTGGTGACTTTCATCGTCATCTCAATTCCTGGAGCCTGCAGCAGTTACTTTTGTATGTTCACTTTTCGTATGTTTGCCAAGAGATTTTTATTGTCAAATGCGTGTAATCATTCAAAGCAAACGTTGGACTTTATGCAAACCACAAAAGTGAAAATTTGTAAAGAGAAAGAACTTGTATTTATTTGAAAGGTGGCGTATGGCCAAGTAGTTTGTACACAAGAAAGGTAAAAAGCTATGCGGAAACAATCTCGTTAAGTTCCAACTATGCTAATACTCATATATTTCAACTATCTCATCTCCTTGCTGTCAGTAGAAAGTGAGTGATTTGATCTCTGCCATTTGAATCTTGAAGGCTGATAGTAGTCTGGAAGTAGGTGACCTGGAAGAGACATAGTCGTACGCTTGAATCCCTAACTTTTGCCTAGACCGCCCTTTCGGGTTTCACTGGGATACCCTTTTTGCCCAACCCTTTTCGTGTTTTCGACTTGCGGGTGTACATGTTTTGTATATATCCTTAACTTTTGCCCGAACCCTTTTGGTTTTCCAGATGCCCTTATTTTTGCCTAGGCATCGACCTAGCGGGTCTCTTTATGCGTAGTATTTTTGACTATGTCTGCGTTCAGGTGTGGGAAGTCTTCACCATCCATGGTGCTAAGTATCATAGCTCCACGGAAAATCTGTCTTGACTACAAATGGTCCCTCATGGGTGGGAGTCCATTTGCCCCGGATCACCTTGTGGAAGAATGATGCGCTTGACTACTAGATCACCGACTTGGTAGACTCGGTGCTTGACCTTCTTGTTAAATGCTCGATCATTCGTTTCGATAAATCATCCATGGCGGATGGACGCGAGTCGCTTCTCATCAATCAAGTTAATCAAGGAAGTCGAACCCAATCTTCGCCTAACTCGCCTCTTGGAGGACTCGGTTGAGGGTATCCGAACCTCGATGGGTAAGACGGCTTCCATACCGTATACGAGAGAAGGGGTTGCCCTGTTGATGTTCGTCTGTAGTGCGATAACCATGAAGAGCAAATGGTAACATCTTATGCCAATCCTTGTAAGTCACCGTCATTTTCGTATAATCTTCTTAATGTTCTTGTTGGCGGCTTTCGCGCCATTCATCTTAGGCCGATAAGGAGAAGAGTTGTGATGCTTGATCTTGAGCTGCGTGCGAGTTCGTGATCATTTTGTTGTTGAGATTAGAGCCGTTATCGTGATAATCCTTTGAGTGCCATACCGACAGATAAGGTTATGTTTGATGAATCGAGCCACAACATTCTTAGTAATGATGCGACGAGGGCTTCTACCCACTTGGTGAAATAGTCAATTGCCACAAGGATGAAACGATGTCCATTGGAAACGGTGGGCTTGATTTCTCCGATCATGTCAATGCCCACATTGCAAAAGGCCAAGGAGTGTTAGAACATTCGAGAGATCGGAGGCACGTGCACTTTTGCATAACCGCATTTGTGACAAGATCGAGCGTAACGGTGACAATCAGCTTCCATGGTGGACCAATAGTAACCTGTTCTCAAAATCTTCTTAGCCATGGCGTGTCCATTGGAGTGGGTACCAAATGCGCCTTCGTGTAACTCTTCCATGATACGTATTGCTGTTTTCTGATCTACACAGCGGAGTAAGCACAAGTCGTGGTTGCGCTTGTATAGGATGTCGTTGCTAAGGAAGAATTTGGAAGCGAATCTTCTCATGAACTTCTTATCATTAACAGATGCCCCTGCGGGATATTCCTGAGTCTCAAGATACCTCTTCACATCGTAGTACCAAGGTTTCTCTTCTGTATCAAGCTCACAACAATATGCTGGTTCGTCAAACTTCTCAATGATGATCTGGGGAGCCTCATTGTCCCATCTGACCTTGAACATAGATGACATAGTAGCTAACGCGTCAGCCAACTGATTCTCTTCTCGTGGAATATGATCAAAAGTAATCTCTTCGAAGTAGGGGATCAAACTCAGAACATGCTCTCGATACGGAATGAGATTTGGATGCTTTGTATCCCACTCGCCTTTTATCTGACTGATCACTAAAGCTGAGTCTCCATACACTTGCAAGAACTTGATTCTTAAGTCAATAGCGGCTTTGATACCCATGATGCACGCTTCATATTTGGCCATGTTGTTCGTGCAACTGAAACATAATCTGGTGGTGAAAGGCGTATGTCCGCCTGTAGGGGATGTAATGATGGCGCCAATGCCATTTCCGAGTGTGTTTGAGGCTCCATCAAAGACCATGGTCCATCGGGATCCTTGTTCAGGTCCTTCGTCTGGGCCTGGTTCTTCACAATCAGTGACTAGTAAAACATCTTCATCCGGAAATTGAACGCATAGATCGATAGTCGTCGGCTTGATGAGCCAAATGATCGGCTACACTTCCTTTGATCGCTTTAGAAGTGTCTTGGATGTCATATTCGGCCGTGATCATTTGCCATCTTGCTATTCTTCCGGAGAGAGCTGGTTTCTCAAAGATGTATTTTATCGGATCCATCTTGAAATCAACAAGGTAGTATGGGTCAACATATCTGCCTTAGTCGTGAGCAGCCCAAGCCAAAGCATTGCAAGTTTTCTCAGTCGTGAGTATCTTGTTTCACCGGTAAACTTTTGCTAAGGTAGTATATTGCATGCTCTTTTCGACGGACTCATCATGTTGCCCACACCACCCCATTGGGTTCTCTAATCAAGTACATGATAAGAGGTCTTCCTTTGGCGGTGCATCGGGATATGAGGATTCGTAGGTACTCCTTGATTTTGTCAAAAGCGATCGGCAATCGTCATTCCATTCCACTACTTGATCTTTCTTTAGTAACTTGAAGATTGGCTCACAAGTAGCGATTAAGTGTGCAATGAATCGCAATGTAGTTCAATCGGCCCAAGAAACCTCGACTTCCTCTCGGTGCGGGGTCGCATATCTTGAATAGCTTTAACCTTGGCGGGTCAACCTCAATACCTTTACCATCGACAACAAACCCTAGGAGTTTTCGGATCGACTCAAAAGTGCACTTGTTAGGATTAAGTCTCATCTACTTCTTCAATCATCAAATAGTTTCGCAAATGATCAAGATGTTCTTCTTCATGCGTGATCGAGCTATCATGTCGCCGACTTAGACCTCTATCTCGTGATGAATCATGTCATGGAATAATGTCACCATAGCACACCGATAAGTAGCACCGCGTTCTTCATCCGAACGACATAACCTTGTAGCGAAAGTGCCCCTGTAACGAAAGTAGTCTTCTCCATGTCTTGGAGCCATTTTGATCGATTGTAACCGGAGAAACCATCCATGAAGGAGAAAACCTTATCGGCGGTGTTGTCAACGAACATCAATATGGGAAGTGGGAAATCATCTTTCGGACTTGCTTTGTTCGATCTCGTAATCCACACACATTCGTTGCCATCCTTCTTAGGTACGGGTACCACATTTTCAACCCACTGGGGATAAGAGGTGACACTAAGAAACCCGTTGAACGCTTCATGACTTGCTTTGATTTTCTATGACATCTCAGGACGCATGCGGAACCTTCGCTTTCGAGAAAACCTTCTTTTGTTGGCAATCGGTGCACTACAATATCAATGTCCGACCGCATGTCTTCGTATGACCAAGCAAAACCTCAATATAGTCTCGTAGCATCCGAACCAATCTTTCCTTGACCTGCTCTCAAGACCCGCTCTATCTTGATCTCTTTTCATCTTCATTCCAAATTCACAACCTCAACTCTTCGTGTGGGTATAACTCGCTCTTCTTGTAGCGATCGACAAGTTCTCCGGCACTTCACAATCTTCCTCACTTTCGTCTTCACTTGGTAGATCGGATTATCAAGTCATATTTAGCAATAGCATAGTTTATTAACGAGATTCGGAGTGATTCGTATCACGTGGGTGTGTGTGAAACACATAGCTTTTTAAGGGTGGTAAAGTAAAGCAAGAAAACAAATAATTTTGAATGCAAAAGTCCAACGAATTTATTGAATGAAAACGCAAACAATGGATAATAACCTCAACGAGCCATGATGCCCGGGCAAGGCACTAGGCTTTCAAAGTTTATTGTTCAAAACATAAAGAAATACGAAAAGCAAAACAAAAACAAGAGCAATTACTCCCGACTAAAGGAGATTGGTATGACGTCTTGCCTTCCAATTCCGAGTCCATGATCCGAGTTGGGAAGATCCACTTGCGATGTCGAAGTCGTTGTCGCCGTCTCTATAGCATGGATTCCACTTTGGCGATGTGGAAAGGAAGTTGGCACGCCGCGGCGTATCATCTTCGACCTTTGATGGTGAAGCCTAAACCGTCTTGTCGGATTTGAAAGGAAGATCGGGAGTGACCCCAAATAGTCGCCTTCTTCAACGACTGAGCATCTTTCAATGAGGCCATCCTAGGCGAGCTTTAGCAACTTCGGGAGTGACAGGAGAGTCAACAGCATTACTCGGTATTGTTTCAAAAGCTTGACAGGAGTCTCAAGAATTCTCCTTCCATCTCAAGGTATCGGAATGACGTAGATGATGACCATATACTCTTCTTCACCACATGTAACAACCTTCCCTTTCACCGGTACTTCAGTTCGATGCAAGGTAGAATACGCGCCCATGTATCAAGGCCCAAGTAGGCAAGAATAAGTGGACGGATGTCCATGACAAAGAAAGTAGAGTCAAAAGTCCGGGAACCGACTTTAACAGTGAATGAGCTCTCCAATCTTTCGCTTAGAACCATCAAAAGCTCTCACGATAATGTCACCGGGTCTCGAACCAACCCTTCGACATCAAGTCGATCAAGCGATCTTGGAAGGATATTCGAGGCGAACCGTATCCACCAAAACATGAGATAATGTAACGCCTTACATTCAAGAGATGTGCAAGGCTTTGTTATGCTTCTTTCCTAGAGTCAAATCAAGATCGAGAAGCCTAGGCCGTTGTTGGCAGCTAGGCTAGCAATACAAACTTCAAATGGGTGGTAGTGTCTTGCGGTATGTGAGCATTCTTCGAAACTTCACCAAGGCGTTAGCATGAGCCTCCGAAACAAGAGCAGAGCAAGCATGGAGATCTTGGGAGTCTGTCCCAACTGCTCCACAACATTGTAGTCACTCTTCTTGATAATCTTGAATTTCCTCCATTTCTTGTTTGGAGGTATCTTGAACTCCTTTGGTACTTCGTTGAAAGGTGATGAGTCCTGGTTCTTTCCTCTAGCTTGGGAATGGATTGAATATGGAATGCGAGCCGGTGTCGCAATGTCTTTTGGAGGAGAGATTGGGAGAAAACCCTTCCGGTCGGGTCACCTTACTTGATCCGTGATGTTGTCAATGTCGGGAATGGTAGCTTCAATCGTAAGATCTTCAATGGTCGGGGTCTTGCTTGACGCCATGATAGTAAACATCACCCATAATTCCAAGGAATAGCTTTGTCGGAGGAATATGGAACTGGTCTTGTAAGTGATAATGAGAGGTGCCACTCTAGGCACAGGATCAGCAGAGGAAATCCTTATAGTGTTAACATCAGCATAATCTTCTGGGAAATCGTCACCCCATCCGGTCGCCTTAAAATCTTCAATAGGAATCTTGTAGCTCTCAGGAACAGTGTACTTCACCATGTAATCATACTTTCCACTTGGCTGCCCCAAGGTATCCCACAGATGGTACAGTTCGTTTGCATTGTCAATCTTCAACTTAGACATTTCTTCACACAACCGCAGGTGGTTTCGAAATAGTATCTCACGGTTATCCATCATGCCGAACACGCTTCTCAACCAAGCACAACCATCAGCGGATGGGCACCAACGACATTCTCTGGGCATCCTGGTTGACACCGCTTGCAACAAATTCTTCTTAATATCATCGAGGGATGGTCAAGTCATCTATGTTGAAAACATAAGTATCGTCTCACACATTGGAACCCTTGTCATGATTAGGCATAGGCGCGTTGATCACATTCGAGTCTCAACGGAGGATCAAACTCAATCGCTTCAATCATATCTTGAATCTTGTTCTTGAGCCCAACAATCATCGACTATGTCCCGGCTATTGGAATGGTAAGCACACTTAGCATTAGGATTGTACTTGGAGAGGAAGTGTTGACATTCGAGGAGGATCCTCAAAGTAATCACCGCTTTCAACATGTGTTGCAAGGCTTGCGACAATGGCATGTTGATCTTTGTAAACCGTCTTCGCTGCTCGTTACGCTGTGCTCACCGAGGTTGGCCGATGTAGGGTTCGAGATCACAACCGCCCACAGTTCGAGCGGTCGGTCTTGGCTCGGCTTTTCGACCATACAAGATTAATTTCTTTCTTACCACCAAAAGATCTTTTCGCAAAGATTTGAAGATGACTCTACATGAATCTTCCCACTCTTGATACCGACTTCAATACGTCAGAATCAACTCGGTGAATCCGGTCAAGAGTTTCCAATCGATGATTAAAGAATGGGCCGTCGTTGTTCCCATAAACATATCAACCAACTCCCTATTGGACAAAGGTGGTGAACTCCGCTAGATCTCTCCACTTCGAGCATACTCTTTGAACTTCTCGTCACGACCCATAGACATGCTTTGTAGTTGCATGCGAGTGGGTGTCAATTCAAGATTGTACTCATCGTCTCAGAAAGCATCACCAAGTCACCTGTACGGATACATTCATTCTCTAGTCGATAGTACCACTCTAACCGAGTTCGGACAAACTCTCTTGAAAATAGTGCATCCACAACTTTCTCATCGGTGGGATTGATCTTCGGACATAGGACTTCAAATGTAGTTTAGGGCAAGACATGCCATCATATTTGGCAAAAGTAGGAACTTTGAACTTGGGAGGAATCACAACACGTGGACAAGACTCAGATCATCAAAATTCAGCCGGACATCTTCAGTTTTCCACAAGATTCAGCGGTCTTCAAGTTGCTTGTACTTGTCATCCTCATCGAGTATTGGCCATCATCATAGTTCTTCTCAAGCTCAGGCTGACTGCCTTCACCATTACCCTTGTTACTTTGTTCAGTCTTGACACTTCCTTCTGAGAGCTCTATCCGACTGACCCTCTTAAGACCACTTTTGTAGCGTCTACCCATGTTGAGAAGTCCAACAACCTTCTTCTTTCTGTTGATGAGCTTCTTCAGATCTTCTTGGCCTTGGACCAAGCTGGTGAACATCTGCTGAAACTGAGCATTCTGAGCTTGAAGATCTTTGACAGACTGTTCAAGAGCCATTTCTGCTAAAATAAATAGCGAGCAAATGAGAAAACCAATCTTCAATGTACTTGTGATGCAATGTTATGCTATGCTATGCGATGTCTATATGAATGCAATGCAATGTTTTCAAGGACCTTAGAGATTTAAATTTGTTAAACAAGCAATGAACAAACATTTATTAGTACTCTTTTTATTATTCTTTTCTTTTTAAGTACAAAGGATAGTTCAAGACAAGAACAACAGAAAAGCATAAAAATTTGAAAGCTCTAAGTCTCCCATGGGCGCTTCCTCTTGGTGCCGAGGTAGGCGTTGATGCTTCGCTCCTCGTGAAGTAGCTTGGTCAACTCTAATACTTTCTTCTCACTTGCATAGCACTGAGCTTCAAAGGTATCCCTTTCTTCTTTAAGTGAATCGGGATCTCTTCAAGTCTTCAAAATCAGAGGCATGTCGGGATGGAGAACAAGATAGGTACGCCACCTATAGCAACAGTTCCATAATTTCGTAAAACAGCGTGAATGGCATCATGAGGTTTTGAGCTCGAGCTCGCACCCATTTGAGGTAAGGTTCCCAAGGAATGGAGTTTTGGTGCCCCAAAGTCTTGGTATCGCCTTCTTTACCATGCCCCAAGCATGTATGAACCTTCGCTTAATCGAGATCATGATTGTAATCGAACACAATATCTTGGAGAAGCATATCATGTGGGCCATCTCTTCGAGCAAAACCAAACTGACGTAGAGCTAAGGAAGGGTTGTAAGTAATACCTCCCCTTATACCAAGGAGTGGTACATTAGGGAATTCTCCACAACGCTCAATGAATGTGAAGTCCTTTTGAGAGAAAAGGCTCCAACGGATATCTGAATGAGAGAGTGACATTAACCTTTGAGACCACCTCAACCTTTGTTCATTCTTCAAAACTGATGGAGGAAGGTGCGAAATAAACCACCTGGAAAGTAACGGTATGCAACACATGAGAGTTCCTTGTCTTTTGATAGTACGAGTGTGGAGAGAATGCAGGATGTCTCCAAGTAAAGTAGGCACAGGATTGCGGGTAAGCAACAACTTGATGGCGTTGACATCTATGAATTGATCCAAGTTAGGAAATAGAACCAAACCATAGATTAGCAAGGCCACAATGTCTTCAAAGGCATGGAAACTCATAACTTTGAGGAATTCTCGGGCTTTCTTAATTAGGAACTTGGAAAGTAAACCCTTAACTCCACTTCTAGTTTCCCAATTGGCTTCAATGTCTGAGCGCTTTAGGTGTAAGGCTGATGCAATGTCTTCGTACTTAGGAACCTTTTCTAGACCGGTGAATGGCATTTGGTCAAGAATGGGTATCCCAAGTAGCTTAGAGAACTCTTCCAAGGTAGGAACCAACTGATAATCTGGAATGTAAAGCAATGGTGTTTGGATCAAGAACTAGAATAGACATGCATCATATCTTCTTCAAACCGAGATAACCAAATCAAGTAGATAACCATGTCTTTGATAAACCGAGCATGGTCGGAATTTCAAACCAATTCTTTGAATGAGAAGGTATACCCATGAAGTTGATTCGGATAGTCTTTTAGAAGCCATAATCCCTACAAAACAGAGCAAAGATAAATCCCTAGGTCCTTGAAATAGTTAGAAATGATATGCAATGCAAATGATGTCATGATGTCATGTTTAGCACACACAAACAATTCACACAATGAGCCTAGGGTTAAGGCTTGCATGAGGTATAGGTGATTACCCCACCAAAAGTTTGAGTTGGTTCATCCCCTCCTATCATAGTAACCGGCTCTAGGAATCTCACATCATTGATCTTTCTCGAGGCGTTTATTTCAATACGATCGCCAAGTGGTCGATCGAAAATATCCCAAAAGTCCGATCTCAATGAGCGTAGCATCGAGTATCAACCAACCTTAGTCAGCCAAAGCCGCCATCTCACTACCTTCTAATGGCCAAGATGGGTCAATTAAGGTTCTAAAAGTTTAGTTAGCGCTTGATGACACCACGCAGAAGCCAAATACTATCTTCAACTTGGGAATGAAGAGTATCAGGACAATCAAAGTGTCACGCTAACGTAGCCATCATGTTGACCGTTTTGATATACGTCTAACGGTCGCGACGATTTATTGCTACTTACCTAAAAGGAAACCCGGATCCGGGTGTAGGATCCCCCAACAATATAATACCCAAGCAACCCTTAAAGATAAAGCATACAAGTCAAACAAAAAACAATAAAGGTGATCTAAAAATCCCTAAGGCATTCTCTCTTTAGGGTGTGTCCCCAGCAGAGTCGCCAGTTCTGTGATACGGTGAACTGACTTTTAGTGATTTTTGTATCGCAAATGTGCGGATAGCAAGAGTCGCCACCAACTTTTATTTTTATCCAATTAAGGGAAGGTAAAAGTACAGAAAAAGACCTTCGTTAGATTTTGAGTAAGGGAGAAGGTTATGAAAAGGGAAGGTATTAGCACCCCTTTCCATCCGCAGTTTATTCTACGGGCTCTTAGTTGCTCTTAGATCACTTTAAAATTGCTTTCTGTGTGTTTGACAAAAATGTTTTGAAAAAAGGCATTTCGCTTTGACTTTGTAATGACTCATGTAGGAGTGTATACAAAGTGTTCGGAAATGTTTCGTTTTGAAAAGAGTTTGAACTTTGGAAAAGAGTGTATGGTGTGAAAAGCATTTGGTTTTAGAGCAAGCAACGAAAGACTTATTACCCACTCGAATTGGTCGTTGCATTTACGCTCCTTTAGAATAGCGCTAGCCATACCATTAGTTAGTAGGTAGCTCCATTCGTTGGATGTAGCGGGACATTCGAAGGGACATCGGATGGTCATAGAAGGCAACTGTAGGAAGTATCCTAGCACATTCGGGGACTATCATCATTTTCGTAGGCGACATTCGAGGGTCAAGATCATGTATTCGGAGGCGACATCGTGGGTCTTATGATCTTTGTATCGAAGGGACTATGATGATTTGTTTGGAAGGCAACGGTGCTAGAATACCTCTACGCTCGAGGACATGACCATTTTGAATTGTAAGGCAACGAGAGAATTACCCTAAGGGTGCATGTGAAAGAAGTGTGTTGATTTTATATTTTATCTTGCAAATTAGTGGGCTAAGTTCATTATTATCTTGCCATACACGCCTAGTTACTAGCAATTGATAGGGTGCGGAAAGTAAAATGCGAATGTAAAAGATGCGGAAAGGTAAATCCTACGCTATTACAAGGCTTTGGGGCAGATACATAATTTAAAATGCGGAAAATAAAACCCTAATTTTAAACTATTACATCCCATATATAGTTACATTATTGAAGAAAAAGTAAAATGATAAAGCAAGAATCGTAATCGGATCAACTCAGAAAAGAACGAGAAATCTAAAATGCGAGATGAATTGAATAAGAGAAAAAATGTTAGAAAAATGCAAATTTTTATATGAGAAAATTATTACATGTTGGAAATAATATAAATATGCTAAAATAAATTTTGGGATTTTTTGGATGCAATTTAATAATTAAAAACTAATTAAATGTGATTTAAATGCAAAATATGAATAAAATAAATATGCATGCAAAATTATATTTTTTAATTTTATAAATTAAATAAAGGTTTTCAGAAAATAAATGCAAAAAGAAAAATAATTTTTGATGGTTTTTTAATGCAGAATAAAAATATGAAATTAATTAAAACAATGCAAAAATATTAGAAAATTAGAAAATATGAAAATATTGCAAGTTTGGAAAAAGAAAGGAAGGTGCCCATAGGGATCGAACTCAGACATGGGAGAGGATCCAGAATAGTGAACGCAACCACCGGGCCACGTTGCATCCGATGTTTGAAAACAAGTGAGTGGAATACATGCACGCGTCACCTCCGATTGCCTCGCTTCCGCCAAGAACTTCATCTTCAACCTTTGAATTTTTGAAAACATAGCATCGGCCTCGGCGCTATAACCCCGCAATTTCAAAATCTCATACACATAATATAAATTTGTTGTGAGTACATGAATCGATTGCAAATTGGATTCTAAACACAATGGTGGTGGTCTCATGTTCCAATTTTACGTATTCTGTGAGTTCCCAATTCGTGCAAGGAAACCCTAACTATGGTAAACATCGATTCCGGCCATGAAAACTCAATCAAACTATGCAGAAAGCTTGCAAACTTCCATCTAAATACAAAACAAACCATGAAACATGTTAAAAATGCATGAGAATTAGAAATCGATTTTGGAAAAGGAAGAACAAACCGAAACTGGGATTCCTTGATTCTTGATGGTTTTGCAACTTGTAAAGGTCTGGATCGACTCTAAACAATCCAAGGAACACGATGGAATGCTCAAAATCGATTGAAATCCACTGGAACCAAGGTTGCGGATTGCTTGAAGGTCACAGATTTTTGGGTTTTAGGTTAGGGTTCTTGAGCCAATTTTTCTGTTCTCTCTTGATAGGTATGCATCACACATTTATACTGGATGAATTTGGCATGGTTTTTGGAAAGAATCAATCAACATTCAATGTAAATCAAAATTGATTTTTGTACAAAATCAAATTTTCAAAATTTGATTAATTTCCAATCCAATCTTGCCATATTGATCAATTTTCGAAAATTGGTGGCTTTTGTGAGTTACTTGAGTCTCAAGGAAAGAATAAAAATCAATCTTTCAATTAATTTTGATTTTATACTTTATTTTTAAATTTAATTTGCATTTAAATGAATAAATTCCAAATTAAATAGAAAAATAAATCAAAAATTCGTGGCATTGGGCTTGGATATTCCTAATGGTGTGAGGAATAAGTTTGGATGAAGAAAAAGCAAGCCCATTTGCAAAAAATTTGATTTTTAGAAGTATCTCTCTTTGTGCATTCCTTCAAAATTGCCCAACTTGTGAATGGTGTATCTTGCTCAATTTTCCACATTTTTGAGTGTTCTTGGACTTTTTGAAAAGCTCTAAGAGTCCTCTAATCAACCTTTTTGGTATCATCTCAATTGGAGTTTCCATGCTCAATATATCTTCAAAACAAAAAGTTGACTTTTTGTTGACTTTGAAAATGACCTGTAATGTTTTGAGCTATACCTCTCAAATGAAGCATTTTTTGGACATTCTTGTGAGACATGAAGTTGTAGAGAATTGAATTTCCTTCAAAACAAGAGGTGGTGGAAAAATTTCTGAGAAAGTATGAAGACATTATGATCAGTCAAAGTTCAGTTGACTTTTCACCTAGAAACCCTAATTTAGAAAGTTTGACTTTTGAGCAAATCTTAAGTTTTCTTGATGAATCATGATCAACCCTTGATCAAATGATGAATGTAACTTCAAAATGAGGATGTTGACCAAAAATTATGAAGTTTGACTGTATGTTGACCACAGTTGACTTTTTGTCCAATACAACTGATTTTCAACCATCTGAGCAATTGTCTGAGGAAACTTGATCTGTGAAGCTTGATACTTGACATGGGGAATCTTTGAAACATATGATGAGGCATGAAGACCATTGGAGATATTGGAAGTCCATCTTGACCTGAGATATACCAAACCCTAGTTTGGGTTAATTGTCTAGGAGAGAGTTTGTCTGACCAACTCTTGAGGAATCTTTGAGTATAGATGTATGAAATCTCTTGAGTGGATGGAGGAAAATTTTGGGGTATGACTGCCCCTGCTCAATCTTCTTGTACTGGAGGGTTAGATTGACACGCTTGTCTTTCGTGACGGAGGTGAAGATGATTGAACACCGAGTACAAAATTTGCACTCGCGGTTGGACGATGCGGAACGGGCTTACGATGCCATTTGAGAGCTGGGCGTGAGTCGACAGACTCGAGATTATTGATAGGAGGATTGCTGGAAAGTGAGCCGCGCTAGGCTCTGAGACGTTTCGAAAGGAGAGGAGATGGGCTTAAGATGCCATCCGGGAGTCATACGTTAGACTTCAGATTCATTTTTAGAATGAAGTTATTGGTTTGCATTGATTTTTAACCATATATGCAGCATTCGAAAGTGAATGACAAATAGTCGGATGGGCTTAAGATGCCATCCAAGGCAACCGAGTTGACGCTAGACTGTAGTGTTGATAATAAGGGATCGTAATAAATCTTCGTCGATTACTCGAGGGAGGTCAGAGTTGGAAAATGGGGATATCTTCCCCAGTGCATCGGTGTTGATCCATTGCTCATTATCGGAGGATAACCGAGGCGGTCTTTCGGATAGTTTTCCGCCGATTCGGGCTTAATCTCGACCGTCGTCGGAGGACAAAGCGGTCTTTCGATAGTTTTCCGCCGATTCGGGCTTAATCTCGGACTGTTGCGTTAGTCACTACTTTAGAGAAAACAAGAGAAACTTTGATAGAATATTTGTTAATTTTATGCAAAGTATGATGCATGACAGTGTATATGAATGACGTATGCATGAATTATGACTTTATGAGGAATGTATGAATGATAGCTGTTGTGGTATTTCAAAATATATCCATCTTGAAGAAGATGCGGATGTTCTGTTTGAGGATTTCTGACTCCTACTTGGGGAATTGAGTAGGTGAGATCCCTGCTTTTGAAGGAGAAGAAAGATACCGATTCCTCCGATGCACTCCGACCAAGTCTTGGGCCTAGATATTGTCGAGGAAGGTAGAGATTTGAGAGGCTCATTGTTGGAGATCTCATATATAGACCCTGCTGAGGAGAATCTGGGGGGCGATCCGTTGGGGACCTTGTATGTAGATCCTGCTAAGGAAATTTAGGAGGCGCTCTACTGGGGGATTCTGAGTGTAGATCTCATGGAGAGCATTTGATAGTCAGGAGACCGGTTGGAGGAGTCAGAACCCGTTGTAATCTTTGGGCTGGGATGGAGATGTAGTTTCCTCCTGCACTATCCGACCAAGTTTGGTCCGATACTGGGAAAAGGGAAAGGATCGAGATATCCTTGGGATAAATACCTTGACGGGGTGAGGTGTTACTGCTTGGAGACCGATGTAACATTGCTTAGTTGAGTGGAATCGTTGCTCGTGGATTCCCTTTTGCTCTGCTGGGGAAGTTGTGTTGGTGACTTTCATCGTCATCTCAATTCTCGGAGCTCAGATTACTTTTGTATGTTCACTTTTCGTATGTTTGCCAAGAGATTTTATTGTCAAATCGTGTAATCATTCAAAGCAAACGTTGGACTTTATGCAAACCACAAAAGTGAAAATTTGTAAAGAGAAAGAACTTGTATTTATTTGAAAGGTGGTATGGCCAAGTAGTTTGTACACAAGAAAGGTAAAAGCTATGCGGAAACAATCTCGTTAAGTTCCAACTATGCTAATACTCATATATTTCAACTATCTCATCTCCTTCAGAGAAAGTGAGTGATTTGATCTCGCCATTTGAATCTTGAAGGTCGATAGTAGTCTGAAGTAGGTGACCGAAGAGACATAGTCGACGCTTGAATACCTAACTTTGCCTAGACCGCCCGGTTTTTCACAGGATACCCTTTTTGCCCAAGCCGCCTTTTCGTGTTTTCGACTGCGGTGTACATGTTTTGTATATATCCTTAACTTTTGCCCGAACCCTTTTTGGTTTGCCAGGATGCCCTTATTTTTGCCTAGGCCAGTCGACCTAGCGGGTCTCTTTTATGCGTAGTATTTTTTGACTATGTCTGCGTTCACAGGGTGTGGGAAGTCTTCACCATCCATGGTGCTAAGTATCATAGCTCCGCCGAAAATACTGTCTTGAATACAAATGGTCCCTCATAGGTGGGAGTCCATTTTCCTCTGGGATCACCTTGTGGAAGAATGATGCGCTTGACTACTAGATCACCGACTTGGTAGACTCGGTGCTTGACCTTCTTGTTAAATGCTCTGATCATTCGTTTCTGATAATCTGTCCATGGAAGATGGATGCGTTTCTCATCAATCAAGTTAATCTGGTCAAGGCGGAACCCAATCATCTTCGCCTAACTCGCCTCTTGGAGGACTCGGTTGAGGTATCGAACCTCGATGGGTAAGACGGCTTCCATACCGTATACGAGAGAAGGGGTTGCCCTGTGATGTTCGTTCAGAGTGCGATAACCATGAAAAGCAAATGGTAACATCTCATGCCAATCCTTGTAAGTCACTATCATTTTGATAATCTTCTTAATGTTCTTGTTGGCGGCTTCCATCGCGCCCATCTTAGGCCGATAAGGAGAAGAGTTGTGATGCTTGATCTTGAACTGCGTGCGAGTTCAGGATCATTTTGTTGTTGAGATTAGAGCCGTTATCGTGATAATCCTTTCGTGAGTGCCATACCGATGATAAGGTTATGTTTGATGAATCGAGCCACAACATTCTTAGTAATGATGCGAACGAGGTCGCTTCACCCACTTGGTGAAATAGTCAATTGCCACAAGGATGAAACGATGTCCATTGGAAGCGGTGGGCTTGATTTCTCCGATCATGTCAATGCCCCACATTGCAAAAGGCCAAGGAGCTTTTAGAACATTCGAGATACCGGAGGCACGTGCACTTTGTCCGCATAACCGCATTTGTGACAAGATCGAGCGTGATGACAATCGCTTCCATGGTGGACCAATAGTAACGTTCTCAAAATCTTCTTAGCCATGGCGTGTCCATGGAGTGGGTACCAAATCGCGTAACTCTTCCATGATGTATTGCGTTTTCGATCTACGGAAAGCACAAGTCGTGGTTGCGCTTGTATAGGATGTCGTTGCTAAGGAAGAATTTGGAAGCGAATCTTCTCATGAACTTGTTATTATTAACAGATGCCCCTGCGGGATATTCCTGAGTCTCAAGATACCTCTTCACATCGTAGTACCAAGGTTTCTCTTCTGTATCAAGCTCACAACAATATGCTGGTTCGTCAAACTTCTCAATGATGATCTGGGGAGCCTCGTTTTCCCATCTAACCTTGAACATAGATGACATAGTAGCTAACGCGTCAGCCAACTGATTCTCTTCTCGTGGAATATGATCAAAAGTAATCTCTTCGAAGTAGGGGATCAAACTCAGAACATGCTCGATACGGAATGAGATTTGGATGCTTCAGATCCCACTCGCCTTTATCGATCGATCACTAAAGCGAGTCTCCATACACTTGCAAGAACTTGATTCTTAAGTCAATAGCAGCTTTGATACCCATGATGCACGCTTCATATTCGGTCATGTTGTTCGTGCAACTGAAACATAATCTGGCGGTGAAAGGTGTATGTCCGCCTGTAGGGGATGTAATGATGGCATTTGTTGCATATCATTCATACCTTATTGCATCTTTTCTTGTGTGATTTCCTTTGCCATAAGTTCACCATGATCTCCTCAAACCAAAACCCCATATAAACACCAAGAAGAAATCTTTTCACTATGAGTTTTATAAACCTCATGCATGAAGAAAACATGACAATTTTAGAGTAATCCAACATTGGTACTTGGATTTGAGTCTCTTGAAAACCCATAAGGCTTATCACCAAATATGTCAAGCTTCCCTTAAAGAACTCTTCACCCAAATATCAGACAGGACATTCCTAAACTTAGTAAAAAAATTCTACCTAAACTGGAAACTTGTAGGAACCTACTTGAAACATTTGTAAGAAGAGTGGAAGTTACAATTCACAAGGATCATTTTGGGAGGATTTTTTAGCAACTCACTAAAGGGATAGCCTACATACTTGATAAGTTAATAGGATTTATAAAAATAAAACACTCTACTACCATCAATCCTTTGTAATCAACCCTATAGAAAAGAGGAAGGTTCCTTTTATATCCATTAATCTGAAGCCAAGGGTTAGGATCCTCCACTACCTTCTCACTATAATCCTATTCCCAAGGATTATAAACCATGGCTATGTAGTTAGGAAAGATGTAGTACCATGTAGCTCCTAACCCAATAAATGTCAACTAATTGGATCGAAGGTATGTTAAACCACATGATCCAATGCAAATAAATCTCATATGCAGGGCGACCCTAAGGACCAATCATCATAACAATTCTTACCACCTTCAACATTGACACTATGGAGGAAGAAAAAGACTCAATAAACCATAGGATCACCTATACTTCCCTAAAAGATATTATAGTTCATACTAAGCATCAAGAAATAGAGTAAGACTTATCATTTAAGAAAGAAGCAGAAGATGAACCGATTGGGGAGGAAGACACCACGATAGACAAGGTATTGAAATTTTTCCAAACTCTAGCCGATGATATGAATAAAATCATGGCAAGGAATGGTGATGCTCATGGAATAGAATGGTATCACATATGTGTTTTAATCTCTTGTTATTTTCAGCATTCTGTAATTTCAAGTTCAAAAATTTCCATTATTGTAATTTGAATTCTAATTATCTTATCTAAAATAAATAAGACAATATCTTCCTTTCCTAATTGTTTTATTTGCCTATGTCTGCATATTTATTTTCCACGATGCATCTTTACCTGCCTTTTTTATTTCAACAATTGGGGAGAAGTATACTCTTTGGGGAAGTAGAGTATTTTCTCTATTTAGCACATGGGTTATCACTCTAAATATATATGCATTATTTTATTTTACCACCTCAACTGAGAGATGTGTTTTCATCATCAAAAATGGGAAAAATGTGGAACCTTGTTTTGCATGTGATATGCTTTTAACAAGGATACCAAATTTTGACGATGACAACTAATGTCTTATGACAAGTCAATCATAATCGATTAAGAAGATAAAAATAGAAACCTGAGTATCATGGTTTGATGGACTTGACTATATGATAATGGCAATAAAATAGAATAAAAACTCAAGCCTCATCTCAAACGAGCTCAAGAAATTGTCTACAAAAGAAAGGGCCTGATAGAGTCATAAAGTAAAAGGAAGCCCTACCGTGATCAGTCAGAGTGAAAACTTTGTAAAGCATAAGGGATTTCTCGTAAAAGTGCATGGCTAAATCACACACATACAGACAAAAACATCTTTTCAAACTGATTTTTCTCAAATTTGTTTTTCTAAAATGTCTTGAAGTTGTGCTAGATGAGTTGGAAGTTGTCATAATAGGTCTTTTTCTTGTTTGACTGAAACCTCTATAACTCTTAGTGTTTTTCCCCCTCAATGCTTTACTTTTCGCAATTTATATTACGAATTTTATTTTTCTGCTGCTTAAGATTAAAACTGTTTTCAAAATATTTTTAAACTCTGACTTTAATCCGTAGAGATTTTCAAAATCATGTTTTTCTGAACCACACAATTTACCTCCCACTTATGTGTGAAGTCACATGTCCAACATTATTTGTTTGTAATTTGTGAGTAACTTTATGCCTCATTTGTTAGATATTTACAAAAAGACGCATCTTCATTTAATCCATTAGTTTTGGGTCCATATAAATGAGTTTTTGCCATTTTTTTTTACAATTTGAAAGAAGTCAAAATATTGTGTGTTACTTGAATATCAAGTTAGAAGTCTTAAATCAAATATTTTGGAAGTATTGATTTGAATTGGACATGTTGTGATTCGAATCATAAACTTGCTTGAAAGTGAAGAATTTTTCTTTATAAGTATGATTCAAATCAGAGAAGTTTGTGATTTGATCACAATATTTTTGGACTCGAATCATATGATTGGTGATTCGAATCAAAGTCATCCAATTTTTTTAAAAGTAAGTGTGATTTGTATCACACATTGGTTGACTTAAATCACACATCCAAACTTGATTTAAATTACTAGTAAGAAACTTTTTACTTCATTACTTTTTATTCACTTCATTCTTTCCCATTTTTTTGTTCTTGTTGGCAATGCCACTTTTGATTCACTTCAAATCTTGTTGTTCTTTTCCATTATTTTTTTGCCTTATCTCTAGCACCTATTTAAACCATTATTTCTCACTTTATAGAGTGATGGATCATGTGATCAAAAATGAGTTGTTGGCAATGCCACTCAATGACACTTGTTGATCACAAGTAGGGATCACAATTAAGAGAAATTATTTGATAAATCATTGAGTCTTCCTATTTTGAATATCCAGAAAATTCATGAAACTCAACCTTTCTTTGTCAAGAACATTGAGAGAAACCATGAAAAGATTTCTTCTTTCACCAAAAAACTATCTCTGAAATTCAAACGTGTGAAAAACCTCCTAAAATGTTAAGAGTGTGAAAATCATACCGTTGTGTTGTGTGAGATCCTTTAGATACTGTTATTCACCTTAAGATTTATACTAAGAAACAATTTCTATGGATATCAACTCTAAACATTGGGTGTGAGGGAGTGTGAGGTACATTAGGAAATATAATATTTTTTGTGTGAAGTTTTGTTGTTTGTGTCATAATAAAATATAGTTTCTTGATCATATTGTTGATTGGTGTTTATCAAATAAGAGAAGGGTTTTCTTCATAATCCAAGGAAGAATTTGGTGGATCCTATTAAAAATTTCCGCTAAAAATAGTTGTAAGTTGTCCTTATTCGAGTCTTCGTCAAACAAGTCTTCATCAGATTCGAGTATAAGATGCTGCAAAATTGAAGTTTGGGGCAGGTCATTGGGTCTATCAATTTTGGTGGATCAATATCATTTAAGATATTGAATATTATCATTTGAGTAATCCGCATCAACATGATGAATTATTATTTTAGATTTGTGTTAGCTAAAGAACTGGTCTATTAATGTTCAGTTTGTTAACATTTTGTTGTACCAAAATACTTGTATCTTTAAATTTAATCATAGTGGAAGACATTACCATTTTTTATGGTGAAAATAATTGAAGAATGGAGTAGGCTTAGCAAGGAAGAATTGTCAAACCACTATGTACCCCGTCTATATTTTTTTCTATCTCCGTCTCTTTTATTTTCTGCATTGTATGTTACGATTCTTGTCTTGACACTAATACAAATAATATATTTTATGACAAATATTTCACCTCAACCAATGAAAGCCTGAGGTCAAATGACCTGAAATGCGTCATTTTATTTATTTATTTTTTAAAAATTTAATCTTATCCCTCGATTTTGTAGAAAATCGACAGGATATGTAGCTCGGAGTTTGAGCTTCGATTCCTATCTCCTAAAAATTATGCTTTATTTAGAATGAAATTTTCGCCTTTACTGGAATTAAATGTTGATTAATATTTTATTCAATTAAATTGAACGCAATTTTTACCTCGATAATGTTATCTTAATTTTTCTGAAAATCGATATGTACACTCTAAACAATATTTTACTTACTCAACATGATGTTAAGTTTCATTCACTTTTTACACCCTAGCAAACGAAGCACAATTCTTCTCCACCTAACGGAATGAAACACCATCTTCTCCAAGGAGGAAGAAAGCTCGAACATCAATCTATCATTTTTCTTTGATTCACTCATCACATTTTTGGTATGTAAAACTCTCTCCATGTTGTTGTTATTGGTGTATTTTTAGTAGCTATTATTATTATTATTATTATTACTATTATTATTATTATTATTATTATTATTATTATTATTATTATTATATTATTGGTGTTTTTGTTGTTGCTTCAGTTGTTGTTGTTGTAATTGTTCTTTTCATGGTTTTTGAGACTTAGAGTATAATGTAGTGTTGTTTTTCAGGTATTTGTAATAGTCATTTTAGTTGTTTATTGTTATTATTGTGTTATTTTGGAATATTCAAGTTGTATGCGATTATGGATTGTAGTTGAATGAAATCCAATAGATTAAGTAAAGAGTATAATAATGGAGTGATTCAATTTCTTGAATTTGCGGAAAAAACTTCCTGACGATAATGGTATTTTTTGGTGTCCTTATAAAAAATTTTGAAATACACAAAAACATACAATGGATGTTATATTCAATCATTGTGGTTGTGATAGAGTTATTTAAAATTACATGAAATGAGTATGACATGGTGAAGTGACAAAAAAAGACATATGTCACATAGAATTGAATATGATGAATTTTTAAATGATACTCTAGAAGATATGATTCGTGATAATGAAATAGATGCTTTTAAGAAAGCTCACATGGATGATACTTTGCAAAGAGACCTTGAAGAGTCATTATATTCGGGATGCAAAATGTTTATAAGATTTTCAATTGTGTTAAGACTATTTAATCTTAAGAAAAGAGACGGGGTGGATAAAAGTTTCACTAAATTGCTTGAATTATTGTAAAAATTGCTTCCAGAAGGTAACACGTTACCGAACTGTAGTTATGCGGCCAAGAAAATATCATGTCCAATGAGTTTGGGCTATGTCAAAATATATGCATATCATAATGAATGCATATTACATATTAAAGAGTATCAAAACTTGTAGGAGTTCCCGAGGTGTGGGGAGTCGCGCCATAAGAATAAGGACAATGGTGTTGAAGATGATGATGGTGCAACAAGAAATGGTGTTCCTTCCAAGTGATGTGGTACCTACTAATAATTCAAAGGTTCAAGAGATTGTTTGCTAATGCATGACTCAAAGAATACTAGTTTTCAAGCAAATGAAAGATTATGTGATGGAAAATTTTCCTTGTAATTGATTCATTACAGTGGAAGAAAATTGATATGTTGTTTTCAAATTTTTCCCTTAAGCCAAGGCATCCAAGGCTTGGGATTTCCACCCAAGTCTCATGATTTTCATATTATGCTTATTCTTCAATGTTGTATAGAGTAAAGTCATTGAACCTGGAAATTTAGATGAGTTGAAACATGAGGCTGCAATCTTCTTCCATCAATTAGAGATATTTTTCCCTCCATTATTTTTTGACATTATGGTTCACTTAATTGTTCATCTAATAAAGGATATTAGAATTTGTTGTGTAGTTTATTTATGGTGGATGTATTCGATAGAGCGATACATGAAGATCTTTAAAGGGTAAACAAGGAACCATCGTTGCTTGGAAGCTTAGATCGTTGAATGATACATCACATAAGAAGCTATTGAGTTTTATACAAACTATTTATCATAAGCGAACTCTATAGGAATTCCTGAGTCTCATAATGACGAAATATATGATGGTAAATGTATTAAAGGTTTAAATCTTAGGACATTTGACCGAGATACAGTTCTTCAAGCACATTTGTATATATTGAATAACCTTAATGAAGTTTAACCTTACTTAACCATTCCCAAAAGTATTATCTAGGAAAAATTCTCCTTTATGAGTAGAAAAATGTTGTTCATAGAGCATAACAAAAATTTCATAACTTGGTTAATGAAAGAGTTTCTAAAGAGAGTACTGCATCAAATACAATTAAATGAATGTCATATATGTCTAAGTTTAATGTAATAAATTGGAGTGCATACTAAATTACTAAATATTCATTCTATATAAGATCAAAGGATGATAGTAGTATCGTAAAAATAGTGGGATTATGGTTGAAGTTGAATCCATGTACTTCTATAGTTCAAAGATAAGAATCTTGTACTAGCATCTAAAATATACTTTGAGTTTTAAAGGAGACTATGGAGATTGATTATGTTACTTTTAAAGTTCCTTTAACAATGGTGTAGAAACCAGTGAATTAGGATTCACACGGGTTGATCTCCGAAAGGTGACTTATATGAACGAACCATTCATCATGGCATCCCAAGTAAAACAAGTTATTATGTCACTGATCATTCTAACACAAGATGGTCAATTGTTCTAAAAGGAAAATATATTTCTGATAGTGGTGAAAATCAAGATATAAATTTTGATACCCACTCTTTCGCAACACATGTACGTCTCACATTGAAAGATAATGACTCTGATGATGATGTGAATGCTATTTGTCATGATCATCAAAAGAAGATATGAGAAAACTAGTAATTAAATATTTTATATCACTTAGTAATATATATTTACTCATTTAACTTTTATATTCTTCTTACTAAAGATTTAATGTTGTTGTTGTTGATGATCTTAATTGGTTTTAAATATGATTAATAGGTATGTGCTTAATGAAGAGTGACAAATCACAGAAGATAACTTTTGGACGGTCTACAAAACTTTGTATTTTAGTCATTGTTTTGTTGGTTAATAACTTCTTTAATTTTAATTTATTGTAAAATTATACGGTGTGCATGTGCCATTTTGGCTTTGCAAATGGTGTAAACAATGAATATTTTTGGTACAATGATTCTATTTGAGAAATGGGAAAAATGTACAAGTATATGTTTGAGAAATTACCAAAATATAGTTATGTAATAATGTTATTTTTCTTCAATAATGGCCAAAATATGATTTTGTAATACAGGTTCAAACCAAAATATAGAAAAAAAATAACAATATTTTCTCATTGGTTATTATTATAAAATGAGGTAATGATAATTCTATTACCTCGATTTCTCATATAAACGAGAGAAAATGTGTGGCACGCCATCCAGTTTTAAAAATAATAAAAATATATATGTTGGACATCAAACCCATGAGAAGAACACTTTTCCCCTCGATTTTGGAATAATTGAAGAATAATGTGGCCAATTTTCATGACACATTTTATTACCCCGCCTCTTCAACCCCTTCTAAACCTTATCATATCTACATTCTCGTCCAACAGGCACAAGATGAAGAATCCTAGAGGAAAGAATGAGGATAGAGAACATGAGGAACAAATACATCCTCATTCTCACTCAAAACAGACAACTTAATCTTCTAATGCATCACCCACGGTCTATATCAATTGAACGGTTGCTCGTGTGAAGTATGCAACTTCTCTCACATACGCTTTTAATCGTCCTTAATGTAAAATACACGTCATTCTCAAGTATTCAAATCCAATCACTTTACTTTTATTCTCTCTGAATTGGACATTGAAATATCAACCTTAGAGTAATCCTCTCTCCCCATATTGAAAGCTCAAATTTACCGTAACATAAGATCATTGCACCGATCTCTGTACAACTCAAATTCCACCACCGAACCCAAAAATAGTGCTTATAATTTGACAAAAACTTATATCTTATGCTCTTGTCTTATACTTCACATAATTCTATCATCATGGTTCAGATAAAATTGATGATAAAATTATAAATTTATTTGATAATAGTATTACTTAATTTGATTTGAGTCAAAATAACACAATCAAGGAATGTATGAAAAATAAATATAGTAAAATGGATCTAAATTTTGTCTTGGTGATATGAATCTACATTTGGACCCTATTTTAATTCCATATTATTTGCCGAACAACATTAAAATTGTACTTGGGAGTAGAATTTTAAGATTCAACTTTTCTTTGGAACAATTGATGGTCAACTCATAAGCATATTACTCACATATACCCTTGCAATACATAGGGGAATGGAATAAATTGAATAGATTAAAATTGTCTAAATAATATTCCTACTTGTTAGTTATCATAATAATAATTAAGATTACTACTAACATTTATTCATTGAAACCGGGGTTTTGCTTACCATGTTATTCTCTGACTATAAGGTTGTCAAGTTTCCATTAGATTTGGAATCCATAAAGCAATTCAAAAGATTTCCCTTCATAATTAATTCTCAGATCTTATTTTTTTGACTGAGTATTAACATTATTATTATTAAGAAGAAGAATTTCTATAGATTGGTCCATACTCCCTATAATTAAATTCTTCTAAAAATGAAGCTAGCTAGTATGGAATCTCATTCTCATAATCAACTTATTTGTCTCATAATAATTGCTCAATCGTTCATTGAACAATTTGGATCATATCCAAAATACCCTATCTATATGTGACGATAGAACAAGCCTATGCTATGAGTGGAAGAAAAAACAATAATTTTGTAATTATAAAGAAAAAATATTGTTAGTGCATGACTCTTTCCCACGAAACTTTAGGCTCTGATTGTTCCATTAATTCTCATATCCCATTCTTATTCTTAACCAAACAAACCTAATCTTATTAAATTAATTTAGTCATAAAATAATCAACGTTCTCCCAAAGCATAATTTGAAAGCTTAAGGAGTTATAATAAATTAAAGTTTTTTATATAAAATGAAATAAAAAAGATTAAGAAATATACTCTAGAAAAAGACTCAAAGACCAAAGAAGGACCACATAGCATATCGATCAATGGAATGATAAAAAAAATTATAATGATGTTTTGGAAACCAATCAAGAAGAAGAACATGTGTAGCTTCATTGACACGTATCATGTTTATGTATGTTTCTTTCACACTTAAGAAGAAAACATTTAGGAACAAATCACATATGAAATAATCAACATGAATAGATCTTGTTCCCTATTTTTTTTAATACAGGTTGGGACCGTACGTGGCCTCTAAAATTTTACTAATTATTTACTAATCACTATTAGTTGTTAAGCACAAAAAATTAGTGTAGGCCCGATACCAAACAAGAAGCACTTAGGTTAGGCTATATATATGTCTTATCTTGGCTACCACATGGAGAAATTAGGGTCAGAGGAACAAGGTTAACAGTGTTGGATCCAAATGTAGAGTAGAATAATTGACTCAATGTATGTTAATTAGTCCAACTCACTATGTTAATGAGGGGTTGAACAAATGACAAGAATTACGCAGCATGTTTGCAATAATGTTACCAATTCTCTTGGTTTAGTAGGAACTAAAATCAAAGTTTGAATAAAAAAATTAGTTACTACAGTTGATTAAATTGATTTTTTTATAAGCAAATATTATTTAATTAATTTAGAAAGAAACTAAGTACAACGTGTAATCAAATCCATTACAAAGAAAAATACTCGCAACAAAGTCTATCCCGAATTGATACAATTTAAAGGTCTAAAATCAATCGTACAACACCGAAACTCTTATATCTCTATTGCCTATAGCTAGTCAAATCTACGACACCTCTTTAATACTAGAAATAATATCATCTAAAATGCAAGCCTCACTGTTGAAGATTAATTTGTTTCTTGTATTCCATATGGTCCAAAGTGTAACCAACCAAATTAAACATATCTTCTTCTTCTTGATCTTTCTGGAAAGAGTTTGCGTAAAATACTCGAAATAAAGAATATCAACCCGCTTTTTCAACATCTGCAGATTCTGTACATCCAACCAAATAACCACCTTGCACCAAACTTTCTTAGAAAATGAACATTGAAAAAATAGGTGGTCTAAATCTGCCATAACTGCAGAACAAAACACACAATATTTCTCATTATCTTGATGAATAACACCCCTCTTAAATAATTGATCTTTAATTAGGAGTTTATTGATCATAACTCGCCAGCCAAAGACCTTGATTTTTTTTTTGGAATATTTGTCTTCCATATCCTGTTTAAAGTTGACAACATATTTGTTTCCACCACAGCTCCAGATCCTTATTGCATAATAGCGCACAATAACTTTTGACCGTGAACAGGCCATCGGACTTGGGCCACCATTTAACTGAATCGAAACCTTCTACAGAGGGTATGATGGTTGTCAACAATTCTACAATAATTATAGCTTCCTCTGTTGTGACTGGATTCCCTAAGAGAATGTCTGTGTCCACATGGAAATCCCACTGCCACCTATTATCAATCCGGCTACCCATTTCACACACATTTCCCATTGGCTTCCGAGACAAGTTGAATAGTGTAGGGAAAGACATTTTTAGAGAACTCCCCCAATCCACCTACAGACCCAAAATAATCTTTTGTCACCCTTGCCAAGGAGAAAATTAACATTTCCTGCAAAATAATCAAACAAGTAAGTTTTGAACGAACTCGTCGCAATCACATCTTTCCACCATACTGAGGCTTTCTTCTTTGGCTTATAATCCTAACCCAACATCACAGCTTGCAGCACATCACTGTATCTAGCTACCAAAACACGCCTCCATAGGTTTGCTTCCTCATTTACTATTCTCCACTTCCATTTGCATAGTAGTGCTTTGTTAAACTCACCAATGTGTTTCACCCCAAACTGCCATCGTCTTTTGATTTGCAAATGTTGTTCCAAGTAACCCAACTTATGCTTCTTTTTTGCGCATTCCCACTCCACAAAAATCGATACTAGATAGAAATGATTTCATTGATAATCTTAGCCGGTGCTCTATAGAACGACATGGAAAAAATAGGGAATAGTAAATGAGTCCTTGCAACAACATAAGAACTGGGAAGCACTTTCCATGAAAGACTGTTAAATTCACCCCAGAAATTAATTCGAAGCCCCTAAATATTGACTTTATGCACCGTAAGTTGTTCCAGCAACCCCTACCCATAATGATCATGTCGTCTGTGAATTATAAGACCCTAACTTCTAAATCACTGTTAATTTTGAAGCCTTCGAAGATCCCTATATTAGCATCCTTTTGAACCATTCTAGCCAAACCTTCAACCACCAAGGTGAATAAGAAAGGCGACAAAGGGTCGCCTTGTCTTAATCCTTTTTTCGCTCAAAAGTCCTTAGTTGGACTCCCATTCACTAGGATAGATAACAAGTTGTTGAAAATGCAGGCTTCCATCCATTTGCACCAATTGACACCAAACCCAAACTTTTGAAACATTTTTCTTAGGAATTTTCAATTTACACACTCATAGGCCTATTAGAAATCTACCTTAAAAATGAAACACTCATTCTTCTTCTTTCTAGCATAATCTATGACTTCGTTGAGAGCTAACACGCCATCTAAAATTTGTCTTCCGTGTACGAATGTCATTTGGGACAAAGAAATAATACTCTTTAGGACCTTCTTGATTATGTTGGCTAGAATCTTTGATAAAATCTTGTACATGCATCCAACTAAACATATAGGGAGATATTCATCTAAACCATGAGGATTATTATTTTTAGGTAAGAGGGCAATGAAAGAAGTCGTTATAGCTTTCGGTAGAGATGCTTTCTTGTGGAATTCCAAAACAAACTTTATTATATCCTCTTGTATAAAACTCCAGCACTCTTGAATGAACTTGAATTAAGTCTGTCAGATCCCAAACCTTACTCCGCATCTGAGTCCCAAAAAGCGTTTCTGATTTCTTCCTTTGTGAATTTTGAGTCCAGAAGCTCACTCCCCACATCAGATAGCCAGTTGACATAAATACCATACAAAGATGGTATATCCCTAAGCTCTTGTTTGAATATTCCTTCAAACACTTTTAGCGTCTCATTCCTAATGCCCGACACATCTTTAATTCTGGTCTCATCCCTTGTTTGGACCGAAACAATCATTTTTCTTCTCCGCCTTTCTTTTACCATAGCATGAAAATACTTAGTGTTTTCGTCACCCTCCGTTAACCATTTTCCCTTGATTTTTATTTTAATAGAATTTCTTTAAGAAGAACGTGTTCCACAAGTCATTTGTGGCCTCCTTCCTCTCCAATCCTCGCTCCCTAACACCTCCTTGAAAATACAGGATTAAGTCATAATCCTCTGTGTTAATATTCTTAGTAGCTTCATCTATCCTCAAATCTATCCAACCAAACTTCCCCTATTCCAAATCCACAGTTTATTCCTGGGAATTTTGAATTTTTTCCAACACATATGCTTGCTTTCCCACGACATCCATACTATTCCGCTCTTCCTCTAAGAAACCTATGAATTCTTTGTCCTCGAACCAACAGCTATTGACAGTAAAGGGTTTGGGTCCCCAATCCAAATCGCTAGATTTGATCCAAATTGGAGCATGATCTAAAATATCCTGATCCCCCGCTGTCTACCCCACAATCTTCCAATGATTTCGTGAAGCAAACTTCAGTCGACCTTCTTGCAATGATTTTTGCACGAGATCCCTGAAAAGAAAACATTGAGAGGTTGTATGACCAATATAGTTATAAAATTTGCAAAAACCTCTTTTCTGTCGTTGTTCTAATGGTGGTAATTTAGCACTTGGAGGTACTAACATTTGAACATCTTTAACTAAAAAATCAAAGATTTCTTCACATTTAGTGACATCAAAAGTATAAGTTTTTGCAGGAAACTTTGAATTTTTTTCGACAGTATATTTTCCTTTGGAAGGAAATAGCAATTTACACTCATATGCAGGCCCTGGCTTCATTTCAGCCACGTCGACATCTACTTCAGTCGGCGAGATATAGTCGGCCTCATATATGGGACCAGTATCATCATAGTCTATATAGGCTACTTTTTCTTTCTTAGCTTAAGCCTTAGTATGCCTAGCCTTTTCTAGTCGCAGTCGCTCAAGATGTCGAACTCTATAAGCTAACTGTGACATACTTTTAACAAAGGTCGAACCTATTTTCTTCCTAATGGAATAATCTAAACCGCCAGCAGCCATTTAAACAAGCTCATGTTCTGGCACTTGGGTAGAGCATCTTGCTTGTAATGACCTAAATCTATTTAGATAATCATCAATAGTTTCAGCAAACCTTCTCTTAATGTTTGACAATTTGACCAAACTGATTTTTGAATGTCCCTCATAAAATAGTTCATGAAAATGTTTTTCCAACTTAGTCCATGAATCAATAGAATTTAGAGGCAAAGTGGCGAACCATGTAAAGGCTTTCTTAGTGAGGGATGAAGGAAAATTCTTTACCCTTAAGTTTTTATTATTCGCCATATCACCAGATTCTATCAAATACCTAGCGATATGTTCGACTCTCGATTCCCCAGATTCTCCCCCAAATTTAGTATACTTAGGAATTTTCCATCCTCTAGGGTTTTGAGTCTGTAAAATATATTCAGACAAAGGGGAAGAATATGTTGGCCTTTGAAGTGTAGTATTCATACCATTCGTATCCATAATTCTTTCGACAATCGTAGTTAGATTATTCTTTACAGCTAATTCCTCTTATCGAATTTGATCAAGAATTTGATCAGCCTCTTGTTGTCGATGTACTAATACCCTAGGGGGATCAACAACCAGATTCCTTTGAGGCACTGCAGCTTGTACTTGATGGACAATTTCATCTTCTATTGCCCCATGTCGATTTTACCAGGGCCATCTAGTCGAATAGGAGGCGCCTGTCGAACAGGCGCTGGGGGAGCAGCCAAAAAAAAGGCGCTGGGCAATCACCTGTCGATTTGTTTTAGCGGACTGCCTATTAGTCTCAGTCGACTCTTGTATTATAGGGTTAAATATGTTACCCATTTGATTATTTAACATATTAACTAATTCATGGTTACTACAATCCATTTGTTGCCTTAATACCGAAACTTAAGTGTTAGTAAGAGGCGGTACTACAGGATGAGAAGACGCACCTCTATTTTGGTTACCTCTATTATTACCTCCTGGTGCAGATCCTTGTAAAAGAGAGTTCACATTTTGAACATTATTTGACACCACTGCTGCATTTGAAGTCGACTGATAACCTGACATTAAGGAATAAGACATTCCATAAAGATGATTTGCAGTACCAAAACAGGGCACTTGTGGGATTTCAGTCGTAGTCATCGTGGGCCCTAGACTCACCAGCTGAGTCTGAGGAATAGGCGTAGTGACTGTAGTCGACAATGAGACAGGTGGAGGAGGTAATGGTGAAAACTGAGAAACTAATGGATCTGTCGAACTTAATGTTCGTGACGGAACTTTGTCTATGTTACAGTTATTCATTTTGGGTGTACGTCTCCTAGTTGGTGGTTTATTATACTCTTTGGTTAAACTCTCACTTCTAAGTCTCATACACTTATGACATCTAACAACATACATTTAGAACTTGTCCCACCGGGTGTGCCAATTCGTTTACTGTGGAAATTGGTAAGCAACTGTTGATCCTCCCAAAGTCCTAAAACTAAGGGTTACTCGCAAGATCGACCAGTTGATCTTAAGACATGTGCTAAGGTTTTTTGAAATTATACTAGTTCTGTCGAAATCATTATCTAAGAAACAATTTTCTAAGACTAAGGGAACAAGTATAATGGCTTTCCTTGCTATGATTAGACTCGACTGGCTGGTGACTCATGAACGACAGAAAGAGCCTAAACGAAAGAGTTAACAATCTGATTGCTCACAATATGATTTGACCAACTATGGTGACTTGTGACCGGCAGAAGGCTATGAACTTCAAACTTGCTTGTTCTTAAACGAAGTACGTGTCGACTGACTCCTTTGTTAGCTCGAAACTTGTAACAAAAAGAGAATCAACATAAATGAAAATACAAAGAGATTTCTAAAATGTAAATAAAATGCAAGTAAAAGTTTCAGAAGAAATGACTGAAATATAAAGGTTTTGCATTGAAATAAAAGTGGTGATTCACGTACATCAATAACTTCTCAACTCTTTGCTTCCTGACACTTGGAATGAACAAAGTTTTCGCAAGTGATTTAAGTATACAAGTGAACACCAAAAAATTACATTGAAACTTCTTATTTATAGTATTTACAAAGTAACTACCTAGACATAATCGACGGATGACATTTGAATCATAAGGAAACCGCTTCACCAAATGCTGCCACCTATTTGGCGCTTAAACGAGTTACAAAATGCTAGCAATTTCTTGGAATTTTGAATCTTCCCGCTTCTGACTAAAAACCAACCGCTTCTGGCTTGCTTCGACATGGTCCCCTTTTGACAAAAGAAAAACAACAGAAATCCTCTAAGTCTAGAATCCTCTATGGTCGACAAGACCAAATTCGACCATTTCCTTCGCTCTACATGCCTCGGTCGATTTGACCAATTTCCATTATTTTAACATGTTCTCCTTCTGGTCGACATAACTCCACTTTGACATTTTGGCTTAATATTCTCCTTAATCATTGGTTTCTTTAATTTGCTAAAACCAAACTTTCAAACACTTTTCTCTCAATTTCCAAAGGTCCTTATTTCATAAAGTCTCCCTTAGCTTATGAGAACATCCTCAATTTATACACGTGCTTGAATACCTTGAGATTTTTCAAAGTACCGAAATTCCCCCCCAGAGATGGCATTTTCGAATTTCGACTTACATGAGACAATGGCATCTTTGAAGTGTCGGTCTCAGCATCCGATTAAATCGTTCCCAATACTTCAAAAAATAGACGTTACTATTCCACTTTTCCGTGATATCACGTAACCATGGAAACCTATCACGCCTTCAGTTTCGAGACGTGCGATCATTTATTGTTCACCATCATTGCGCTATTAGTGGAAGACATGAGCCACCACTCCCGCTTTAATCTCGCAGCACGTGTCCTTCGACTTGACACGATTCTGAGTTAGGAAATCACAAAAAAATTTCCCTTTATTATTTCTTTTCTTCAACAAGGCTATAAATACCCCCTTTCCTCATTCTTCTTCTTTTCTCTTCTCCGTTTTCTTCAACCTTTTACTTTTAGAAAAAAAACCCAGAAATCACAAACACCACCATCTTCACCCTCCTTTAAATCTTCTTCAATGGCGAACACAGACAACATAAATACTTCTCTAGCCTTGGAGCTTCATTTACGTCTCGTCGATGGCAAAACCTACATACCAGTACCTCCGTTTGCTGAGGAGAAAATGAAAATATGGAAATCTCAGGTACTTATTCCTTTTATTGTTGAAGAAAAACCCCTAGCTTTTCTAGGTCCTCTACCTTTGGATATGCCTTCTGAGATATGTGTAAATGACAAAGGGGCTTTTTTCCTACCAACACCATAACTAGACCTATAATCTCTTCTCTAAACCCCATTTCTCTTTAATATATTGATAGGAACTTCAGAACTGCCCGTCCACTAAATTGCCCTAAGTTTAGTGCCTGGATGGCACATTTAGAAACCGACAAGATAAAGCAATAGAAGAAAATGGGCATTTACACATTGCTATAACTTTCTAGTTGTGGCTAGCCCTATTCTAGTAGCATGTTGCTGGCTGCCTTACACTTTTGGGAGGGGTCGAAAAATACATTCCACACCAAGTGTGGTATGATCACTTCCACCTTGCTCAACGATACTGCCATTACGGGGTTAAAACCAAATGGCATAATTTTTAACCATATAGATGCTGACCCTCTATCAATAAGGTTCGACGTTGGTGAAAGTAAAAACCCAACATACAACAATTTCATTGACCATCACCAACAAGAATCTGGCCCCATAACTGACGAGGAACATGTAGCATTCTTGACTCTTTGGCTCTCCCGCTTTATTTTCTGCTCTAGATCGATGCAGGTGGCCAAACAATTTTTTTATCTAGCCACCCAATTGCACAAAGGTGAGAATGTTACTTTGAGCCAACTGATTTTGGCCTCATTGTATGCATCCTTGACTGATCTTGCCAATCAGATCAAGAATTTCGACCCCACCAATCCAAAGAAAAAGAACGTTTTGGTACATAGTCCTTTCTGGCTCCTACAGTTGTGGCTGAATGCCACTTTTTCTAAAGACATTAAGTCTTTAAAATACAAAAAAATAGCATGTCCCCAAAACCAAATTCATGTTGTTTGGCAGCATCTTATTCCATTAACCCCCATCGACAAAACCTCTCCCAATCCTGAAGTCTTCAAACTGTTGTTCAACATCATGTTGACAAGAGTCGAGTTTACACCCTCTATGGCTCCATTTTCTGATGGGAAAAGTGGCCCAGAGTGGCTTACTAAATTGTTTCCACCTGTGAAAGATGAAGACAAGAAGAGATCCTTAATCTGTTGGAGAAGTTTTCTAACTCCCCAATTTTTGTCTCCCGTGATTGTCGGCATGAATCCGGGCTTACTTGCCTACCAACCTAACTTAGTAGCTCGACAATTTGGAATCTGTCAACTGGTCCCTAAATCTTTGTTTAACTTCTACGAGTTACTGGTCGACATCACCTCCGACCAACCTTGGGAAGCTATAAAAGAAGATGTTGACAACCTCTGGGCAGGAATACCTATGCTTACTTTTACACCTTTTCGGCCATCATTCTACTGCACCAAGGAATTTGAGACTTGGTGGCAGTCATATTATATTACTTTCGTTGGTGATTCTGACAGGAAGATAGCTGAACTAACTGCATCTTTTGATCATTTTCAGGGCAAGACGACCAAATGCAAGGCCATTAACATCAAGCAAATTAAAGCTTTCCAGAAATACTTTAGGGTGGTGTATCTACCAAATAACCTTCGTCGGACCATTTCTGACGCGGCCCAAGAGTTAAAGGAGAAGGTAACCGACAGGATTCCACAACTCAAAATTCCTGGTTACGCGAAACACAAATATCTTTCCGCACTTCATTTTGGAAAAATTAAATTTCCTCCTTTACCGACTAGCCCTTTGGCTTTGGCTTTTCTCCCACCTATCCCAGATTGGTGGTATAGCTCTTGGTCGAATGTAGAAAATGCTTATAAGAAAAAGGCTGATAGGGTGGTGCCGACGAAGTACTGGTTACACGAACCCAGGTTTTCTACAAAATTACTCCTCAATATGTAAGAGAACTTGCTGTTGTGCCAAATGGTAACGACTTCTGGAAAGCTTGATTTCTTTGTTATTTTGAATTTTCCATTTATTTGACTTCGCCATTTTTTCTTTAACTATTCCTCTTCGGGTAGCACCACCAAAGGTTTCTGTCAACAAAGTTGATCCTTCGATATTGACTCCAGTTTTTTTTGCCAATTATCTTTTGCTACCTGGAATCTCTAACATAGCAATGTTTTTGAAGATCATACCCGATCATACACCCTCTGATGACGAATTGATTTTACCTTCACTCAAGAAAACTGGTTCCTCTGTAGGTGTATTTGTACATTTCTTATAGTTTCTATTTTATGACTTGAAACATACTAATATTTTCTATGCATGCCAGAGTAAAAAATGCTCTACAGATTTGAATGCTCCCTCTGATACATCCTAAAGGTCCAAGAAGGACAAACAACACACCTCTGAGAGGGATGATGTATTTATTTTGTTGACTCAAGTTCTTCGTTTTCAACTTACACAATTACTTCGACTTATTTCTTTTTCCTAGTATTTAGCCATTACCTGATGTTCAGTCTCCTCGACACTCACTTAAATCCAAAAGACACAAGAGGAAGAACACTTCCTCTACTGAAGATAGAGTGGCAAAGAAGAAGAAGAAGAAGAAGAAGGAGAGAGCACCTGTGGCCCAAAACCTTGAAGCAAAGGTCGGCTCAAATCTTACTGATCAAGTCAAAGAACCAAACGATGTCGATGATCAACCCCTTATCATAAGAAGGAGAGGTAAAGTGATATTGGCTGAAAATCCTGAAGCTAACCTAAATTTAGATGTTGATACTATAACGATAAATACAACCATCCTCACTCTGACTTGTAACTCCAGAAATGATGAAATTCAAAATCCACTGGGGGACACTGTTGTGTCTTTTGTTGAAAAAGATGAGCTTGTAAATGTTAATCCATCGCTAAGGTATTTGACAAATTTTTCAACTTCTCTTTTTTCTTTGTTTGTCAAATTTGTTTGACTAACATATGTCTTGTTTTCTTTAGGTCGAAGCTTATGCCCCGCAACAAAGTGTGGCCGATTATTCTCCACTGTCAGAGGTTTCTTCTCCTCATTATCACAACAATCTCCTCTTAGCCGCTGGTGAGCTCATTGACCTAACTGTTTCGGATACTCTTAGTAACTCTAATTTAGTCACTAGTCCTGCCAAACATAAGGGTTCTAGTTCGACTAACTCTGACTCTAGTCTTTCAAATTCCCTATAGGGTTTAGAGGCAAATAAAAGTTCCACCTCTTCAGATAAAACTTCTACAACTTCTCAAAATCCTCCTCCTCCTGAAGGTATTCCTCAAGTTTCTACTAAGGAGAAGAAGGTTGATTCACCCAAAAAGAAGGTTGATTCACCCAAAAAGAAGGTTGACCCACCATCACCTTCAGAACAAAATAAAATTGATTCACCTAAACCTTCAGGGGAAAAGAAACTCGACTCACCAACGCCTTCATCAAAGTTGGGGATTAATTCTGCTACTCTAGAAGCACTAGCAAGGCTACATAGCTTTGTGATTTCTCGCACTTTTTCCTTTGATTCTGACCAATCTCAAATGCACAATGACAAGCTAGGACCTGAGGTAACAAAGGTCAAGAAATTGACAGATAAAATTCGAACCTACGCTTTGAGCTCTGAGTTGCCTCAAATGCTTCATGATGATCCAGCTATTGGCTCAAAAATTTCAGAAGCTCTCACTCAACTGAAGGCCCTTGATATTTTTGATTCGGCTAGGCTCATGATGAAAGCTTTTGAAAAATTCTTCACCCCTATGCTTGCAAATATTGAGCGTATGAAAGAGAATGAGCAATTGGTCGAGGCGAAGTAGGCCTTTGTGAAGGAGAATTTGGAAGTGGTGGTACAGGCTCACAAGGAGATTAACGGGATAATGGCGATGATTGAACAAAAATAGCAAGAATTGAGTCCTAAAAGGAACTGAAAGAGAAGATTAATGAAGTTATCACTCCTGCTCAAACGCAAGTGAATAAGATGACCATGGATGTTGTAGCCGTAAGTAGTGGAATCTCGACCGTCGAAACGAAGATTATATCTCTTAAGGCTAAAGCAGAAAACTTTGAAGATCATGCTTTGCGCCTTAAAGGAGAAATGCGGTCTTTCCAGAATAAATTTAAGCATTTTTAATTATTGTAACCATTATCCTGAGATCTTTTTGTGTAATATTCGAACAATGGATTTTAGCCAATTTAATATAATCTTTCTCTTTTTTGCCTTACATAATATGTTATGTATGCTCAATTTGCTGGTTTCGACATAACTCTTTCCAGCTTATTTATTCGACAAATATCTATTCTGTCGAAATTTTAATTTCTTGAAGAATAGGGTTATGCTTCTTTAAGTACTTACCGTTTACCCTTAAATGTCATAGATTTGGGGCTAATTCTTCAAGTTCATAGGCATTGTTGGAAAAAACTTGTATCACCTTAAAAGGTCCTTCCCTATTTAGAGACCATTTTCCCAAGATTCTATCATTTCTATCCATAGGCAATATCACTTTCCAAACCAAATCTTCCACAGCGAATACCTTATCTTTTACTTTCTTATTATAGGCTCTGGAAACTCTTTCTTTTTGTCTTGTCAATGAATCAAGAGCTAGGATCCTCTCTTCATCTAGGTCGACAAGCTCGTCTGCCATCATGTTCCAGTAATCTTCAGATGGTATTTCATGTTGTCTTTGGATTCTTAATGATTTCTTATGTATCTTATTATACCCTAAAATTTTCCCTCCTATTTCTCAAGTCAATCCACATCTCCGTACTCAATAATTCCTCAAGGGTTGACCAGATGAACCCTCTCCTAAGTAATCAACCCATAACTAGGATTTTGATTTTCTCAAGTCAAGGATGAGTTCCATTGCCTCAAGTGGTCATCATACCTCCTCATATGTCTTAAGTTATCACCATCTCAAGTTTCAAACCTCACAGCTCAAGTTTGCTCAGTCAATTGCTCAGATGGTTAAAAATCAATTGTATTGGACAAAAAGTCACCTATGGTCAACATACAGTCAAACTTCATCATTTTTTATCAACATCAAGATTTTTAAGTCACATTCATCATTTTATCAAGGGTTGATCATGATTCATCAAGAAAACTCAAGATTTGATCAAAAGTCAAAGTTTTTAAATTAGGGTTTCTTGATAAAAAAAAGTCAACAGAACTTTGACCTGGCATAACTTTCACATACTTTATCATAAATTTCTCCACCGAAGCTCATTTTGAATAGAATTCAATTCTATAGAACTTTGTGTCTCACAAGCTTTGGCCAAAAATGCTTCGTTTGAGAGTTATGGATCAAAACATTATAGGTCCTTCTAAAAGTCAACAAAAAGTCATCTTTTTCAAAATAAGTGTACATGAGCATGGAAACTTTAATGAAGATGAAACCAAAAGGAGTGTTTAAAGGATATCTTGAGATTTCTAAAAAGTCCAAGAACACTTAAAAATGTTGAAAATTGAGCAAGATACAACTTGTGCAAGTTTGAGAAATTTGAAGAAGTGCACGAAGAGAAATAGCAAGCAAATTCAAATTTTCTTCAAATGGGCCATGGTTTTTATGATTTGAATTTATTTCTAACATGTCCCATGATATCTAAACTCACTTGCACGCCTTTCCTTCATTTATTTAATTTTGTTTTTGAATTAAATGATTAAAATTCAATTTTAATTAAATAAAATGCAAAAGTGAAAGGCAAGGCGTATTGAGCTTGATTGTTGTATGACTTGAGGTCCAAGATAGCTCATACAAGCTGGAAAAAACGCATGGAAAGCATTAGAGGAAGATTGACCAAGGAAAAGAAAGATTTGATTCAAAAACTTCAATCAAATATATTTCATTGAATGCAATGTATTTTTCACTTAATTCTTGACCTAATCTCTTGCCCTATATATATACAAGAAACTCAGACCAAAAGAGGACGATTCTTGTAGCCATAAACTAGGGTTTAGAGTTCAAAATTTCAAAAGAAACATGCACCATTGAGTTTCAATTTCTAGCCGTTTTCATTCAATTCCAAGGTTTGTTTCATCCTCTTGAGGCTTCCAGGAACTGATCCAAGCCTTTTCATCATTCCAAAGTAAGCCATAGCCATCTCTACAATGTTGCACTAGTTTGTTAAAGTTTGAGATTTCTAACTTTTGATTTACACGATATAAACTAATTTCATACATTTATTCATGCTCATTAGGTTGTTTTGAATGGATTTGATGCATTGGTTGTAAATTTACACGCAGAAATAAAGAAACACCATAGCTAGGGAACAAAGCTTCTAAGCTTTCGTATTCCTATTTGTAGGACGATTTAGGCCAAAATAACCACAGATTCGGATTCAGGGCACGATTTTATGTTGATCTGGGTTGTTCCCTTTTGTTTTTGTTTCGATTTTGCAAGTTCAGGTGTTTGAGTGGTCGGAGATTGTAACCAGAGCCACCGTCCTTAGGTGGTTGAACGATGAAGACTAAATCAAGGCAGGCATTGCAGGGAATCATTGGACGATTTGAAACCAGGGGACCCACCTGTTTACAATGATTTCTAGTAAACAACCGCTAGTCTTCCAAATTAATGATTTTGGTAACTTACAAGATCGACTAGCTTGATCCTAGGACATGTGTCTAAGTGTTGATGTTTGAATTAGATTTAATATTCATATTCCACTTTCTATCTAAAAACATGAATCCTTATGAAACAAAGATTCGATTACAGATTATACAGGCTTCGATTGAAAGTAACAACGAGATACAAATAGAAATATAAAGATGTTGATAAAATAATGTACGGATTTATGAGTAACTTCGAACGAAAAGACTTTAAATTGAAAGAAAGACTTTATAAAGTGAAATAAATGGTTTGTAAACGAAATGTAAACGAATTAGTAAAGAAATAAAGATTTCTGGAAAGGTATAGACTTGACTGAAAGATAAAGGAATAACTTAAAACGAAACAACTTTTAAAGATAAAGAACTTTAATTTAAAACTTCAAAGATAAACAATGGTGTTTCAATACATACATGTTTCTGCAACTCGTTTCCCTTACACTTGGTAGTTTGAGTATATCAGTTTTTGTACAATAATGAACACACGAAATCCTAACACTAAGGCTCCTATTTATACTATTTTGACCCTAACGGTTCTACTCTAAAAAGATGCCACGTTCGAAGATTGCATGGTTTCTACAATTTGTGGCTTCCACGCGTTCTTCAATAGAATAGCGCCTTATATTTGAATTTAGAATCATCCTCTATCAAAGATATTAAGCCTTTATTTCGAATTTCGAATCTTTAACGGGAATAATCAATTCAAATCTTCTTATTCGAATTCAAAACTTCCTTAGATAAAAAACTCTAAATTTTCAACGACCATTCGAAACTCCTTCACTTTCAGCCAAAAATGCAACCTCAAGACCTTATTCCCTTCATTCGAACAAAGTCCAAGCAATACAAATCCTGTTGTTTCAAACTAAATTGCTTATCGAAACCACCAGCTAACAAATTACCCCTCAAAAATGTGTATTTCGATATACAGAGAAATACTGATTTTTTAATTATATATGTGATTTTGATAAACCTAACACATGATGATTTTACTGTATATGACACCACAACCATCAACCACCTTTCTGCAAAACGTCTTTTCACATGCTTTACAAACGTGCAAGTTTTAGCAGTTATTGCTAATCATGACCACTAAAAGCGTCAGTTCCCAAGATTTTGAAAACCACCTGCTTTCCTTTCCACCAATGAAGCTACACGTATCTCTTTTATTCCAAAGGTCAAATATTTTTTAAACCGCCAAAACCCTTATAAAGCAACTCAGCTTTCTAAACCACCACTTTCATCTTCAACCTTCAAACAATATTCAACAAACCCATTTTTCTTCTTAGCAAGAACTCACATATTTCTCAACAATGTCTTCCTCTTATGCATAAACATCATCTCACCTTAAGAAATCTAGAAAACTCAAAGGTTCTTCTTCCAGTCATAAGCTTGTGAGCAAGATCATGACTTTTGAGAATCAAGAGTTCATCACCACTCCAAAACTCACTCTAGAAAAAAAAGCAATCTATGCTTCTCAAGTAATTATTCCTGCTTCTATTTCTGATAGAAATTTAGGTATTATGGGTCCTCTGATTTCTACGGAACTCCTAGAACAAACAAAGAGATTTTTTTCCATTTATCATGAAACCAAACCCATAGTTAATAAATCAGGTCTAGTGAAGAAAAACGAAAATGACTCTGTTGTAAAGACCTCTAAGAACCCTAAAGATAAACTTTCTGAAGAAGATTCTTCTGAACCTAGGAGAGAAGCTTTCAAAATGGATTATGTCACTAAAAACTTTAAGCCCTATTGATCGTGTCCCTCATCGGACCAGCTATACCAAAACTGGTTTTCAAAAGTTGAAAACAAAAATTATCAAGAGTGGAAAGATTTGGGTATCCTTAGCTTACTAGTGTCCCTATATTTCTGGGATAGCACATACAATACCTTCCATCTCCCTTGCAGGATGATAACTCCAACATTTTTTGATATTGCTGCAATTACTAGACTTTCCCCTATTGGGGAACCGTTCGATCCTACTGAAGACAAAGAAAACATCATTAACTTCGATGTCAAACATGTTGTCTTCTCGAAATATATAAACTTTTACCATAATGCAGGAGAGGAGGTATCTGAAGTAGAACATATAGCATTTCTAGCACTATGGCTGTCAAAGTATGTCTTTTGTAGCAAATCTCTGTAGGTTGCCAGTAGATTCATTACTCTAGATAACCAACTCCATCATGGTCGAAGAGTATGTCTGAGTGAGTTGTTGCTAGTGAGTCTGTATGAGAGTTTGGGCGTTGCAGTGTCCAAGTTAAAGACTTATGAAACTGGTACAAACTTGCTTCTTGCTGGCTCATTCTAGATTCTCCAACTCTGGTTGAATGCTACTTTCGAATCTTCCCTTCGAACTTCTGGTACAGTTAATGAAGAAGAACCTGATATTGCTAACATAAACATTGAGGGTACTAGGTTGTTAAAACTAACTCCTAATGATGATAGAGAGGTTTTCAACACCTATTTCACCAACTACATGATGATATTTTCTACAAGGAACAAGTTTCTTCCTCCGATGGCTCCATTTTCCACTCGAAGTCGTGGTCCACGCTGGTTTACAATGCCTATTGAAGAGGCTATCAAAGTAGAAGAAGTTCTTCACAACCCTTAGCAAACTCTATGCAATATTTGAGCATAGTGGGCCAATACATTCCATATCGAAACAATAACCATTTCATCTTATGGCCTGCTTAGTGTGCCCCACATGCCCCACTGTAACACCCCAATTCTACCCCTCGTAATTAATAATAAAATCAGAGTTTCAAAATTTCATCCAACAAAATTGAGGCATCACATATTCATATTTTCATCACTTTGCATTATAATGCACATCACAAAACATCAAAAGTCGGATATACCGATTCATAGCATAATTCACCATATACACATATGACTATTCACAACACAGCGGATGTGTTCACAAAATATACATATCATCATGTTATCATCAATACATAAAGTTATAACATCATAAGATAGTATATATAAACTATCCTATCAAAATAATAATGTCGCCCAAATCCCGAGTGTTACTACGACCAGAGCAGAGCGACTCAAAATAAAGAGACTCGAGCTAATCCTCATCATCCTCGTGGATCACCTGCACGTTACCAATATAAAGGCAACGACGAAACAAGTAAAGGGTGACATACTCCAAAACATATAATTAAAATCATGATAGAATATATAATATTTTTGGAATTATAAATGATATAAGTTAAATAGAGTATGTCAACATATATTAAGAGCTTACATACTTTAAATTAGCATTTAATGTATAAATTAACACTTTAACTTCGTCACATAATCATTATACTTGCATCAACACAAAGTATCATATATCATCGCAATTCAACATCATTCATCAATTAAGACCCAAAGCCAAACAACTCAAACATAAACATATCCGACTCCATGAGACACGACTATGTTATGCATGTGGTACCCGTCGCTTTGTCCATAATTAGGAACACTTGGCATAAAGTCCATCGTCGCTTGGCATAAAAGCCCTCGTCGCCAATGTAATGTATGTGACTCAATAATAAAGACAACACAACAACACATCATCATCGCTCATCAAAATTGACATAAAGTCCACATCGCCATATTTATCCACATCAAGATAAACATATCATCGCATCGCATATCAACAAGTATTCATTAATAAATACACTGTCGTAAACATCATGTTTATTCACACCACATCATTATCAATTAATTCACGAAATTCCAAAAACGAAAAAAATAGTCAAAACACCAATAATCGTCGCGAAAGCCATTCTTAATAACCGGCATTAATCATAATCATCAACATCGCAATCGGATTGTCCATACGTGTCTTAAATTGACTAAAACGCAATCTGATTCAATTTAACCGTAATTTGGCCTATTTTGGATCGTTTCGTAAAAACTCGTAATTTCGAAAAACTAACCTCACCACTACGTTCTACACGTCGAGCTTAGCTAGCACGTCAATTTTCGTTGAATTCGGAGCAACTTGCTCCGTCGTCGAAATTACCGAAATCGGAAAATCGGAACATAATCGGGTTCTAAATTTAATCGCCTAACTTATGTTATAGTTATATTTTATTATTATAAACTATTACTATGTGAAATTGGAAAATTTGAAAGAAACAGAGGCTAGCTATAAAAGTTATGCAGAAAAACATTCTGCAGAAAACAGACAAATATTGCATACAGAAAAAACATGACAACAAAATCCGCTGCCTTCCCCTACAACTGAGGGACGCACGTCCTAGCTGGTTTAAGGAGAGGATGCGGGTGCCTTGGAATGGGGGACGTCCGCCCCTCAGCTCTAGGTGGGTGCCTCCCCCTTGTTTCATTGCACAACCAATTTTCTTCTTCCACGTTTTGAAAACAGACAGTGTTCTTTCTGGTTTTTCTTATTTTAACAGTTACAGTTTTTTTAATAATTTCTTCATTCCATTTATAACTTCTAATTTCTACTACTAGCAATGAAAACACCCAATAATCTGTACTCCTAACTCAACCTTTCCAAGCTATTCAACAATCAACCAACCAAAACCCATGAATCAACTATCAATTTTTCTCCAAATCCAAAATATAACTATCAAACCCTAACTATATGAGATGGAGAATCAAACCCCTTACCTCAAAAGCTTGGATGATTCTTGAAGATTCAACCACTCCAAACCTCAAGCTCTTGCTCTTGCTCTTCTCTTCTTCTTCCAAAACCCTCTCTTTTTCTTCTAAGCTTCTAATTTGGCTTTGTGGTGTTATGTTGGAACGAAAATGAGGAAAGTGTTTTTATGATATTTCTTACTAGTAAGGTTAAGGGTGTAAACCCAATCCTACAAAAAATTTCCTCACACCCCTAACTTAATTTATTAATTAACACACTAATAATATCTAATAATATTATTAACTCAATTAATTAAAATAATTTTGGGGAATTAAATATCGGTCCAAATAATATTTTACCGAACCGAACGGAATAAAAACCTGACCGAACGAAACATCGCCAAATATATTAATAGATATATTGATTAATATAAATATTCTCGTCGCCAAAACAATCGTCAAACGATAATTCAAAAATATTACTATAATATAATATTGAATAAAACGGGTGTTACACCCACTGTGTACATTGGATAAAGCTAAATATGCTTCGCTTTCCCCTAAACATTTAAGCAAGACCCCTTCTGGAGTTTTCTTGAACAATTCGTTTCCTATTAAGACGTAGGATAACACCTCTATACTTAATTTTTCTTTTTGTATCTATCGAAGGGTCTTTCAAATAATTTATTATTGGCCTTCGCTATTCTGTGTCTGCTAAAACATTTATGGCCAATACTTCAAACTCTTCTTTACTGGGCACATCCCAATTTTGAATTTTCTAAGTCTGATGGGGATAAACTGGTAGCCATTACTCTCCCTTTTACTTTGATGAAATATTGAAGCTCTTCCTTGGATACCTTATATCCTGAGGCTAGTTGAGCCAAATTATTTGCCTCTTGATTTTTTATCCTCGAAATGTGTTTGATATCTACATATTCAAATTTCTTGAGTAATCTGTTGGTAATAACGAAATACACGATCAAATTTTCTTTTATGCACTTGTATTCTTTTGTTATTTGCTTGATTACTAACTCATAATCTCCTTTAATTTCGACCATGTCTGTCCCCAATTCCAACAAAGCTTTAAGTCCAGCAATGAGTGCTTCGATCAGCCTCATTATTCGAGCAAGGAGGGCCTTTTAATCTATACTTGAATTTTGTTGGAATTTCTTCAGGAGAAATTATAAGAATCCCAACTCCACTTCCTTCTTTGTGTGTTGATCCATCGAAGAATAACTTCCAAGGTTATATAATTCAACATAATTGGCTAATTCTACTATGCATAATTGGCTTTGAAATCATATGCTTAATCACATCAAAATGAGACGAAACATAAACTGGTTTTATATAATATTTAAGTTTTGTACAAGAGAAATACAAGCAAAGACATAGCTTTTCTATAGTGCTATATCTAGTCTCTACATTATTTAATACCCTACTAAGATAATAGATGGCTCTTTCGATTCCATTATCGTCTTCTTGGGTTAGCATACTACCTATAGTTACATCTGAGGTGGATATATTAAATCTCATGGGTTTATCCCTAGAGGGTGGTGATAGTATAGGAGGATGCATCAAGTACTCTTTGATCTTCTCGAATGCTTCTTGATGTTATTCCTTCCACTCGAAATTTCCTTGTTTGAGACGAAGGAGGCGGGAGAAAGCTTGAGCTCGCTGAAAACACCGGCGGAACCTCCGACAAATGATAACTGCTTTATCAAAATCGAGTCGCCATCGAACGTCTTTTATCTCACGAGGGAGAAAGGAAAACATCAAGTAAACCTGAGGGGAGAAATCACGGTCCTATAACCGTGAAATCGAGAGAATCTAGGTAAGGGAGTTAGTTACGCGAGGGGAAGGGATTAGCACCCCACACGCCCGTAGTACTCTACGGTATCCACTTTCTATTTCTAGCTAAAGGGTGTGTTATATCTATGCTTAATCGCTAATCATGCATGCAAAAGAAAAGAGAAAATAAGAAACCACGGGGAAAAGAAGGAAGTATTTACAAAGTTTGCTCGATCGAGCCCCGTGACAAGATGCCTACGATTCTCGCAATGGAAAGTCGAGCACCGTAGTTCGCTCACTTGTTTTGTGTGTTTTGTGTTTTTACTTGTGAAAAGGTTTTAAACACAAAAATAAAGCATTAAAGGCGAAAAGAGTTGGTGTTGGTTGGTTGTTTTTACCTTGAGAAAGGAGTTTAAACCATTATTAAATGTTTTGAGTTTGAAATGAAAATCAAGTTTTAGTTTTATTCACAATGCAACATGCGATGAAACTAGCAAACAAAAGGTTGACCTATGGTTTAGGATGTAAAGGAATCTCTACCTATGTTAACATGCAAAGGATGTGAATCCTAAAGTCTAGGATAGAGAATCAAACCTAACCAAGGGAACCTGCATGAAACAAACAAGCAAATATGCATAGACCACAAGTAGAATTGCCCTAAACGGGTCTTTAAATAAACCAGGGGTTCCCTAACATGCTCCAACCACGGAAGCCCCATCATGCATCTCTATTCCTACTTCTCATGGCAAAAGAAAGTCAGAAGCCCTACTTCTCATGATATCTAGGAAAGCAGAAGAGAATGCAGAAATGAGTAGCAAGTACCGAATGATATAGAATTCAAGAGCACGCAAGCTAATGAAATGCTCCGGAAAACTTCAAGTACTGCAACCATGCAATAAGAGTAAACCGGTGAGAATAGCTCAAGGCATCAAAGCAAAGAGGATGCGCGCTATGCGATGTGAAGCAACAATGTCTCGCAAGAAGGGAGTTAGACCCAAAAGCAACAAAAGGATGTACACGGTGTACAAACACAAAACACCGCAAGAAGGAGTTAGACCCAAAAACAATGTAAATGCACACGGGTGTACAAATGCAAAACACCGCAAGAAGGGAGTTAGACCCAAAACAAGTATAGAAATGCACACGTGGGTGTACAAATGCAAAAACACCTGCAAGAAGGGGGTTAGACCCAAAAAACAAGTATAGAAATGCACACGCGGTGTACAAATGCAAAACACTGCAAGAAGGGAGTTAGACCCAAAAATGACAAACGGATGTATACGGGTATACAAACGTAGCAAATCAAGGAGCGGAGTTGGACCCAAGAGGCAGTACAAGGACGATACGTATACGAACATGAGAAACCTGCAAAAAGGGAGTTAGACCCAAAACGCAAGCAAAAGGGAAAGTGTGTGAATATCGACAAAACGAGCCGCATATGCATGCATCGTGTGTCCCTGCATAAAAGTGAGTGCAAACGGTAGCCAAGCATAGCCAAGGGGACTACTGTTCATCATCAGAATCGAGAAAATAAAAAAATAACGTATGCCGCTTAGCGCGCAGATACCGCTAAGCTACCACCCCAAAAAGTCGAATGTTCACGCTTAGCAGCCTCGTGGCGCTTAAGCGACCCGCAACCCGGCAGAAAGCTTTTGCACCGTAACAATTCGTTGCGGATGTTTTCATGCCAAAAATTTGTTCCATGTAGCTGGGCAATTATTCCAATGCTCATGTATGCTATGTTATGCATAATCATGCATAGGAATGCAAGTCGACGCAACTTTCAATGCTCATATGCGTGATGCCATGCATGAACATGTGGCATGCTAGCAAAGGAAACAAATAGCTATGATGCTTATGAACGAGGGTCAAGACATGAACATGCTCGGATGCTAAAGGAGGAATGACAATCCGATGCTCGCAAGGCTATGGACAACATATGAATGCCACATGAATCAATAGTTCCCATGCTCATGTATGCAATGTTATGCATGGACATAGGGAATGCCAATGATGAATCAACAATTTCCATGTTCATGTATGCAATGTTGTGCATGGACATATATGGAATGCAAATACAATTTCCATGTTCATGTATGAATGTCAGGTATGGACATATATGGAATGCAAATGATGAATCACCTATGTATGCAATATTGTGCATGGACATATATGGAAAGCAATCAACAACTATAACGCTCGCATGTGAAGTTATGCATGAACAAGCTTGGAGTGCAATGCAAAAGGAATTTCAATGCTCATGTACAATGCTAGGAACGAACATGTGGATGCAAGGAATTAACCGCCACAAGTGCAATGGAGGTCAATCATGTCAAGTCCTAAGTGAAACATTAAGACAAACACTGAGTAAATGCATGGACTAAATATAATGCACAATATACATAATGATCCAAATGCCGGTTACATGTTGAATGCAAGTTATGCTTCAAATCACCATGAATCAAGCTAGATACTCACCAATGCATGAGCATGCGATGGATGATGCAAAAGTGTACAGTTCATGTCTTACATGCAAGGAGAAATCAAATGCACAAGTGTATATGCATGCTATGAAGCAAAATTCACATTCCGACACAAATAAGGCGGAAATCCAATTCAAATCAAGGAATCCAAGAGTACAAGTTCAAGACCTAGAATCTACATTGAATTTGCATGCACTTCATTGTTCAATTTCAAGAAAAGTCGAAGTTCAAAACAAATTTAAAATAAGTGATTATTTGAACCTAACACTTACTTGTACTTGAAGTTGGAGTCAAATTGAAGAGGAATTCCTGTGCTCTTCAAAGAAAATACCAAATCAATGAGGAATTGTTGATAAACTTCGTAATTAGACTTGAATCCAAGAAAAGTTGGAACCAATGGAGAATCGAGAAGAAGAAGAGAAACTCTTGAATCTTGAAATTGAGAAGAAAATTAAGAGAATTGATCCTTCCATGTCGAATACGTGGGTGGAGGAGAGAATGCTATGATCAAGTAGAGGAAGTCGCAATGGAGAAAAATCAACGCAGGTCGCGCTTAGCTGTGGTCGCGCTTAGGCCTGCGGAAAGAAGCGGTGTGCACGATGGTCCCGGCATGCCCGTGGTCTTGCCGAGGAAATGAAGTTTGAACTTTCGAGTTTTGTGCTTTGGAATTTGAGAGAATTTGAGTGTGTTTGGTAGTGAATAACCGGACGGGTTAGTGATGCAAAGGCTAGAAAGTGTCGAGTAGGCTTTACTGACTCATAACGCTATACTCTGAGAAGGGAGACAAAGGGGATCCTTGTTCCCGAAAAGGCACAGGAGTAGGACCTGTCCTAAGAATCGCTGCAACGGACGTGTGGCCGGCACTTCAACAAAGACGAAGGACTGAAATGCTGACTCGTGCTCACACACAATACAGAGCAACTTGCATCATGTGTAAGGAGAGAGAGAGCAGTACTCAAACCTAGACCAAGAATTGGTAGCGACTCAACTCTTGTGCAAAAAGAAGAGAGCAAGGGTAGGGCTTGCTGAAGACGTGTTGCACCGGGGTAAGAGTCGGCAGCTTCAACACCAAGAGACGTGTGTTGCACCAGATGAGACTGGCAGCTTCAACCCCAAGAAATTTGTTGCACCAGATGGAACTGGCAGCTTCAACACCAAAGGAGATGTATTGCACCAGGATATCGGGCGCTTAACACCAAGACATGTCGCACTGATGAGACCGCGCTTCAACACCAAAGGAAATGTGTTGCCCTCAGATGAGACCTGGCAAATTAACACCAAGACACGTGTTGCACACGTAGTAGAACCTGCGCTAACAACCGTAATGCCACACACTCTACAAAAATTAACTTTGTTGGGACTTCAAAGAAACACCGAACACCGTTTGGGATGTAAGTTTACTATTCTGTTTACTCCGTGAAAATGCATGAATTTCCTAAGAGGTAATGCAAATGCGATGATGCATGTTTTGAAAGAAGTATGGAAATTGAACGGCGACCAAAGGTCACAGGATAATCAACTTCAATCTGAGCATCCGCTGGGGAAATGGCAATGGAGATCAACCAAGGATATGGTAAAGCTGATAAATCTGGAAAGACCATTTGAAGATATCGGGATCTACCATATAATCCTGCTGAGGAGATGATGTCATAGGAAGCTTGTGAGCTAGACAGAGATCCGCTGGGGAATAAAAGGAACACCTGGAGAAGATCTTCCACCGTTACCCACTACCACTCTAGCTGGGGAGACAAAGATATGTCAATTGCTGGGGATGTCAAGAGATGAGGACCCTCTGGGGATAATCATTTCTGCAGGGATAAGAGGAAATAGCACATTCCGAATTCTAAAGGACATCCGCTGGGGAGTTCCCACCGAGAAAGATGTGATGGACCCATGCTGGGGATCAGCGCTGCGCGGCGGCAATGCTGGGAAAACGAAAGGATTCCAATGGGGACAAAGCTGGGAAGATAGCACAGAGAAACTCGATCCGTCTCTATACTGGTTCAATTGGGCATCCCGAATACAAGTTAGTGGTGACTTGGCATGACGTGACAAGTTTGTCTCGCCATCCGATCACCTCAAGCCTTAAAGCAATATTCAAAAGTTTCGATCATGGTAAAACCCAATGTTTATATATGCAAAATTTTACCACAAAACTTTGAACGCTTTTGCAAACAAATCAAGAATGCAAGAAATTAATTGACAAGCAAAGACTCATTTTATTAATTGAAAGTGAGCCTAAATAGGCAACATAGGAAGCAATTCCCAAATGAGGCAATTGCAAAAGTAAAATAAGAGGAAAACTAAACGCATGGCAATGCGACAATGAATCCTCTGGGGTTTCAACCTCGCTATCGCCTTATAACTCCGACTATCTCTCATCGCTTTTCCCGAAAAAGGCGATTGCTTGATCACAACCCTCGAGTAGCTCGAGCCACAGAGTGCGACTGATCTCGCTAGGCATGTCTATGCATAGTATCTTTGACAACGTCTGGCTACTTGGTAGTGGAAAGTCTTCCCATCCATTGTGCGAGCATCATGGCGCCACCGAAAAGACTTTCTTCACAACAAACGGCCCTTCGTAGTTTGGTGTCCATTTGCCCCGCTGGTCCTCGGGAAGGATTATCTCTTTAGCACAAGATCACCAGTGTTGGTAACTCCGAGGTCGCACTCTTGTCAAATGCTCTTCATCCTCTGTTGGTAAACCGCCTACGTCCGACACCGCCAATCGTCAATGAGGCATACCGGTCTAAGCTGCTTCACCCACTCGCTTCATCAAGCTCGCCTTTATGATTCTTAATGAAGGATCCGAACCTCGACGAAGCACAACTTCCATGCCATAAACAAGAGAAAACGGAGTTGCCTCGTGATACACGGATAGTAGTCCAGAACCATGCAATGCGAAGGCAACATCTCGTACAATCCCGATAGGTTACTACCATTTTCTCGCACAATCTTTTAATGTTCTTATTCACGCTCAACATCCCCGCTCATCTTCTAAATATGGGACGAATTGTGGTGTTTGATCTTGAAGGACTCGCAAAGCTCCTTCATCATCTTATTGTTAAGATTCGACCCATTATCTCGTGATAATCTTGCTCGAACTCGAACGCGATGATGTTATGCTTGATGAAACGAGCGACCATTGCTTTGACGCTTGCATAGGATGCCGCTCAACCCATTTGGTGAAGTAATCTATGGCGACCGTAATGAAGGTGTCTGTTGACGCTTCTTACCAATCTTTCCGATCATATCGATGCCACACATAAGCAAATGGCCAAGGAGAGGTCAAACATTCAAAGGCGACGGTGGCACGCACCTTATCAACGATACTATTTGTAACAAACGCGCATGATTAAAGCAATCAACTCCATGGTTGACCAATAGTACCAAAAGCAAGATCTTCTTAGCCAGTGTGCCCACCGGAATGAGTTCCGAATGAGCCCTCATGCATTTCTTCGATGATCTTTGCAGCTCATCTTTACCAACACACCGAAAGCAATGTTCGTCAGTGATGTCTACTGATAAAGACATCGTTGTTGAGGAAGAACCACCGAATCTTCTCAAGAACTTCTTATCTATTACGGCTTCCTCAGATACTCTTGAGTCTCAAGATATCGCTGACATCGTGAGAACCAAGGATTGCCATCTTTCTCGCTCAATCTCAAAGCAAAAGGCCGCTCATCCAATCTCGAATGGTTATCGGCTTCATTAGCCCATTTGACTTTAAACATGGATGCTAGGTGGCCAAAGCCACCAGTTGTTTCTTTCCGTGAGATGTGATCAAAGGTGATTTCCTCAAAGTAAGGAATCAACTTCATCACATGCTCGTAGGGGATTAGATTTGTGACGAGTCTCCCAATCCGCATCCACAAATCACGCGTAGTCTCCATACACTTTCGGATGCTTAATTCTCAAATCAATCGCTTCAATACCAAAGATGCAAGCCTCATACTCACCATGTTATTGGTGCAATCAAAGCAAATTCAGCCAGAACGGAATATGATGACCGTCCGAGTAGTATCATCGCGCCAACACCATTGCCTAACGCGTTGGAGGCTCCATCAAAGACCAAAGACCACCGATCCCCGGTTCCCTCGTCTCGACTCGATGTTACAACCCGAACATAATATCCTCATCAGAAATTCAAATCTCATCGGCCGATAATCATCCACCGGTTGTGGGCAACATAGTTCCGCTAACACACTACTCTTGATAGCTTTCTCGAGTAGTATATTGGATGTCATATCGTCAAGATCATTTGCCATCTAAGCGATCTGCTCACAAAGTCGGCTTCTCAAAGATGAACTTGATCGGATCCATCTTGGATATCAACAATTGTGGGTCAACATATCGCCTTAGTCATGAAAGCGCCCATGCTAAAGCACATCAAGTTTTCTCGAGCAAGGAATATTTTGTTTCACGCCCAAACTTTTTGCTTAAGTAGTATATTGCATGCTCTTTCGACTGCACTCGCCATAAGGCCCAAAGACGCACCCCATCGAGCTTTCAAGCACTGTCAAATACATGATCAACGGCCTGTCCTCCACGGGAGGCATAAGAATCGAAGGTTCCTGCAAATACTCTTTTATCTTGTCGAATGCGACTTGACAATCGTCATTCCACCTGACAGTCTGATCCTTTTTTAGCAACTTGAAGATTGGTTCGCATGTGGCGGTCATGTGAGAGATGAATCTAGAGATGTAGTTTAACCTCCCTAGAAAGCCACGGACCTCTTTCTCAGTTCTTGGTTCAGGCATTTCTTGAATTGCTTTTACTTTAGTAGGATCAACCTCGATGCCTCTTTCACTTACAACAAATCCTAACAGCTTACGGATCGTACGCCGAACGTACACTTGTTCGGATTCAGCCTCAATCTGAACTTCCTCAACCGATCAAACAACTTCTGTAGGTATACCAAGTGTTCTTCTTCATCCTGAGATTTAGCAATCATGTCATCGACCTATACTTCAATCTCTTTGTGGATCATATCATGAAAAAGAGTTACCATTGCACGCTGGTAAGTTGCCCCAACATTTTTCAATCCGAAAGGCATCACCTTGTAACAGAAAGTTCCCCATGGGGTAATGAAAGTTGTCTTAGCCATGTCTTCCGGTGCCATCTTGATCTGATTATACCCGGAAAATCCATCCATGAACGAAAACACTTTTGCGTGAGCTGTATTATCCACCAATATGTCAATATGGGGAAGCGGGAAGTCATCTTCCGAGCTTGCTCTGTTCAGATCCCTATAATCCACACGCATTCTTACCTTACCGTCTTTCTTAGGCACAGGAACGATGTTAACGACCCATGGGGGATAAGAAATGACTTTCAGAAAGCCTGCATCAAGCTGTTTCTGGACTTCCTCTTTGATCTTCTTAGACATCTCAGGATGAGTTCTTCGAAGTTTCTGCTTAACAGGAGGACATTCCTCTTTTCAAAGGCAACTTGTGCACCACAATATCGGTATCCAACCCAGGCATGTCTTCATAAGACCAGGCGAAGATGTCAGAATACTCTCGGAGTAACTCAATCAATCTCTGTTTCACGCTGTCTTCTAAAGCGGCCCCAATTTTAACCTCTCTGATCACATCAACATTGCCTAGATTCACTTTCTCAATCTCTTCCTGATGCGGTTGGATAACCTTTTCCTCTTGCTCTAACATTCTTGCTATCTCTTTAGGGAGCTCACAATCTTCCTCACCTTCTTCTTCGGCTTGGTTGATCGGACTATCGAAGTCATAAAGAGTGATAGCAGAGTCGTTATCAAAGGGATCCATTAGGAGTGTGGGATTATATCTGCATAATTGATTTTAATGCCTATTTTAGTGTTTTTTTAGATGATAAAAGAAAAATAAAGCATTGCCATTTTGCGTTTTAAAATTGTGATGTAAAATTGAAGGAAAAGGAACAAAACATTTGAATGAAAAAGACGTTCTTTATTTCATGATAAAAATGTCGCATATGCAAACAAGGTGGCCCTACATATGATTCACTGTGTCTTGGGCAGAACACAGGAATTATTGCATGATAACAGTAACAAAAGAAAATTACTCTTCGGCCATTGTGACTGGGACGCAGTCTTCCGAGGTCCAATTGTTGAGCTCCATGCCAGGGACACTGGGACAGATCCACTTATCAATATCAAACTCATTGTCAGAATCATCCAAGGCGTTTGCTTGCCCGGAATCGATGCCAGCACTGGAGAATCTCACGGGAGTATTCAAATTGGATGCTTTCAGAATCTGACGGCACAGAACAGGGTCAAAACCCAACCCAAACTTGTTGAACTTAGGTGTTACCTCCACCACACGGCCCCAACCTTCAGGGCGTCCAGCCTCGACCACAGCTTTTGCATCCTTCAAAGATGCCATGGAAGATTCGGGTTTATCTTTCTTAGCCTCTTCCTGCTGAGGGGTCTTCAACATGTGCACCGTCTCAAAGCCTTGAAACGGGGTTTCGTGAATCTCGCCATCGACTTCGACATAGCGGAAGGATGCAAGATGGCTCACAATGTATTCTTCTTCAGCACAGACTGTGATAGTTTTCCCTTCAACGGGATATTTCAGCTTCTGGTGTAGAGTTGAGGTAACAGCTCCAGCTTTGTGGATCCATGGACGGCCCAAGAGGCAACAATAGGCGGGCTGAATGTCCATGACAAAGAATGTTGAAACAAAGAGTTGAGGTCCAACTTTGATGGGGAGATCCACCTCTCCGAAAACAGATCGTCTTGAACCATCAAATGCTTTCACAATCAAATCACTAGGGCGGAGTTCGAGACCACCATAGTCTATCTTCATCAGTGCGGATTTGGGAATCACATTGAGTGAGGAACCAGTATCAACCAACACTCGGGACAAAGTGGTGCCCCGACATTCTATGGAGATATGCAAGGCTCTGTTATGGTTCCGACCTTCCGGTGGTAGATCACAATCAGTAAAACCCAAACCGTTGTTGGACGATATACTTGCACACACGTTTTCAAACTGCCCAACCGAGATCTCTTGTGGCACAAAAGCGGTGCTTAACAGCTTCATCAAGGCATTTCTGTGTACCTCAGAGTCTCGTAGCAATGAGAGAATAGAAATTTTGGCGGGTGTCTGAGCAAGCTGGTCAATCACCCGGAAGTCACTCTTGCGGATAAACTTCATAATTTCCTCTATATCCTTCTCTAGGTCAGGATTGGCACTTTGCAAGTCTGGTTGCTTCATAGGTTGCTTGCCCCTAGCTTTGGCAGCAGCATCCGCCTTGAGTTGTATTGCTGGATCGGAGAAAATCCGCCTGCTTCGAGTCGCACCACTACTTCCAGCAATATTATCGGCATTAGCAACATCCAACACATCACCCTTCTCAGTTGGGGAAGAGGCATCTTCCTGTTTCACCCCGTGGTAATAAACATTCGATCCGTAATGCCATGGCACAGCTTTATCACTTTCATATGGCAAAGGACCAGGCTTGGTAATTGCTAGGGGAATAGACTTTGTTGGCGCAGATATCACAATTGGAGTATAAGGAATGGTAATCACAGATACAGACCGTGCCTCAACCTTCTTATTCTTTCGGATCCGATCAAATTGCAACTGACCGTCATCAATCAAACTCTGAATACCAGCTTTCAAGTTTGCACAACCATTGGAACAATGTTCACACCTATCACAAGCAGCTTCGCAACCCGGGAAAGACACCTCTTTCAATCAAATACTTCTTGACAAAAGGAAAAGGTGTTTTCACCAAGTTAACATCCATGATCAGATTAAGGGCCTCCCCATCTTCTATTACAGCTTGAACGGCCCCATGACGCGGCATCGGATTCTTGGTAACATTGGGTCCAGCAACTGGTGGTCGAGCCTCCAATTCAATGGTCTTTGAATCAATGAGGTCTTGCACTTTGCATTTGAATGCATAACAGTTCTCAATATTATGCCCCAAGGTTCCAGAATGAAACTCACAACTGGCATTGGCATCGTAATTTCTAGGCCGCTTATCCAGGGGAGGAGGTGCAAAAGCAGGCTTGGGAGTAACCAATTTAAAGTCATTCAAGCGGACAAACAAATCAGCATAACTCATAGGGATAGCATCAAACCTCCTAGGAGCACGGTTTTCTTGTTGTCTTTGGTTCTGCTGACGCGGTGCTTGCTGAGTTTGAGGTTGGGAAGCGGATATAGTCACCGCATTGACCTGAGCTTTGCTTCTTCCCCCATACACAGCGCTGGCTTCTCCCTTTTCCTTCTTGGGATAACCACCGTAAGCTTTCTTAGTACCGGAAGAGCTTCCTTCGACCTGCTGGATCTTACCAGACTTCAACCCACTCTCGATACGCTCACCATATCGAACCATCTCAGCAAAGCTTGCGGAAGTACTGCATGCAACATAGTAGTGTCCAGACAGAGTACTAGTGAACATATCGATCATTTCTCGCTCGACCATGGGTGGCTGAACTCTAGCAGCAAGTTCTCTCCACTTCTGAGCGTACTCTTTAAATGTTTGCCCCGATTTTTGAGACAAACCCAACAGCTGTGTGCGATTTGGAGCCATATCAATGTTAAACTGATACTGCAGAAGGAAAGCATTCACCAGATCACGCCATGTCCTGATATGGCCTCGTTCTAGATGCATATACCACTCTAGAGATGCCCCAGTAAGACTCTCTTGAAAGAAGTGCATAAGCAATCTCTCATCTTCAGTATAAACCGCCATCTTGCGGAAATATGCAGTGATATGAGTTTTGGGACAAGTTGCCCCATTGTACTTGTCAAACACCGATATTTTGAACTTCGGAGGAAGCCTGACTCTAGGCGCCAATCCCAAATCAGACAAATCCAACCCAGATAACTTCTGACCCTCAACAGCTTTCAACCTCTCTTCGAGCAAACGGTACCTATGGTCATCTGCGGGGAAATCAACTTCACTACCATTCACAGAATATGCTTCGTCATTCTGATCAAAATCGGCACCCTGAGAACGAGGGCGACCTCGAACACGATGCCCTTGCATCCCATCATCAAAGAAAAACTGCCCTTGAGGTGGAGTAGGTGGTGGAGGTGGAAACCGACCAGTAACGTGTGCACCTGGGCCACGAAGGTGGTCGTTGACACCCAAATCAGCAATGTTGGCTTCAACACGGGGCTGACCCACAGAAGCATCATCAAATTGGTTGCGCCGACCATCCTCTGAACGAGTCCTCTCAACCAAAGCCCTCAGCTCTTGCTGTCCCTGATTCATATTGGTGATGACTTCCATGAATTGAGCCATCTGTGCATCCATCTGCGCTTTCATCGTGGCCATGTCTGCCTGAAGTTGTTCCATCTGTCGTTTCTCGTTGCTTCGAGTCGGGTAACGGTGGAAGTTTGCAATCTTTCTGCTAAAGAAAAGCAGAAGCCGAGGATGAGAACTCCGGACAAAACCTGTTACTGTTATGCATGGTATGTACAGATATGAATGATATGCATGTTATGCATGTAATGGCATATTTGAACATTTCCAGGACTCTTAACACTTCGACTCTAGTTTTAGGATTTAACAAGATAATGAATACTGAAAAGTCTAATATCATTGGATCAAAGAAGATTACAAGCATATGAATCAATCATTTTTGTAAATCATGGAAAAAGAGTAATCTCATCAACAGGCCTGATGGTGATTTCCGCATAAGACAAATAAAGCATAAATCTAGATATCCGACATAGGAAATCCTTCTGCTTCTGGTACACCCGATTGAACCTTGAGACGTTCCAACTCTCCAACAGCAGCAAAGGATAGTTGAACTTCTTTCTCTTGGATACGGGATTCATACACCAACTTCTGATTATGCATTTGCTTCTTCAAGTCTTCTATTTGAGCCTTATACTTCTTTTCCAAGCCGACAACAACTTTTCGGTGCTCTTCCGGAGAAATAGAGAAATCTTCGACTCTGGATCTCTTCTTGGTTGAATTCGATTCCGAGCAAGCACTCGCTCATAGTCTCCTTTAGAAACAACATCTGGTATTGACTCTAGTGGATAAAAGGCTGCTGCTCCGGTAAGAGAAGGCCATTGACGATCACTATTCTTGTCTTTGATCCATTGGATGTAAGAAGCATAGGCTGTGGGATCTTTCTTGCCAAAATACTGCCCTCCTTCAAGACGGATGCTTTTCCGTGCTTGAATAGCTCTAGCCATCATACCGGCAACATCAGGCACATCATAATATAGAGTTTCCCGCACGAAACTCGCATCAGGAGGTCCAACCAAAGCATATCCCAACTGTCTCACAGCAAGAGTTGGGTTGTAATTGATACCTCCCCTTATGCCCATGAGAGGGACATTAGGAAAGTCTCCGCAATGAATAATGATCCTCTCACACTCCGTCTTAGACATCTCGCGTCGACTCCAATTGATATCGTGAGATGTGAGACCCATCAATCTAGGAATCCACCTCATGGTATGCCGAGTGTCAACAAAAGCACCGTTTCGGGGAAGAAAACCCTGAAACCAATGGTATAACAATGGCGCACAACAATTTACAACTCCTCCCTTGCCTTTGAAGCTTCTGGAGTGAAGGGAATGATAAACATCCCCTAGCAAAGTCAGAACAGGATTCCGTTGGATGAAAATAGAGATGGCGTTCATGTCAACAAATTTGGGCTCATTCAGGAACAAGCACATCCCGTAGATACAGCAGGCTAGAATGGCATTGAAACCCTTCCAATCCTCCTTGACAACTTTGGCATTACCCTCTCGAAGAAGAAAACCCAAATGAAAGCCTTTCACGGCACCCTTGCTTGCGACATTGGCGGATACCACAGATTTTTGCAAATGAAGACCTTTGGCGATTTGATCATCAGTAGGTCTCTCCACGGAAGCATGAAAAGGTACTTGATGCAGGATAGGAATGTCCAGGATACTGGAATACTCTTCCAATATGGGCATCAACAAATAATCAGGGAATACAAAGCACCTCAATTCACGGTCATAGAACTGGAAAAGGGCCTGGAGCCCATCCCTCTGATAATCGGTCAAAGGAGCTTTCAACCACGTCAGAATCCTTCCATAATCCCGGGTAAATGTGAGGACATTCTCAGGTGGAGACTTGTTAGCAAGCAAGAGGAGATTCTCAAGAGCCGGAGTGGGAAATTTGTACACTGGATGACGTCTCTGATTGTTCTTCTTTTCAGTATCCATCTTCCAAAACAAACCGACAACTAGACCCAAAGGTAAGAAATCCTGGAAATAACAAATATACATGTTAAAATATGCAAAAGTTAAAAATTTCATGAATGCAATGTTTTTGAATCATGTATCCTATTCATCGGGAACCACTGCTGTACTGAACTCTCAGGTAACTGTAACAAAGTCGGGAACTTGTCACACAACCAAGATATCACGTGGAACTGGATCTGAATGTCACAGGTTCAAAGGTCCGGCATCAAACTGGAATCCCATAGAAAATACCAGAAAATACCAAGAAAATACCGAGTCACCATCAATAACCGAGTCACCAACAGTAACAAGTCACCAATAGTCACCAACAGTACCTGTAGTAATGATATCCCGCCCCAACTCACAGGGTGATTCTAGACTCAACAGGATGTCCCTAATGATAGTCAGAGTCGGCGATCCTTTATCGAGTACTTCGCTGACTACACAACAGGGTGTAGGGCGAGAGCACCGTCAATCGAATCTCGTCTGAATTCGATACTCCATGCCTCCTCACACGCACCACGGGATGCGGGATTCGACATGGACATCCATCTAGCCTATGTGTCACTGGCCAGGGTAGTTGGCCTTTTACCTCAAGTAACACCCACCCAGTTCAAGAGATAAACCAGCACAGCAGCAGTCCAGATACAGGATATATGAAAGCGGTAAATATGCCACATAGGATGCAATGCAAAGCATACAAAGGATGATAAAGTGATAAAGCAGATAAACACCCAATAAGCATGAAAAAGAAAAAGCTAGGTCAACTCCTGATCGGACCAGCACAGGTCTGTACGGTCTCCCCAGCAGAGTCGCCAGTTGAAAACACCGGCGGAACCTCCGACAAATGATAACTGGGTTATCAAAATCGAGTCACCATCGAACGTCTTTTATCTTACGAGGGAGAAAGGAAAACATCGAGTAAACCTGAGGGGAGAAATCACGGTCCTATAACCGTGAAATCGAGAGAATCTAGGTAAGGGAGTTAGTTACGCAAGGGGAAGGGATTAGCACCCCACACGCCCGTAGTACTCTACGGTATTCACTTTCTATTTCTAGCTAAAGGGTGTGTTATATCTATGTTTAATCGCTAATCATGCATGCAAAAGAAAAGAGAAAATAAGAAACCACGGGGAAAAGAAGGAAGTATTTACAAAGTTTGCTCGATCGAGCCCCATGACAAGATGCCTACGTATTCCCACGTGCAATGGGAAAGTCAGAGCGCCGTAGTTCGGCTCACTTGTTTTGGTGTGTTTTGTGTTTTTTACTTGTGAAAAAGGTTTTAAACACAAAAAAAATAAAGCGCGCAAAGGCGAAAAGAGTTGGTGTTGGTTGGTTGTTTTTACCTTGAGAAAGGAGTTTAAACCATTATTAAATGTTTTGAGTTTGAAATGAAAAGCAAGTTTTAGTTTTATTCACAATGCAACATGCAGATGAAACTAGCAAAACAAAAGGTTAGACCTATGGTTTAGGATGTAAAGGAATCTCTACCTATGTTAACATGCAAAGGATGTGAATCCTAAAGTTTAGGCTAGAGAACCAAACCTAACCAAGGGAACCTGCATGAAACAAACAAGCAAATATGCACAGACCACAAGTAGAATTGCCCTAAACGGGTCTTTAAATAAACCAGAGGGGTTCCTGAACATGCTCCAACTACGGAAGCCCCATCATGCATCTCTATTCCTACTTCTCATGGCAAAAGAAAGTCAGAAGCCCTACTTCTCATGATATCTAGGAAAGCTGTAAGAGAATGCAAAAACAGTAGCAAGTACCGAACGGATATAGAATCCGAAGAGCATGCAAGCTAATGAAATGCTCCGGAAAACTTCAAGTACTGCAACCATGCAATAAGAGTAAACCGGTGAGAATAGCTCAAGGCATCAAAGCAAAGAGGATGCGCGCTTATGCGCATGTGAAGCAACAATGTCTGCAAGAAGGCAGTTAGACCCAAAAAGCAAACAAAAAGATGTACACGTGGGTGTACAAACACAAAACACCTGCAAGAAGGGAGTTAGACCCAAAAAAACAAGTATAGAAATGCACACGTGGGTGTACAAATGCAAAACACCTGCAAGAAGGGAGTTAGACCCAAAAAACAAGTATAGAAATGCACACGTGGGTGTACAAATGCAAAAACACCTGCAAGAAGGGAGTTAGACCCAAAAAACAAGTATAGAAATGCACACGTGGGTGTACAAATGCAAAAACACCTGCAAGAAGGGAGTTAGACCCAAAAAATAGACAAACGGATGTATACGTGGGTATACAAACGCGTAGCAAACTGTGGAAAGGGAGTTGGACCCAAGAGGCAAGTACAAGGACGTATACGTGGGTATACGAACATGAGAAACCTGCAAAAAGGGAGTTAGACCCAAAACGCAAAACGAGCCGCATATGCATGCGTCGTGTGTCCCTGCATAAAAGTGAGTGCAAACGGTAGCCAAGCATAGCCAAGGGGACTACTGTTCATCATCAGAATCGAGAAAATCAGAAAAAATAAACCAGAAGGGCGCGCTTAGCACGGTATACCGCGCTAAGCGCGTCAGTCAGCCCAAAAAGTCAGAATGTTTGGCGCTTAGCGCGCTCTGGTGGCGCTAAGCGCGACCTACAACCTGCAGAAAAGTCAGCTTTGCACCAGAACACCTGTTTGTGATGTTTTCATGCCAAAAAGTTGTTCCATGCAGCTGGGCAATTATTCCAATGCTCATGTATGCTATGTTATGCATAATCATGCATAGGAATGCAAGTTGACGCAACGGTTTCAATGCTCATATGTGATGCCATGCATGAACATGTGTGGCATGCTAGCAAAGGAAACAAATAGCTATGATGCTTATGAATGAGGGTCAAGACATGAACATGCTAGGGATGCTAAAGGAGGAATGACAATTCCGATGCTCGTGCAAGGCTATGGACGAATACATGCGGAATGCGCGCGATGAATCAATAGTTCCCATGCTCATGTATGCAATGTTATGCATGGACATATAGGGAATGCCAATGATGAATCAACAATTTCCATGTTCATGTATGCAATGTTGTGCATGGACATATATGGAATGCAAATGATGAATCAACAATTTCCATGTTCATGTATGCAATGTTGTGCATGGACATATATGGAATGCAAATGATGAATCAACAATTTCCATGTGCATGTATGCAATATTGTGCATGGACATATATGGAAAGAAAATCAACAACTATAATGTTCTCGCATGTGAAGTTATGCATGAACAAGCTAGGAGTGCAATGCAAAAGGAATTTTAATGCTCATGTACAATGCTAGGAATGAACATGTGTGGATGCAAGGAATTAACCGCCACAAGGAGTGCAATGGAGGTCAATCATGTCAAGTCCTAAGTGAAACATTAAGACAAACACTTGGAGTGCAAATGCATGGACTACATATAATGCACAATATACATAATGATCCAAATGCTTCGGAAGCTACATGTTGAATGCAAGTTATGCTTCAAATCACCATGAATCAAGCTAGATACTCACCAATGCATGAGCATGCGATGGATGATGCAAAAGTGTACGAGTTCATGTCTTACATGCAAGGAGAAATCAAATGCACAAGTGTATATGCATGCTATGAAGCAAAATTCACATTCCGACACAAATAAGGCGGCAAAATCCAATTCAAATCAAGGAATCCAAGAGTACAAGTTCAAGACCTAGAATCTACATTGAATTTGCATGCAATTTCATTGTTCAATTTCAAGAAAAGCTGAAAGTTCAAAAACAGCTTAAAATAAGTGATTATTTGAACCTAACACTTACTTGTACTTGAAGTTTGAGTCAAATTGAAGAGGAATTCCTTGTGCTCTTCAAAGAAAATACCAAATCAATGAGGAATTGTTGATAAACTTCAGAATTAGACTTGAATCCTTGAAGAAAAGTTGGAAATCCAATGGAGAATTGGAGAAGAAGAAGAGAAATCCTTGAATCTTGAAATTGAGAAGAAAATCAAGAGGAATTCGATCCTTCCATGTCAGATGTGTGTAGAAGGAGGAGAGAATGCTATAGATTGAAGTAGAGGAAGCTGCGATGGAGAAAAATCGGAAATCGCAGGCCGCGCTTAGCGCGGTGGTCGCGCTTAGCGCGCTCTGTGAAAGAAGCAGGTGGTGCACGGTGGTCCGGTGGCGGCCTGTGGTGGTTGCTTGGAGGGAAAGTTGAAGTTTGAACTTTCTTGAGTTTTTGTGCTTTGGAATTTGAGAGAATTTGAGTGTGTTTGGTAGTGGGAAATTAAGCAAATCAATGTGTTGTTATGATTTGTGAAGAGGGAAATCTATTTATAGCTTTGGATCCTTAATCAACAAGCTAATTGTGATTATCCGAATAATTTTCGTAATTAATCCAAAACAGCCAAATATGTGCGGAATTCGGAGCCGGAATGTAAACAAAAAGTGTCCGAAATGCGATTTTGCTTGAGTGAATCAAAATCCCGACTTGATCCGATGAATGGTCAAGGAAATAGAAATTTTTGAAGTTTCAGCCCCAGTTTTGGACCACTGACACGTGCAGAATTTTATTTGCGCTCCGTGGAGAAAATGCCTCAGACGAGGACCTTCTGATCGAAGTTTGCACATACGTATCTCTAGGACATTTGGAGCTAACAAGATTTGTGAACTTTTGGCACCGGTCTCGTCCCGTTCCGATGAAAATCGAGTGAGATATGATTTTTCAAACCTCGCGCATCAGATGAAAATTGCTCGGTTCAGCTCAGAAATCAAACTCAGAGATTAAAATTCTGGTACCGATCGGTGGGGACTTAGCTCTCGAGTTGCAAATAGAAATTGTAGAGGACCTTGATACAGAATTTTAGAAATCGGTCCCGCTCAATTCCGAGCTTCCAGCTAAGAGATAAAGCCTTTTCGGTGAGCCAAAACACACGGTTCAACACTAAAATCAACTTGATATGCCGGGAAAAATGACTCCTTTGAGATCCTTCCTCACAAAATCCGTTCTTGACTTCCAAACGAAAGTTTTAGATAAACATGAGGGGGGAATTCCAGTCGAGCATCAACATAAAATACTCCAGGGAGTAAGAGATACGCCTTCTGGAGTGCTCAAAATGCGTCGAAACCCGAAATCCATTTTATTGAGAAATGAATTCTCTTTTGGGTGCCATTCGGAATACCTGGAATCTGATATTCCTTATGATGAATGCTATGTATGCGACTACATGTATGTTTATGCAATCAAATTATAAGCCAGAAATGCGAGAAAAAGGAGGGTAAATTTTGGGGTACAACACCCGCCCACTCAGGTTGGATATGAATCTTCGTAGAAAATTTATTTTGCCTAAGAGGGGCCGTAACTCTTTCTTTGTTGTAGGTTATTTTGTCTCCATAATAGCCTTCGTCTTGTTTTGGTTTATTTTGATCCCCTTCTTGTGGACCGCAAAGCCCAAGAAATCTCCAGCCTACACAAAGAAGGCACACTTAAGTGGGTTCATCTTCAAGCCATGTTTTCTCATTCTTTCGAATGATTGGCGAAGGTGATCCAAATGACTCTCCGCTGATACAAATTTTATCACTATATCATCTATGTAAATCTGCATAAAGGATTCGATGAAGTCATGGAAAATATAGTTCATTGCTCTTTGATATGTTTCCTTAGCATTTTTTAGCCCAAAAGGCATAACTTCCCATTCATAAGTGCCTAAGGCTCCAGGGCATCTAAACGCTGTTTTAGGCCCATCTTATTCAACAATGAGTATTTAGTTATATCTAGAGTATCCATCTAACATACTCAAATATTCGAAACCTGCAGTTGAGTCAGTTAGCATTTCTGCTACAGGCATAGGGTACTCATACTTAGAGGTTGCAACATTTAAATCCGTAAAGTCTATGCAAAATCTTAAAGAACCATTTTTCTTAATGACAGAAACTATATTATCTAGCCATTCTACATACCTTGTGGTCCTTATAAACTTGCAGCGAAGAAGTCTTTCAATTCCTGCCTTGATTTTTGAGAGGATTGCTGGCGCGAACCTTCGAGGCATCTGCTTGATGAGCTTCTTTCCATCCTTGATTGGAAGCCTATGTTCGACCAAATCTCTCTTCAGACAAGGCATCTCATCATAATCCCAAGTGAAGCAATCTTTGTTTTGCTTTAATACTTCAATCACCTTGCTCCTAAATCCTGGGCTGAGTTTAGCACTTATGTACGTAACTCTCTTTGCGCTGTTATATCTTATATCTACTTCTTCGAGGGTATCCTGTGCTAGCATCTTCATGCTTGATATTTCTCGAATCCTAAAGGATCTTCATCATAAATAGCATCCAGCCTCTAGTATTGTGCTTCCAAAGCCTGTCCATCAAGTTGTAAAGGTTTGAAGTGATCCCCAGGACCTATTGTGTGTGTTCGTTTTTCTGTGGCTTCGATGGCCATTTTTTTTACTTCGGCTTCTAAATCCTTCTTCAACTTATTTTCGGCTAAGTAGGCCGAAATCCTTTCGAAGAAAGAAGACTCAGTCATAACTGGGGTCTTCGTCAGCCCATCCTGTTGGTCGTACCCCAGGGACTCCTTCTACATCCTCTTTGTCTCCCATAAGTATAAAGCATTCTTATTTTGTTCAAACGCTTCTTCTGCTGGGTTACATGGCCCTATGTTGGCCATATTTCGATCAAAATTCCTTCTATCCACGTGATTCACTTCTGCCATGTAATAACTCTGATCTGCTTTGATATTTTCCATGATTCCGTATTCTCTCCAAATAGAAACTCTTTGATGCATGGATGAGGGAACTTCTCATATTCCAAGTATCCACTCGCGCCCTAACAATAAATTGTAATTGGCCTTGGAGGCAATGACCATAAACATAGTTGGCCTTGTTATTGAGCCAACTGTCAAATCAACTTGTACCACCCCCAAAGTTTGTCCAATTTTGCCTTCATAATTTGACAACACCATGTTATGTGATTTGATGTCTGTATCAAACATTCCAATCTTTCGCAGCATAAATTAAGGCATCAGATTCATTGCTGCACCAGCATCCACTAGGACTTTGTTAATTTCCACCTATTCCACTTTCGCTCTTATGAATAAAGGTTTTAGATGGCCCTTCATTCCTTGATCAGGTCTTTCGAAGAAGGCATTTTGCTTTTCGACAACGTCGTTGTTCATGACATAGTAACACACAGGTCTGTGCTTTGCCATATCTTCTTCTTCATTTTCCTCAGGTTCCTCTATCTAAGTTTCTTGATTATATACATAAGGGAGTACAAACACTACATTACAATTTACATTAAAAAATGATTCCCCATCTGATTCGAAATCATCTGTCAGCATCTCTTCGTCATTTGCAGACATTTTTCGAACCTTGTTTGCGGTGGCTTCCTTCTTTGGAGAGAATAATCTTCTTGTCACTGGTGGTTGGTGCTGGATTCTCCTGCTTCCTTCAATCCTGACTCTCTTTCCGCCTTCTTCATTCGTTGGTGTCTTTGCCACTGGGATCTGGACATTGGATTTTTGCCTTTGTAATTTTCTAGCCTAACCTCTTCTCTTTTCGCCATATTGAACTGTTTTATGTAAGCCATAGCGCTTCTTCCACATTGATCATAACTTCTCCACTTCCCTTTTCCTTTATCAGCCCTTGCTTGGAGCCATCTGTCTGTGGAGATTTCAGCAGGTAATTTGAAAGTGACTCTTCGCGCTCCCTTAGGGTAGGGACTATCAGGTCTCCTGTGTGCACTTCTTGCCCTAAAAATGGGGTTCGAAGGACTTCTATCCTGGTGGTTCCAGCAAGGTGCAAAAGGAATTCTCTCGAAATCCTCATACATCTTTCGATCATACACAACAGCACACCTTGGGCACATTAGACATTCAATTCCATTCTTGTGGCAACGAACCGAGAAGCCCAACAGACTTTCTCCATCCCTTGGATAGACTTTAAACAGTTGATTATCTTGTCTCAAATTCACACCCGTTCGAGCATGCTGGATCCTTTCGAATTATGCAGCAATCCTCTGGTTGCAGATTATAATGCACCTTGGACACAACAACATTTCTCCATTTCTTCTGTGGCAATGAAACAGATAATCATGCAGGCTGCTTTCTCTTTTTGGATAACCCTCTCTCATCTGCTCCCTTTTGATTTAGAGGCACCTATCCACTTCTTCCATATCTGGGCAAGATTGTTTGAGATCAACCATGTGAACTCCCAAATTCGGACCCTCAGTGATCTGAACTTTTTCGAATTTTTCCCTGAGGCCCACAGTAGCCTCTGCCATCTTTCCATCAAAAATAACTGGGCCTTCACGAGCCCTTGCCCCAGTCGAAACATCAAACATCATTGGTTTGGTCGAAGGACTCATGTTGGGGAGACCATCAACAGTCTTCACGTTTCCACCAACCATAACGAAATCCTCTTCTTCTTGGAACTCATCAATCTGATCAATACTTTTTCCTCCAACTTCTACCATATTGATGTCAAGTGGCTCAACATAATTGGTTTCTGCCATCAGCAAGGGGTCAGTGTCAACCTTCATGGGGTTCTTTCATTTGTCAACAAACTTAAGCGTACCCTCCTTGATAGCATTTTGAATTAGATCCCTGAAAAGAAAGCATTTTGAGGTTTTATGGCCTAGGAAATTATGATATTTGCAAAAACCTCTTTTCTTCCGTTGTTTCAACGGAGGAATTTTAATATTGGGAGGCACTATCATTTGGCCATCTTTAACAAGTAAATCGAAAATTTCATCACATTTAGTTATGTCAAATGTGTAAACTTTTTTGGGAAATCTATCATTTTTCTCATTCTCAACAGGATTCTTCCCATTCGATGGGACTAGGACTTTGCAAGAATAAGGGGGGTGCTTGTTTTAATTCTTCCAGATCCAATTTGAGTTGGTCGAATCCATAAGGATCTTGGAAGTCATCTGGACTTTCTTCTTCTGCCTATATGTAGGCTATTCTTTTTTATATAGTTTTTACTAGCCCTGGCCTTTTCAACCATTAATCTTTCTACTTGTCGAACTCTATCTTCAAGTTGTGCCATGTCTCTCAAATAGTGTGTATCTAACTTCTTTCGAATAGAGTTGTCCAGGCCACCAATAGCCATTTTGACCAACTCATGCTCAGGGATCACAGTGAAACATCTAGATTTTAAGAGATAGAACCTATTCAAATAATCATTTATTGGCTCTGTGAATTTCCTTTTAATACTGGCTAATTATTTTATACTTATCTTGGATTGCCCCATGTAAAATTATTCATGGAATAATCTTTCTAAATAGGGCCAAGTATCTATGGAACCTGGATTAAGAGTGGTGAACCAAGTGAAGGCATTTTTTGTCAAAGAACATGGGAAGTATTTTATCTTAAGATTTTCACTATTCGCCAAATCCCCCGCTTCAGTTAAATATCTTGTTATGTGTTTGACTGTTGATTCACTGTCTCCAGCGAACTTTGTAAATTTAGGGACTTTACAATCCCTTGCAATTTAGATTGTAAGATATATTCTCTAATAGGGGATGTATAGTTTGGTCTCCTAAATCCTGAATTCAAACCATTTTGGGTTATGATTCTTTTGATCTTGGCAGTTAGATTATTCTCTTCCATCACATTATCATTTCTAACCCTATGAATGATTTCGTCTGCATTTTGGTCCCTATTTACCATCATTACTCTTCTAGGTTGTTCTTCTTGTATTTCTTGAACTTCCTATTGTTCTACCCTTGCCCCTATATTTCTTCCTTCAACCACCTTTCTAGGGGGTCAAATCTATTCAATGGCAGGTTCTTCATTTTGAACCACTATTTGATTCTGCCTATGCCTTGTAGGCGCATCAGGGGCGCTAGAGAAATCTGTTATTCGAGCCATTTGCACTGAATTCTCCTAGTTAGTTCTATTAATATTTTGAATTAAAGGAGTAAATATGACATTCATTTCGCGGGCTAGGACCCCTATCATATCATGGTTACTATCATCCATCGGTATCTTAAATGCTGCCTAATTATTGGTCGTAAGGGTAGGCATTTGGGTGTAACTTCCTAGACTTTGGGTATTTGGGCCCAAATGATTCATTCCATAACCAGACCCTTGGATTGGGGAAGAGGTTGATGTATTGTGCAATCTTGCCATAAACGAAGTTGGCATTCCGTATGGAGGATTTCGAGGCCTAAAAGCATCAAAACCTAGAGGCCTTGTTGGGGTTGAGTATTGGGCTTGATTTCCTACATATGACAAGATAGGCCCTAAGGACATATTCGTTGGCATCTCCATCGTGTCTGTAGGGATTGTACTCGAACTACCCATGGTTGCAGCGTTTGTGAACACTGGTATGGCTTACGAAATTGGGATTGCACTAGATCCATTGTGCCTGTATGGTTTGTGAACATCAGTCGAACCAGAAATGACTGTGCCTGTCCCTTGTGGGGGATTTTGTCCCCCATCTTGGTTAGTTGTGTTAACCATTCTTTCGGTATGTTTTCTTCTAGGTATTGGTTGGTTACTGTCGGTTATCTTACCACTTCTAAGGTTCATATAACACAACAAAACTCGTGACTCAGAAGATCACAAATGAAACTTAAAATGATTGATAATGAAATTAAAACAAACTACACTTCGACATGGTCCTACTGGGTGTACCAATTTGTTTATAGTGATTTCTAGTAAATAACCGCTAGTCTTCCAAATTATTGATTTTGGTAGCTTACAGGATTGACTAGATTGATCCTAGGACATGTGTCTAAGTGTTCATGTTTGAATTGGATTTAATATTCATATTCCACTTTCTATCTAAAAACATGAATCCTTATGAAACAAAGATTCGATTACAGATTATACAGGCTTCGATTGAAAGTAACAGCGAGATACAAATCGAAACATAAAGATGTTGATAAAATAATGTAAGGATTTATGAGTAACTTCGAACGAAAAGAATTTAAATTGAAAGAAAGACTTTATAATGTGAAATAAATGGTTTGTAAACGAATTAGTAAAGAAATAAAGATTTCTGGAAAGGTATAGACTTGACTGAAAGATAAAGGAATAACTTAAAACGAAACAACTTTTAAAGATAAAGAAATTTAATTTAAAACTTCAAAGATAAACAATGGTGTTTCTATACATACATGTTTCTGCAACTCATTTCCCTTACACTTGGTATTTTGAGTATATCAATTTTTGTACAATAATGAACACACTAAGACTCCTATTTATACTATTTCGACCCTAACGGTCCTACTCTAAAAAGATGCCACATTCGAAGATTTCATAGTTTCTACAATTTGTGGCTTCCACGCGTCCTTCAATAGAATAACGCCTTATATTTGAATTTCGAATCATCCACTATCAAATATATTAAGCCTTCATCTCGAATTTCGAATTTCGAATCTTTAACAAAAATAATCAATTCAAATCTTCTTATTCGAATTCAAAACTTCCTTAGATAAAAAAACTCTAAATTTCCAACGACCATTCGAAACTCCTTCACTTTCAGCAAAAAATGCAACCTCAAGACCTTATTCCCTTCATTCGAACAAAGTCCAAGAAATACAAAGCCCATTGTTTCGAACTGAATAGCTTATCGAAATCACCAAGTAACACCACCTTGGCGCGTTTTGTTTTAAGTTTAATTTTCTGAAGCTAATTTCACATATATATTAATCCTTGTATCATAATACATGGATGTATCACCACCTCAGTGGTTAACCATGCGCGCGCTAGTCCTCTTTGTCTCTCAAGGCGTGGGTTCGATCCCTGCCTTTTGCGTTTTTTCTCAATGTTTTCTGATTTTCACAGGTACCACATACATACAATTGGAGGTGTGTTATTTACAACACATGCAGATGAGACAGTGGTCTGATTTTGGACCAATGACCTATAGGTCCTAGGTTTAAGCCTTGGCACAACCATCCTTATTTTTTAGCACCTATTTCCTTCATATTTTCTATTTCTCTTATTTTTATAACCAATTTAATTTCCTTTCAAATAATTTTAAACTATTTTCTAAAACCCTAAAAAACAATTTAATTTTAGATTTAGGTTTTAAAAACCTTTATTTAATTTTTAGCACAAAAACATTTGATTTTTTTTCATATTCAAATTATTTTTCTTAATTAATTACTAATTAATTAGAATTATGGTTTTCTTAATTAAAATCAACCACGAAAAACTCCAAAAATATTTTTTCCTTTTTATTAGGGTTTAGTATACTTATGTCTTCATTTAAAATATTTTTCTTTTATTTATTTACTGCTTTTCGTATTTAAATTCTAGAAATCAATGTATAGGTTGCAAGGTCATTTTTGTAATAGCGTAGATTTACTTTCTGCCTTTACTTTCTGCACCTCTATTATGTAACTGCCCCAAGGCCATCTAATAGCGTAGGACCTTTACTTTTCTACCCTTAGTTTCCGCATTATTATAAACTATATACATTACTTTGATGTATGGTTAATAGAATTGCATGCAAAGACTAAAATCAACCGTTAGATCACTCTAATAATCAAGACTAAATATCTGAATCAAACACACTCTCTCACACTTACACCCCTCTAGGGCATCCTCTCTTGTTGCATTCGAAATAAACATGGTCATGTCCCTCGAACGTAGGGGGTACCATTAGCAAAGTTGTCTACGAATAAAATCATCACAAAGATCATAGCCCCTCGATGACCCTCGATGTTGCCTACGAATATATGATCTCGTCCCTCGGTTATTGCCTACGAATAAGTGATGATTGTCCCTTTGAAATGCTAAGGTATCCTTACAATATTGCCTTCAATGACCATACAATAACCCTACGCTTGTCCCTTCACATCCAATGGATAGAGTTACCTACCAACCAATGGTATGGATAAGGTTATCCTAAAGGAGAAGGAAAATAACAAGAACGACCTTCTGAGTAGGTAATAAGACTTTTAATTGCTTGCTCCAATCAAAAAATGCTTTTCACACCTCACACTCTTTTCAAAAACTATGTTTCAAACAAACACTTTGTATACATTCCAACGAGAATCATTACAAAGCTTTAAACTTTCAAAGAAACATTTCCAAACACTTCTTATACATTCTTAAGGACTGATACAAGAATCATTACAAAGTCAAAGAGAAATACTTTTCAAAAATACTTTTTAAACCACACAAACACAGAAAGCAAATTTTCAAAAGTGAGCTAAGCAATTAAGAGCCCGTAGATAACTACGGATGGAAATGGTGCTAATACCTTCCCTTTTCATAATTACCTCCCTTACTCAAAATCTATCAAAGGTCTTTCCTGTTCTTTTCACCTTTCCTTTATTGGATAAAAGAAAAGTCGGTGGCGACTCTTGCTATCCGCAACATTTGCGATAAAACGCAAAACAAACATGTCAGTTTTTCCACCATGTTACATATCTCCACAGGCAACACAACATCATGTCCATATGCAAGTCAAAATGGAGTAATTCTTGTAGCTTCCTTGGGAGAAGTTCTACATGCCCATAAGGCTTGATCTAGTGTCTTATGCCAATTTCTTGGATTCTTTCCTATATGCTTCTTGATTAGGCTAATTATTACTTTATTGGCGGTTTTGAATTGGCCATTTGCTTGAGCATAATAGGGAGTAGGAGTTAACAATTTAATTCCAACTTCTTGCGTAAATTCTTGCATTTTTTGCCCAGTAAACACTGATCCTTGATCGCTTGTAATTGTTTCTGGAATTTCAAACCGACACATGATGTGATTTTGTATAAAATCAATAACAACTTCTTGGTCGACATTTGTCAAGGCCACAACCTCAACCCATTTTGTGAAATAATCAATGCCGACTAAAATGTACCTTTATTGTTTTGATGAAGCTTCTTTTATTTCTCCAATCACATCTAAGGCCCATCCCCTAAATGGCCAGGGTTTTACAATTGCATGTAATTCACTTGCAGGAACATGTTGTATGGACCCATGCATTTGGCATTCTTGGAAACCTTTAGCAAACTCAAGGCAATCTTTTAACATTGAGGGCCAATAGACACCTGAATACACCAAAAGCCATTTCATCTTGTGTCCAACTTGATGTACACCACATGCTCCACTATGCACACTCAACACTGCTACATATGCCTTATTTTCTCCAAGGCATTTAAGCAATACTCCTTCAACAGTTTTCTTAAACAATTCATTCTCTATCAAAACGTAAATGAGGGCACGATATTTGATCTTGTGTTCTATCGAACTCGTAGGAGAACGCATATAATCGACCAAAGGCTTTCACCAGTCACTCTCTTGCCCATTGTGAATTGTTAAAATTTGAAAATTTTCAGCATCTACAGCCCCTAAGTTTATAATTTACAAATCTAAAGGAGATAACAAAGTTTCTCAAACTTTCTTTCTTACCTGAATAAACTCTTCGTTTTGATCTGTCTTGTATCCTAAAGCTTCTTGCGCTAAGTTATTAGCTTCTTGATTTTCTCGTCGAGGTATATGTCGAATATTCACTTTTTTCAAATTGTTTGAGTAATATAATGATGACCACAAAGTACATGATTTAAATTTTCTTTGACACATCTATATTATTTTGATACATGTTTAATCACCAATTCAGAGTCTCCTATAATTTCGACATTTCTTGCCCCCAATTCTAGCAGCAGTTTAAGTCTTGCAATTAAAGAATCATATTCTGCTTTATTATTCGTACATATGCCTTCGATTGCATACTTGAACTCTGCTAGAATTTTATTCAGAGAAATTATAACGCCCCATATTCCAGCTCTATTTTTATGGCTAGAACCATCGAAGTATAATTTCTATGGTACTAAATCGACATAGTTTTGGGGAATACCAACCATTCAATGGTCAACAAAGCAACCATTGAAGGGCACATAAGTCAGAGAATACTCTGTTAATGCTAAGGCCCATTTACCAATTCGACTATGTAAAATTGGTTTGGACAACATGTGCTTAATAATATCGAAATGAGAAGACCCATATACATCAACAGGCTTTATATATTGCTTCGGTTTAATACAAGAGAAATACAAACACATGCATAGTTTTTCTATATCACTATACCTAGTTTCAGGATCATTTAGCATTCGACTAAGGTAATACACGTGTCTTTCGACACCTTTTTCATCCTCTTGAACTAACATACTTCCTATAGTCGAATCTGAAGATGCAATATACAACCTCATAGGCCTATGTCTAACAAGAGGTGCCAATATAATAGGCTTCACTAAATATTATTTAATTTTGTCGAAGGCCTCCTGATGCTCCTTTTGCCATATGAAGTCCTCATTCTTCAGTCGAAGTAGTGGTGAAAATAATTTAATTTTTCCACTTAAGTTGGATATGAACCTCCTTAAGAAATTTATTTTGCCCAACATAGACTGAAGTTCCTTTTTGGTCGACGGAGATTTGACGTCCATAATGGCTTTGGTCTTGCTTTGATTCATTTCTATGCATTTTTTATGCACCACAAAGCCAAGAAAGTCACCTGTCTGCATACAAAAAGCACATTTTAATGGATTCATTTTTAATTTATATTTCCTCATTCTATCGAAAGATTTTTGAAGATGTTGCAGATGATTCGATTTATTGTTCGACTTTATTACTATATCATCAATATAAACCTGCATGAAATCTTCAATAAAGTCATGAAACATTGAATTCATTACCCTTTAATATGTTGCTCCTACATTTTTCAAGCCGAATGACATGACAACCCATTCATACGTTCCTAATGCTCATGGGCAACGAAACACCGTCTTCGGCACATCTTCATCTGCAATAAAAATTTGGTTATAGCCAGAGTAACCATCAAGCAAACTTAAATATTCAAAAGCAATAGCAGATTCGACCAACATTTCTGCCACAAGCATAACATATTCATCCTTAGGAGTGGCAGCATCTAAATCTCTAAAATCAATGCACACTCTTAATTTTCCATTTTTCTTAATCACTAGCACTGTATTTGCCAACCATCGACATACCTTGCAGTTCTTATGAATCTGCTTCTGAGGAGTCTTTCTATCTCCACTTTGATTTTCGACATTACTGCTAGAGAAAAACGTCTGGGTGTCTGCTTTACTGGCTTCTTTCCAGCTTTTATTGGCAATCTTAACTCGACCAAATCCCTGCTTAAACCTGACATTTCATTATAATCCTAAGTAAAACAATATTTAAATTATTTTAATAAAGATATTACCTCAGATTTCAACTTTTGGTCGATATTGGCGCTGATATAGGTTGGTCTTTTGTCCCCATCTTCAGGAGCCATTGGATTCTTTTCAAAGCCCAAAGGCTCATCGTTATATATGCAGTCTAGACGCTGCTTATCGATGTTTTCTTTGACCCCTTCATTTTTATCTGGTGGCTTTGGCTCAATAGCCAAAGTAATGTCTTCCTCTAGAATATGTATTTTATTGGCTTCGACAACCATATTTTCTTCAGCCTCTAATGCCGAATTTATTTTATTTTCGGCAATATATGTCGAAATCTTTCTCAGAGCTTCAAGATCAGACATCATTATCACTGATGTCTCCCCAGCCTGTCAGCCAGTTTTCACTATATGGATCCTTCAAAGGTTCCACATCCCACATAAAACCATGAGTTTCATGCCGTTTTAAAGAAACGAATGCCTCATCTAAGTTGGCATACACTTCTTCAGCAGGTGAGCATGGGGAAATGTTAGCAAGTTTCCTGTCGAACTGCTTTTTCCCCATGTTGTTCACATCAGCCATACAGTATCCTTGGTCGGCCTCAATGTTTTCCATAATGTTATTCTCCCTCCAAATTACCAAGAGCGGGTGCATAGAAGAAGGCACTGCTCCAATGCCATGAAGCCATTCTCTTCCCACCAAAAGATTATAGCTTGGCTTCCCTTGAATCACCATAAAGATAGTCGGTCTAGTCACTGAGTTGACAGTAATGTTCACTTGGATCACCCCCATGATGTTCCTGGTTCTTCCTTCATAGTCTGATAGGACCACGTTATGGGATCTAATACCGGTGTCGAATTTACCGATTTTCTTCAGAATATGATGTGGCATGATGTTAACAGTCGCACCACAATATACCAACACCTTATTGATAGAAATACCTTCGACTTTGGCCCTGATCAACAGGGGCTTCAAATGTCTTCTCATAGCCATATCTGGCCTTTCAAAAAAGGTATCTTGGTTCTCAATTGAACCATTATTCATGACAAAATAACATGTTGGCTTATGCAAAGCCATCTCTTCAGCATTGACATCAGCAAAATCTTCTACTTCAGTCGGGAAGTCATACTCTGTAGGGAGAATTGACACTACACTGACCAAAATGTCTAGACTCTCTTCAGAATCGGACTTGAAGTCATCAGTAGCTTCCTCAGAGCATTTAGCCACTGGTCAATTTACGAACTCCCTGATTAGTTCCTTAGCGGATGTGTTGACTTTCACTTTGTACTGCTGCTTCTGATTGTCTACCTTATTTGTAGCAACCTGCCCATCAGTAGCTAGTCTTGCAACCTATTTTTGATGCTGGAAGCGTCTCCACTGAGTTCGAGACATGGGATTATTTCACATGTAATTTTTAGAAACATGGTTGTTTCTTTCAAATTTGAACTCATGTCGGTAGTTTACAGCCGACTTTCCTTTTGCATCTCTAGCAACAACACCAGCATTTGATGCCCCCATTCTTTCTTGAGGCTTAATCCAGGTGCCTTTGGGAGCAGTAGCAGAGGAACGAAACTCCTTGGCTTGGCCTGGGAGTTTCCCATGGTTTTTCTAGGATCCCTTGGATTAGGGAACCTTTGGTTGTTCAGCTTTGTTATACCCCAAAATTTTCCTTTTTCCACTTCTCAAGACAATTCACATATCCATACTCAAGGATTTCACAAGGGTTGACCAAACAAACCCTCTCCTAAGCAATCAAACCCAAACTAGGGTTTGGCCATTCTCAAGTCAAGGTGGGCCTCCCATGCTTCAAATGGTCATCATATCTCATCATATGCTTCAAATAATCTCCATGTCAAATTTATGGCCTTACAAGTCAAGTATGCTCAGTCAATTACTCAGATGGTTGAAAATAAGTTGTATTGGACAAAAAGTCAACTGTGGTCAACATACAGTCAAACTTCATAATTTTTTGTCAACATCAATATTTTGAAGTAATATTCATCATTTGATCAAGGGTTGATCATGATTCCTCAAGGAAAGTCAAGATCTGATCAGAAGTCAAAGTTTCCAAATTAGGGTTTCTCTAGACAAAAGTCAACAGAACTTTGACCAGGCATAACTTTCACATACTTGATCAGAAATTTTTCCACCACAGCTCATTTTAAAGAAAATTCAATTCTCTACAACTTCATGTCTCACAAGCTATGGCATAAAATGCTCCATTTGGAAGATATGGATCAAGACACTACAAGTCCTTCTAGAAAAGTCAACAAAAGTCATCTTTTTGCAAAGAAGTGTATATGAGCATGGAAACTCCAATAAATATTAAACCAAAGAGGTTGTTTAGAAGACATCTTGAGCTTTCTAAAAAGCCTAGGAACACCCAAAAATGTTGAAAATTGAGTAAGATACAAATTGTGCAAGTTGAGCATTTTTTTAGGAGGTGTATAAAGAGAAATACATTGCAAAAACCAAAAAATTTCAAATGGGCCTAAGATTTTTTGATTTAAACTTGATCATAAGATTATCCATGATTACCATGCAGCAAGCCACGCCCTTCACCCTATTTATTTATTTATTTTTGAATTAAATAGCTTAAATTCAAATCTAATTAAATAAAATGCAAAAATAAAAGATAAGGCAAGATGGGCTAGATATTTACATGGCATGGGATCCAAGATAGCTCATTACAAGATGTCAATTTTGTTCAAGAAGATTGAGGGAAGATTGAATATATTTGGAAAGATTCTGTGAAATTTTTCAAATCAAATATTCTCCATTCAAGGAGAATATTTTCTCTCAATGCCTAAACCTAATTTCATTCCTCTATAAATACATGGTTTTCTTACAAGTTCAGGAGGCTGCGGAGACAACCCTTATACGTGCTGCCAACCCCTTGCAAGAACCCTAAAATTCTCAAAAATTCTCAAAAGTTGGCCAAATCGTATTCCAACTTCCAGCCAGATTCAAGAGCTTCCAAGCATCGATTCATGTTCCTGAGGTGCAGTAGGGTAAGAATAGGTCATAATCCATGGTCAGAACATGCTAAATCGTGCCATCCATAAGAATCCATATTCTTGTTTTGTTGAAAATAATATTTTGCTTTTTACCATGTTCTATTGAATTTTGACTATGCTAATGTGTTCATGAAGTCTTTTAGAGCAGGTTTGACCCATCCTCCACAAGTTTTGACGCGTAAATCACTAGATGCCATTGTTAGGGCATGAACTTAGTGAAGATCCGGTTTCCACGATGCAAGTCGTTTTTGGACAAACAAACGCTACCATTAGATTCGTAGCATTCTAATTTGTGGATTTGGATTATTCTTGTTTGCGTTTTCATGCGTTTTTCAGGTTTTTAGCATTTAAGCATGACCGGAGAAGACGACCGGAGCACTGCTCCGGTGCTTCTAACTTAGAGGCTTCTAACCCTTACCTATTTATGGGTTCAGAAGGATGAATGGATGTATCACCGCCCCAGCGGTTCATCTTGCGCGCACTATGTCACTCTCTCTATCAGGTCGTGGGTTCAAACCCCACCTCTTGCAATATTTTTCTTTTTGCCTTGCAGGTTCCCAGAATTTCCAGAAATTACGCCCCAGAAACTCTAGTTTTTGGACCCCTTCTAGCCATAAGTGTCAACTTCTGAGCGTCACAAGCATCAGAAGCTCCAGCTTCTAAGTCTCCAGCAACAGAATCCCAGAAGTTCCAACCCGAATCCCCTCGAGCGGGGAACATGCCCAAGCTCCGACACGGACCCCATCACAAGACGCCGCCCGAAGTACCTGTTACGGACCCATCTTCAAGCCCGAAATTCCAATTTACGGGCACCTCAACGAAACCCGAAGTTCCAACTTCTGGGTGCCTCCAGCAAGAAATTTCCTAGAAAATTCCGACACGGGATGGCTTCCTCCAAGCATACGCCTTTTTTATCTTTTCCATATTTTATTACTTTTGCTAATTTCATAATTAATTAAAAATTAGTAAATTAGGTTAAACAATTAGGATTAATTAGACAACTTCACTAATTTTTTCTTTATGCTTAATTAATTAATTTAGGGTTAGAATTAATTAATATTTCTAGAAAAAAATCAATTAAAATCAATTAGACTTAGGATTATTCTTCATAATTTCAAAATTTTCAAAAAAAATGCTAGGATTAGTTTTCTATTCAGTCATTTATTTTCTCGCATTCTTTTCCAATATTGTAACTGCTCATGGGATGTAAATGCTTTAATTAGGTTTTACTTTCCGCACTCCTATATTATGTAACTGCCCCAAAGACATGTAATAGCGTAGGATTTACTTTCTGCACTTTACTTTCCGCAATTTACTTTCTACACCTATAAACTGCTAGTAATTAGGCATGTATGGCAAGACTAAAAACAACGTAGATCACTTCTAATTACAAGATAAAATTATCTGAATTCAACACACTCTCTTCACACATGCACCCCTTAGGGTATTCTCTCTCGTTGCCTTTTCGAATAAATGGTCAAGTCCTTCGAATATGGGGGTACCTTAGCACTGTTGCCTACGAAACATATCATCATAGTCCCTTCGATACAAAGATCATAGTCCCTCGATGCTGCCTACGAATACATGATCTAGTCCCTCGGTTGTTGCCTACGAAAAGTGATGATCGTCCCTACGAATGTGCTAGGATACTCCTACAAGTTGCCGTCTATGACCATCTGATGTCCCTTCGAACGTCACTTTACATCCAACAAATAGGGTTACCTACCAACTAATGGTATGGATAGCACTATTCTAAAGGAAAGTAAAATAACATGGAAACGACCGTTCTGAGTAGGTAAATAAGTCTCTTTTGCTTGCTCACTCAAAAATCATTTTTACACCTCACATTTTTCTCAAAATTTTTCCAAAACAAAACATTTCCAAACACTTCGTATACATTCCAGCGTGAATCATTACGAAGTCAAAGCGAAATGCCTTTTCAAAAACATTTTCAAACACACACACAGAAAGCAAATTTTAAAAGTGAGCTAAAGCAATTAAGAGCCCGTAGATAACTACGGATGGAAAGGGTGCTAATACCTTCCCTTTTCATAATCATCTCCCTTACTCAGAATCTAACGAAGGTCTTTTCCTAATCTTTTCACCTTCCCTTAATTGGATAAAAGAAAAGTCGGTGGCGACTCTTGCTATCCGCAACATTTGCAATCAAACGCAAAACAATCCAAAGTCAGTTCTCCCGCCGTATTACAGGCTTCGCTTTGCCTTTCTCCAATTGCAATTTCTAAAAGTTTTCAGAAGCAATCTTATCAGTCAAAGCACCACACCTATGGCACAAACAAACTTGTGAGCCCTTGTTTTTGCAATGATAGAGGAAATCCAGCAAATCCTCATCAGCTTTTGGGTAAACATCATCCAGGTCTACATTTGGACTCTCACAGGTGCTTTCCTCAACCATATCATCATCTAGGAATTCTGTTATCTCCACCATGTTGATTTCGACAGGCTCAGCAAACAAATCTTCCTCTTGCCTGAGAGGATCAACATCGATTTACATTTTTGTGGCAGCAAACTTTAGTCGACCTTCTTGCAATTATTTATGCACGAGATCCCTGAAAAGAAAACATTCAGAGGTTGTATGACCAAGATAGTTATGAAATTTGCAAAAACCTCTTTTCTGTCGTTGTTCTAATGGTGGTAATTTATAACTTGGAGGTACTAATATTTGACCATCTTTAACTAACAAATCAAAGATTTCTTCACATTTAGTGACATCAAAAGTATAAGTTTTTTCAAAAAACTTTGAATTGTTTTTCGACAGTATTTTTTCCTTTGGAAGGAAATAGCGATTTATACTCATATACAGGCCCTGGCTTCATTTCAGCCACGTCGACATCTGCTTCAGTCGGTAAAATATAGTCGGCCTCATATATGAGATCAATATCATCATAGTCTATATAGGCTACTTTTTCTTTCTTAGCTTTAGCCTTAGTATTCCTAACCTTTTCTAGTCGCAGTCGCTCAAGATGTCGAACTCTATCAACTAACTCTAACATACTTTTAACAAAGGTCGAATCTATTTTCTTCCTAATGGAATAATCTAAACCGACAGTAGCCATTTAAACAAGCTCATGTTCTGCACTTGGGTAAAGCATATTGCTTTTAATGACCTAAATCTATTTAGATAATCATAAATAGTTTCAGCACACCTTCTCTTAATGTTTGACAATTCGACCAAACTGATTTTTGAATGTCTCTCATAAAATTGTTCATGAAATTTTTTTTCCAACTTAGTCCATGAATCAATAGAATTTGGAGGCAAAATGTTGAACCATGTAAAGACTGCCTTAGTGATGGATGAAGGGAAATTCTTTACCCTCAGGTTTTCATTATTCTCCATATCACCAAATTTTGTCCAATACCTAGCGATATGCTCGACTGTCGATTCCCCAGATTCACCCCCAAATTTAGTATACTTAGGAATTTTCCATCCTCTAGGGTTTTGAGTCTGTAAAATGTATTCGGACAAAGGGGAAGAATATGTTGGCCTCTGAAGTGTAGTATTCATACCATTCCTAGCCATAATTCTTTCGACAATCGTAGTTAGATTATTCTCTACAACTAATTCCTCTTGTCGAATTTGATCAACAATTTGATCAGCCTCTTGTTATCGATGTACTAATACCCTAGGGGGATCGACAACCAAATTCCTTTGAGGCACTGCAACTTGTCCTTGATGGAAAATTTCATCTTCTATTGCCCCCATGTCCATTGGACCGGGCTAGAGCAATGTGGCGCTGTCGAATAAACTGGGGAGCACCCAAAAAATTACACAAACGTGTTAATTGGGCAATCACCTATCGATTTGTTTCAGCAGACCGCCTATTAGTCTCAGCCGACTCTTGCACTATAGGGTTAAATATGTTATCCATTTGGTTAGTTAACATATTAACCAATTCATGGTTACTATCATCCATTTGTTGCCTTTATACCGCTACTGAAGTGTTAGTAAGAGGCGGTACTACAGGCTGAGAAGGCGCTCCTTTATTTTGGTTGCCTCTATTATTTCCTCCTGGTGCAGACCCTTGTAAAGGAGAGTTCACATTTTGAACATTATCTGACACCAATGTTGCATTGGAAGATGACTGATAACCTGACATTAAGGAATACGACATTCCATAAAGAGGATTTGTAGTGCCAAAACGGGGCAGTTGTGGGATTTCAATCATCATGGGCCCTGGACTCACCAGCTGAGTTTGAGGAATAGGCATAATGACTGTAGTCGAAACTGAGACATGTGGATGAGGTAATGATGCATCCTGAGAAACTATTGGATCTGTCGAACTTAATGTTCGTGACGGAACTTCGTCTTCATTACGGTTATTTATTCTGGGTGTACGTCTCCTAGTTGTTGGTTTATTATAATCTTTGGTTAAACTCCCACTTCTAAGTCTCATACACTTATGACATATAACAACATACACTTAGCACTTGTCCCACCGGGTGTGCCATTTCGTTAACTGTGGAAAATGGTAAACAACCGCGGGTCCTCCCAAAGTCCTAAAACTAAGGGTTACTCGCAAGATCGACCAGTTGATCTTAAGACATGTGCTAAGGTTTTTTGAAATTATACTAGTTTTGTCGAAATACTTATCTAAGAAACGATGTTCTAAGACTAAGGGAACATGTATAACGGCTTTCTTCCACACTATGATTAGACTCGACTGGCTGGTGACTCGTGACCGACAGAAAGAGCCTAAACGAAACAATTAACTATTTGATTGCTCACAATATGATTTGACCAACTATGGTGACTCATGACCGGCAGAAGGCTGTGAACTTCAAACTTGCTTGTTCTTAAACGAAGTACGTGTCGAGTGACTCCTTTGTTAACTCGAAACTTGTAACGAAAAGAGAATCAACATAAACGAAAATACAAAGAGATTGCTGAAAAGTAAATAAAATGCAAGTAAAAGTTTCATAAGAAATGACTGAAATATAATGGTTTTGCATTTAAATAAAAATGATGATTCATGTACATCAAGCACTTCTCAACTCTTTGCTTCCTAACGCTCGGAATGAACAGAGTTTTTGCAAGTGATTTGAGTATACAAGTGAACACCCAAAAATTACATTGAAACTACTTATCTATAGTATTTACAAAGTAACTGCCTAGACATAATCGACGAATGACATTTGAATCCTAAGGAAACCGCTTCACCAGATGCTGCCACCTATTTGGCGCTTAAACGAGTTACAAGCTGCTAGCAATTGCTTGGATATTTTGAATTTTGAATCTTCCCGCTTCTGACTAAAAACCAACCACTTCTGACTTGCTTCGACATGCTCCCTTTTTGACAAAAGAAAAACAACAGAAATTCTCTAAGTCCACAATCCTCTATGGTCGACAAGACCAAATTCGACCATTTCCTTCACTCTACATGCCTTGTTCGATTCGACCAATTTCCATATATTTTAACATGTTCTACTTCTGGTCGACATAACTCCACTTTGACATTTTGGCTTAGTATTCTCCTTAATCATTGGTTTATTTAATTTGCTAAAACCAAACCTTCAAACACTTTGCTCTCAATTTCTAAAGGTCCTTATTTTAGAAAGTCACCCTTAGCTTATGAGAACATCCTCAATTTATACACGTGCTCGAATACCTTGATATTTTTCAAAGTAACAAGACCATAATAATTTTTTACCATGTAAATAACAAGATGAATATATATTCACAAAGTAGTAAACCTGGCCTTTAAACTCCCACTTATCCTTCCACTATAAAGCTGGAAAAAAGTTGTGAATACACCTTTCTTCCAAATAATTATTGTGCCTCATATAGCCCCATCTAAGTCCTTTGTCGTCCATTCCATATCTTTGCTTCCCCATAAACTTGAAAACAGAGCCTCAGTCGTATTCTTTGATTTTGTTTCCTGAATAAACACCATATATGCGCTTCCTCTACTAATTATATTTCTAAGTTCCCTTATTTTCGAGGAACTTCCACACCCTCTGATGTTAAAAGACATTATATTCCTTCTTCACCAGTGTTTTTCTTTTCCAACCTCGCCTTCAAACCCTCAACATCTCTTCTTTCCATACCCATAACCGCTTCCATAAACAAATCGTCTGTTTCCCCCATTAATTACTAACATAGTTAGTTCTTGCCACACCTTTTCTGCCATATTCATCTCCGACCCCTTCTTCGAACTATCGCTCCCACAGGGTATGTTAACTCCCTAGACTGAATTATTGTTTAACATCGACCCTTCAGAAGTTTGAGAATAAACCCATTTGGATATTTACCCTATTGAGGATCCACCTGTTGAACTTAATTTAGGTTTTGGACGACGAAGAACTGAGAAAAATGATTTTGAGATTTCAACATTGTTATTGTTTTCCAGCTATTTTGATGCGTCCAAACTTGAAAATGTTTTCCACTCTTGACAATCTCTTAAGTGACTCTAGACCCTCCCCTCACACATCACACCGTCAAGGCTATGGGCCTTTTTTTCCCTCTTAACTCGGGCCTTGTTAAATGGGTACTTCTTGTTAACCCAATTCTCTAGGCTCACTTCAGAGTCTATTTTTTTTGGCACCCTGGCCCACCAAACCCCTGTTACCCCCACCCAATCACCAATTTGAATTCCCTAGATATCATTGGTTAACTTCTCATCCGGATTAATACCATTGGTCACATCATTTTTCTTTTTCCCAATACTTTTTTCCTCGTTTCCAAAGCCTTCTAGAACATCCTTTCATCCTTCTATGGTGCCACATGTACCTTTGGAGCTGCATTTAATGTTTCACTTCTCACAACATGTCTCACCCCCACCAAACTATCAATATTTACCACTGACTCTTGGACAAAATAGCCGTCAATATCCTCATCAGAAATCCGAGAAATCCAACCTCTGGTATCCTCATCAGAGCTATCCTCTGAAATGTTATCATCAAACTTGTTACCACCATGAACATTCAGTGTGATTCGCGTGGGACCATGGGAGTCCTCAATAACCTTGATATTGAAAACATTGTCATTAATGGAGATGGTTGTATGTTTTATTCAACACCAAACAATATTTTGTTCTCATAAGAATTCTAGCAACATCCATATGCTTCAAACACCCTAGCATGCCATGCATGACAAGGTATACCCAAAAGCTCTCAACAACGTTAATCTTTCATTATCAACCTCATAAGACTTCAATGTCCTTATATCAATGAAATACTGATTAATCTAATCTGATGCTTCTTCGATCAAAGCTCTCAAATCCCCTTCCTCTCTTTCTTCTAGCAGGTAAGGATGAACACTAGTATAGATTTAAGTAGTGGAAGAGTAGTGGACATCTTCGCCCTTAAATCTCCATAATCACATGTTTTAATATTTTTTAATTAGGGAAATGCTAAACAGAATACTTGGGACACTCTTTAAATATTAGAGAAATGCTAACCAGTGTCCTTGGGACACCCTTTAAATACTTAAAGTAGTAACATTTTTTAAGAATCTGTGTAATCAATACATTGGAAACTGGAATAATTAACTTTTATAGAGAATGGTTTCTTTATTTGATATTCTTAAACACTGCCTTTAGGACACTGGTTAGCATGACCCTTTTAATTATTTATTGAATGGACTATATTTCATTGGAGGGTCATTTGACGGAAGAGAATCCACTTCCATTATAAGCACACACATTAAATATTATTTTTGACATAAACTAACAATAAAATTTATCATCTATCTTACAATATGTTACTTCTATGTTTAGGTGTCGTCTACGGTCTCACTTAAGCAATGATGTTTTATTTTAATTTTTAACAAAATAGCGATTGGTTTATACCGTCACAATTTTTTACTGTTTATTTTATGACTTTTCTAAACCGTCACAAAACTTTTATGTTTGTTCCTTACTTGTTCATTTTGTGACGGTTTTAATTTGTCACAACTTTTATTGTTCATTATGTGAAGATTTGAAACCACCCCTAATTACTAAATAAAAAACGACATTACTTATGTGCGAGACCTATTTAGGTCTTCACCGTAATTTGACCTTAACGTCTTCGCCGTAGCATGGCCCTCACGTTTTTTGTTTGGCAAAGTATCTAGAAAGCTTGTTCGGTTCTAACTTTGGGTAGTAGGTGGAGTATAGATGACGGTAGTCATATTATAGTTATGCAAGATCCTTGGCTTAGTGGCAGTATTGAAGAGAAGTTGGGTGGGCCTAAGCATCAAGGTATGTATGTTATTACTGTAAAAAAATCTTATGATCCCAAATGCTAAACAATGGGACATAGGTACTATAAGTAATCTCCTTGACATTGCATATACAGAAAGAATTTTACAAGTCCCTTTGTTGGAGGAGGTTAAAAAGGATAAGTTGATTTGGAATGAAGAGTAGGATGGGTTTTATAGTGTTCGGTCTGGTTATAGAAGCTGGATAAACAATTTCAGGCGGCAGAAGAATAATATAGTGGATGAGGATTGGATTAGTATTTGGAACATAAAAGCTCCAACTACGGTTAAACATCTTTTATGGAGAGTTTGCAGGGGTTGCCTTCCTACTCCGGTGAGACTCCAACAACATTATGTAATGTGCCCGTTAGTTTATCAGTTGTGTGATCATACCACTGAGGAGGAGTGACATCTGTTTCTAGGATGTAACTTAACCAATCAGTGTTGAAGGGCGGCAGGTTTGTCTAATCTTATAGACTCTCGTATTCACATGTTTTAGGATATGAAGTCTCTTATTTTGTATATCTGTAAGAAAAAGGATAAATGAGTAACCGGTAGATTTGTTGTTATGTTAGACGTTATTTGGAAGAATAGAAATAAATTTATTTAGAATAATGAGCAAGAAGAAGCGTCTAAGCTGGGTTTATGTGCATTTCATAGATGGAATGATTGGTTTCAAGCTCATGATGTTATGGTTAACAATGCACAAATTATCCACCCGCTGACACGGAGTCCTCCATTTGTGGGTCGGCTGAAATGTAATGTGGATACGGCTTTTAATAACAACAACAACATTTATAACAGAGGATGGTGTGTGCGTAATCACTTAAGCAATTTCATTGTTGCAGGTACTGCTTGGGATCCAGAGATTCTCACTGTTATCGAAGCTGAAGATTTAGCCCTTAAAGAAGCTATCCATAGAGCTATATCTATGCAATTGCAACATGTTACTTTCGAAAGCGATTCTCAACAACTGACCCAAGCAATTCACTCTTTATGTAAGGGCGATTCAGAACTTTGTCTTATAATTTAGTTCATCTCTAGTTTATTACATAGTTTTCCAAACTTTGAGATAAAATTTGTTAAACGTCAAACAAATATAATTGCTCACTCTCTTGCGAGGACGACCAATTCTTAGACTCGATGTAATGTGTTAAATTTGATTCCTCGTTATATTGAACATCAATTAACTAATGAAATGCATTAAGTTTATTGTTATAAAAAAGTCACAATCACTAGACATAATTCATTTTGTTTTTTGAAGAAGTTAAAAAGTCACAATCACTGGACATAATTTATTTTCTTTTTTTACATAATCATTTAAAACAAAAGAAAAATCACAACTGAAAGTTATTAAGTAATTCAATGATTAGCTTTTAAATTTGACAACAATAACAATAATTATGATAAAAATATTAGTACTAATTAACATCCCTTTTAAATAATAATTTGTAAAAGCAACATTAATTACTAACATATTTTTTCGACTCTGTTTTTTTTTTTAATAATTATTTCACAATTTGATGTATATAAGTCTAATATTTAAGGATAGAGAATAGCAAAAATATAAACAAAATGAGGGAGTGTGGAGGATGGTGTGGCTCGAGGAATGTTTATGGGATCGATTATTTATTTAATATTGCTTATTCTATGTGGTTGCATAGAGATATTCCTGTCCATTTGTGTCTTTTATAATTTTGTAGTAGTACTTCCTAATTTATTTTCTTATTAATATTTGCAACAACTACATAACATCACAGGTGTCCAATTTAAGACAGCTTTGCCTAGTTATTTTTTAATCATCGAGACCTTAAATTGACCGACCCTGAAAACAAAACATCTAATTATTATAGTACATCTTTGTCCAAATTAACAAATCCATGCTAGAAGATTATATTTTTATTTTAAGCCAGCATTGCATTTATGTTCTCTAGGTCGGTGACATAAATAGGTAAGATGTTTTTTTACTTTAATATTTTAAAATTTGATTTACGTAAAATATTAGGCATAACTTTGTTCACACTGAAGGTCAATTTCTAGGTCAAGTCCCGGCTCTGATGGATGCAAAGAATCGTCCTAGTGAAAAAAACATGTGTTTATGCCTTGAGTTGAGCCATTTTGGTCTATTTAATGGCAATTGTTCCACATGATTGCTCAAAATGTCGACGACTTCAACCAAAATTTCATTATAAAGTAGAAGTTAGGTCTTGCACGTGTTTATGGATGACATTTGTATTCAAATTCACTTTTAAAATAATAATAATTAAAATTCAAAGAATCAATAAGAAAATATGTTGATATAATTATATATAATATCAATTTTTATAAAATAAATAAAAATAATTATAAAATGTGAAAGGTTGTTTAAATTTAGATTGTATATTTCATAAAATTTTAAAATAATTAATATACATTTGATTAATAAAAAAATTTTCAATTGATTTAATTTCACACACACACACACACACACACACACACACACACATATATATATATATATATATATATATATATATATATATATATATATATATATATATATATATATATATATATATATATATATATATATATATATAAAATATTTTAATGTAATTTTTATAATAAACATATTTATTATTTATTTGAAATTTTAATAATAAATTATTTGTGTTAAAAATAATAGACATTAACATGATCTCTTTATTTTTATTAATCTTAACAGTTTTAATTTATCATTTAATTATTTATAGGAATATTTTTTATATAAATAGCAATTAAAATCCTAAATTAATGAAAATCGAGAGTTAAGATTTGAAATAAGTCTTTTAAAATATTCTTAGATTAAAAATATCTCTTATATATATATATATATATATATATATATATATATATATATATATATATATATATATATATATATATATATATATATATATATATATATATATATATATATATATATATATATATATATATATATATAATAGTACTAAGATGATATCAATTTTTTCCCAAAAAAGCTATATTTTTCAATAAAATCAACCTTTGTAAAGATATAGTATGCTTATAAGATATTATTTGAATTCTTTGCTATTTATGTTTTATTATTTATTTTTATTTAGACGAATTATTTTTTAATTATTAATTTTCTCAAGTTTATATCTCATACTTTTAGTATAGCTACACATTTGTATATTAATCATTGATAAAACAATATTGTATAAAATTTTAATTAAAAAACAAAAAATTTAAAAGTGCTCTGTTAAGATATACTTAAGAAAAAAAGCAAGATCACAATATTAGAAAAAATAAGATAAATAAATAAACATTTTTATTTAATCTCTTACTACTATTCTCACATCTCAAATACAATACTAATTTTTACAAATATCTTCTAAATAATATTATCATTAATTTTTTGTTGATCATATTATTTATTATTATATTAATTATTTCCAATAGTTATATATTTATACTCATAAACTTATATGTTAAAATTTTAATATTTCTACTTATTATAAATAATTTTTTAAATACTATACTATTTTAATTTTAAAAAAAAAAAAATTAAAAGGTAAATATAAATATATTCAAGAAAAAACTGTATTATTGTAAGCTTCAAATACTAAGATAAATACATTCTAAAAATAAAATCTTAAGCATGAGTTGTATCATCATTTGATAAAAGTTATTAAAAAATCTTTTACTTTAATTTTTTAGTCAAAATTAAAAATTAAACTTGATATAACAATGTGTCATTATCAAGTCATTCTATCATATTTTCTTTCCATATCATTATATAATTTTATTTATATTCATTATTTTATTAGAACTCTTCTTATTCTCACCTCTAAAATTCTATATTAAATTTTATAACTTTAATTAATTAATATTAATATTATCATTATAATTTTTTTTTGTTTCTTACACAATCATTGATTTTATAATTTCAATTATCTTTATTTAATCTAAATACAATGAAAGTTCATTATTAAAATAATTTTTAAACAAAAATAATAATTTTGTTTTGAAAAAAAATAAGTCTCAATATATAAATTTTAAAATAAATTTATATTTTTTCATAGGACTATAAAATATTATAATTATATCATATTTATTATATTTTAAATTTGAAAAAATATGTGGGATTGACACATAAAAATTTAATTAGGGTTTCATCATGATAATATTAGATTTATATTATTTAAATATTTGTAACAATATTTTAAAAATTAATTTATAAAAATGACACTTTTATATATAATTTGAATGGATATATACATATACAATATATTTACACTGAAAACACGTAATTATTATTCTTATACAGAATACTCTCCTTTCTCTATATGACTTTTCCTTCAACTATTTAAGATGAATGGAAATTAAAGTTTTTACCATATATGGGAATTTTATCATAGCAAATATTGCCAAACATATGCTTATTAGGTGACATATATACAGCTCAACATGTTGGCTTGGCAGTGTGGTTAAGAGAGGATAAGAGACAAAAATGCAGAGAAGGATTTGGGTGTGCACTCGAGCTAGGGTTAAAGAAGGAGCTGTCATTTCTTACATTGTTGTTTTGTGTATTTTGGGCAGTTTGTATGGTAAGTGTCCGACACGAGGGTGCGGCCCTTGCTCGGATGATTGTCCAAAGTATTAGCACCGGTGTTCCCTCATTTCTCATATTTTTCCAAATGACCCATTCCTTTTCTCATTCAACATTATGTAATCTAGCTATACGTACTATCTATCTTCTATGTTCATAGTACTCTCTTATCTTAGTTTTTGAAATGACATTTCATGCATATTGTTCATTTTATCGCTTTCTACACGTGCTCATCATCTTCAACATGCATCCCTTTTTGTACTTATTTTCAAATTTATTTCACTTTTGGTTCTATTCCCCTTCCTCCATATGTCATTACCCATCATGGTCTTTTCCATTTCTCCTTTGTCTTTTACTAAATTAAACTAGAATTTTGAAATCAAACTAGAATAATCCTCGAGTGGTAAATCGTACATATAGTGGTTTGATTTTTTCCTCTAAACTTGTTATTGAATCGGAGTAGACATTTTTCAAATGTTGTTAGTGATATAATGGATCTAACAATGGACTTTGAAAATGATTTTCTAGTTTTGTCTAATGGTGAAGGTGTACAAGCATGCATTCTGATATTTAAGACAATGATGATCGTAAGCGTGAGATTTTAAGTTAGAATTATGTATAGGTGAAATGGATTTGTCTTTTAACCTTTATAGCAAATCTTTAGGGTTTGAGACCCTATATAATCTTTTTCAAAGGACACATATCTCAAAAGACATTTGTCAACAACGACTACAATAGGAGTGTTAAATAAATTATTCAGCAGTTGAATGCTTGTAATGGAGTGTTGAATGAAGTATTGAAAATGATGTGAATTAATTGGTATTGAAAAGATTCAACATGTTAAATGAGAGAGAGTGATGACCTTTGCAAAATCTTATTGGTTGTTGCGATTATTTAGAATTTTAGTGTGTTGCGAATGGTGGTGGGATAGGGTGTTGAATTTTATTAAACAAAACTATTGTACTGAGTAAAAATTGAATGAATATTGAATTATTAGATGGAAAAAAGAGAAAATGATATGGAGAATAAAAAATAAAAAGTAGAGTGTTGAATAATAAAATTTTTGTAGATAGTCTGAATGCCACACAACCTTGATCCAATACAACAATAAGGCGAGTGCATCTTCTAAACTAAGTCTATCACGTGTCTCAGATTCATGTGGGTTAGCAATCACCCCGACCAAAACAAATATAAAGAGACACCCTTTAAGAAAACTCTAACAATTCAAAAAAATTATTAAAAAACACATTTGAATGTTGAAGATATCTAAGGATTTTTTAATAGAATCTAGCGAGTTTTTATAAATAACTTCAAAAGATAATATAAGTAATTTTGATAATGGATTTATATGGTCAACCAATCATAAAAATAAAATGTATATAGCTTTACAACTTTAACGCTTGCAGGACTCTGGAGTAGTAAAATTGACCTAATATTAAGACAACTTATATATGTTTTTGTTCCGTTCTAGAATTTGAAATGGATGTAATCAGTTGAAGAAGATGAGCATGTGGTGTTGATCTCTGGTACGATGGCATGGGGTAGACCTGCAAGGTTAACATTCAAACGTCTAAGTTTGTTCAACATTCAAGATGAGTATAATGAAAAATAAAGATCATAAGAATGTACCTTGCATTTTGGGTGGAATCACTTTTATACCTTAGATCAAATGGAGTGGATTTGAGATGAAGTGGGTCTCAGCTTATTTGGGCCTTTGGTCGACCCATGACACTTTTAATAAGGTTAACATTTGGTCGATTATGGGCTGGTACAACTGACCTATATGAACAAGTTTGACGCTTGGTGGATGTTTCCCGATAATACCGGCCTATCATGTAAACAAAATGTCTAGATCATAGTTGACTTGACGCTTGTTGAAATGTGGACTAGTGTGGATGGCCCAAACACATAATCATTTATTTATGTCAAGGTTTACCTCAAAGGAACATTCATCTCATGACTGAGCTTGAAGGATTGTTCCATTCAAAGTCGACCCCGGAGGACATTTCAAATTAAGGTTGACCTTGATATTATTGTCCTTATACCACATGTTATGCACGTACGGTAAATGCGTAAATGATGTGCTCTAGATCTCTGCATCTTATAAATATGAGCTAGTATAGTAGTGTAAAGGTTAAATTTCCAATCCCATATATAGGGTACGAACAACTAATGTAAAAAGGGAAGAATCATGATAGGGTGGGAGAGAGCCAATACACCCTTCGTCTTCATATGGGAGATTGGTAAATGTCACATTTTTTCACCTAAGGTTAGGAGTTTGACTTATGGTTCCACCAATTTTATATTTCCTTTTTAAAAAAAAATTATGAAGAGTAAAAACATCGTCCTTAAGATAATTTAAACATAAAATTAACCATAATATTAGCTAATAAGGGAAACTTGTTATTGGCCAAGATCCACGAAGAAATATTCGGGATTCATATTGGCGGAATGGCTTTAGCCGAAAAAATACTAAGGGAAATTTATCCAGAGACACGGGCCTTTCATCCACACCTCGGCCAGCTTGCTCAAAACTATCATCTCTCCATGGCCATTCTTGCTATCGAGTGTGGATATATAAGGTCCATTTCCACTCGCCCCTGGCCAATTGAAATTCCTAATCATAGGAGTTGACATCTTCACTAAATAGGTCAAGGCCGAGGCAGTGGTCATGATCATGGCTGAGCAAGTACGTCGTTTGTACTGGAAAAATATTATATGTCACTTCGGTCTTCCTTGGATTTTCATCTCAGATAACGACACTCAGTTCTCCAGTTCCATCGTGATTGACTTTTGTTCAAAATTGGGAATACAAAATACATTCACCTTCGTAGAGCATCCACAAACAAACGGACAGGCCGAAGCCTCCAACAAGGTGGTACTGATAGGGATGAAAAAGAAACTAGATTAAGCAAAAGGTTTATGGATGGAAAAATACATTAGGTGTTGTGGTTATATCATACTACCCCACAATCTAAACCTAAAGAAACCAATTTCTGAATGGTGTACAGTTCCGACGCCATGTTACCAATCGAGATAAACACACCAACATGGCAAAGAGCACACTACAATGATGAGAATAACCAAGTCAGTTTATGGGTTGATGCTAACTTGCTCGAAAAAGTTCGAGAAACGGTGCACATTCAAGAATATATTGTAAAATAGATAGTGAAGAGGTGATACAACACTCGGATAAGACCGAGAGCGATAAAAAGGAGATTTGGTTCTACAAAACTTCACCGATCCAATGAAAAAAGGAAAATTACAACCTAATTTGGAGGGCACTTTCTAAGTCAGACCGAAACTATCCCATGGAGCCTACCTGCTAGAGCATCTCAACGGGACCGAGATTCCACGCACCTGGAACACTGAAAACCTAAGACACTTCAATTATAAAGAAGGGAATTCGCTTTTCTAAGTTTTTTATTTTCATCTAAGTTTTTTATTTTTTGTTTTCCTTTTAATTTTATTCGAATTTTATGCTAAATATGAGCAAATAAAGGTGATCGGTAGCAACACTCTTTTTCCCTACAAGGGTAAGGTTTTTAATGAGGCACTTCCGCCAAATTAATAAGAAGACCTTATTACAAGTGACTAAAACCAAGACCCTCTCCAAGGCACCACGTGAACCTTGGAGGGCTCTGCGTGAGTTAAAACAATACCCTCTCCCAGGGCACAACATGAACCATGGTGGGCTCTCTGTGAATTAAAATAAGACCCCTGAAGGGGGAACCACATGAACCTTGGTGCGATTTCACCCTTACATCCCATATATTGCATGACGAGATTGGACAGTACGGAGTCTGAACAGTTTCTCCGTGTCCATTTTAAACGTTGAACCATCTGGTAAATCTGATGAAACTAAAACAAAATTACATAAAATTGAGTATCCAAGAATGAATTCTAGTTAATATTAAAAATATTACAACACAAAGACACTAAAAAAAACATAGGCTTGAAAGGATCAAAACATCATATAAACTAAGAACAACTTCACTTAAGAATTATTCTATGGAGGGGGCTGAGTAGATGCGTCATCTGAAGGCGTGAAAAACACAAGAAAGGGGGTGTTTTAATTGGGTTTTATCCTTTGAAAAACTTTTGCCTTTGAATACAATCCCTTTGAATATGCTTTGCTTTGATGAATGGCGGAAGATAAGAAGGCAATAAATAACACAATATTTTTATCCTAGTTCACTTGAAACATCAAGCTACTCTAGTCCACCCTTCCGAGGTGATTTGCCTCTCTCCACCAAGGACTTAATCCACTATAACTAACAACCTCTAAGACTAATTGTCCTAGACTTCTTGAGAATCTGACCCAACTGGTCTCTCAAGGAACAATCAAACAACAGTTTGATAACAAATTTTGTTACAAGTAAATATGTTTCTATACAAGATGATTATGTAAACATATTTTTAGTACAAAATGACTTGAATGAATTTATAGATTTTTACAAAGAATAGAGAGTTTATGCGCAGAGATTTTCCTCTTGAATTAGTAGTTGTTTCTTCAAGTCTTCAAGCTCTTATATAGTGCCATGCATGATGTAACCATTGGAGGGTACATTTGGAATATGCGATTTGTGGTGGCTTGAAAGAATGTGGGGGACAAGATCGTATGCAGCGTTCGTTCTTCAGGGTAGTGGAATAAAACATTTTGTTTGTACCATGTACTGTTGTACCATGTTAACGTTATCTTCTTTCCTTCTGCACTTCAGAGGCTTCCGCGAGCAAGAGTTTAGAAGTGGAGATTTAAATTCTGGTTGATCAAAACTTTAAGTCTTCAGAATCTTCAGATCTTCCTCTTCAGAAGCTTTAGCACTTGGTTTTGAAGAACCTCGTATCGTAACCAAAGGTTAAAAAAACTTAAAGTCTTGGAATCTTCAGAACTACATTCGTCAGAGTCTTCACCACTTGGTCATGTAACCTTGTATTGTAACCTAAGTTCAGAAGAACTTCAAGTCTTGGAATCTTCATAATCACATTCTTCAGAGTCTTCAGCACTTGGTCTTCAGAACCCTTTGTATCGTAACCTAAGTTCATAAGAGCTTCAAGTATTTTGAATCTTCAGAGTCACACCTTCAAAGTCTTTAAGCACTTGGTCTTCAGAACCCTTTATCTTATGAAATTTGAGTTTTTAGCATCTTAACATAAGTCCAACTTATGTCTTTAGATCTTCTGACTGGCTTCTTCAGACGAACGTATTAGAGTAACTTCAGAGCCTTATGGAGCTTTTCCTTGCTACTCGTTAACAGAACCTTTATAGCTAAGAAGCAGAATGTATTCTCTTCTAATGTCTTGGACAAGTCACTCATCAGAAGCATAACCTATTTGTTTATCTTAAAAATACAACAAACATTAGAGTAACAAAAATTATTCACTCAAACATACTCTTTGTTATCATCAAAACTCAAAGACATAATTGCAGAACCAAATCTTGTTCTAACAATCTCACTATTTTTGATGATGACAAAACCATGTATTTTGATGACACAATTTTGCATAATATCAGAAGAAAGTTAAACAAGAGAAAGGTAAGGACTACTTAAAATTTACATGAAAACTCCCCCTGTATCACCGACTTGGTGAAAGATCAGAACTTCTGACTAAAGACCATCTGAGAAATAGCTCCCCCTAGTTCCAACAGATCAGATAAAAGATCTTGAGAGTCTTGATTCTCGAAGACACAACGTCTCCACTGAGAACTTGATCTTTAATGTCACTCAGACAAGTTCCAAAATATCCTATTAGAATTTGACTTCTGACTAACTCTTTTAGAGTATAGTGTAAGGAGTCAGATGCACAGACTTTCTTCAAATTCTTGAAAAATCCTGAAAAAGAAAAACAACACAATTCTACCAAGAAACAACAGTTTATATTTGGTTAGAAATGCCAGCATCATTTTTCAGAGAGTTTGATCATTGAGAATCCAAATTACTTCTTTAACTACTCCCCCTTTTTGTCATAATTAAAAAGTTATATTTTAAAAACGTGTGAAAAACACATAAATAAAATAATAGACAAAAGAAAAGTGTTTTCATTCATTAAAGAGATCAAAGATATTCAGAAGGACTTTAAAACAAAAGGTTCTTAAATAGAAAGCCAACAACATGACAATGATTTAAAAAAACATTGAGTTTAAGGGTTCGAATGAGAGGGATTTGGTCCATTCATCTTCTGAAGAATAAAAGCTAGCATGTTTTGAACATTATCATTAACAGTCTACTGTTCAACTAGACTTTGTTGCACACTTCTTTGTTCAGCTTTCAACTCATCCAGAGTAGAATTGATGTTATTGATCTGCTGTTGGGTTAAGGGCTCAACCAGAGCAACTTGAGAAGCTTCAATTGCCTTCTTTGTCTCAGCAGGAAATCTATCCTTTTCAGCCTGGACTATGGCATCTTCTTCAGCTTTCACCCTTGCCTCTTCTTCCTCTTTCCTTTTTGCAGCCTCAGCAGCATCTTGAAGAGCCTTAGCTTATGTTTCCCTCTTCCTTTTAGCAATAAGCTGGAAGACACAAATTCCTTCAAGTTCGTCTTCCCTTTGCTCAATAAGCTCCATAACTGAAAATCAAGAATTGGCAAAGAAGTTGAAGATCCTATCAACTTCATTCTTTATCTAGAGCTCACAAGTTGTCCAAGAGGCATCCATATTCTTGTGTGAAGATCTAGTCCTAGCCTCTTCATTGAGCTTGGCGATCTTCTTCTTTGCTATTTTCTTGAATGAATAAAGGCATTCATCCAAAGTTCTGGGGTAGGGTTTCTCATAAATAACCAATGACAGATCAGAAGACGGATGTTCAGATGCATTAGTGATTTCCAAAAGCTTAGACATCAATTTTGATTCTTCTAAAGGAATCACGAGGATTTCAGGATTGTGCATTGAATCTGATGCTTCCATGCGTGCAGATTCATCTCTTTTTGAGGGAGAAGCAATGTTATAATAGACTGGGCTTTGAACAGAGAGAGATGATTCTTTATTGAATAAGGCACAATGAAGATTGGAGAAACTACACGGAGATTCTGAGATATGGTTTTCTAGAAGAGATGGTGTAATGAATGGGAGGGAGGTATTTTTTGAAGAAGATGAGATGGGAGTCACAATGGATCGACTTGATGTTGATGATATTGCAGTTTCAGTTGTTTGGTTAGTGACTTGATGATATGGAATTTGAAGAGATGTAGAGACATTTGACATGGATGAATTTAGAGAGATTGTAGTGGAAATGGATTTTGAAATTAATGTGGCCATGGTGAATGGGTTTGACACAAAATTATTAGAAGGTTGGGGTGCTGGGGATGGTAATGAAAATGACGGTGGTTTAAAAGAAACAGAGGATAAAACAACTAAAATTTGAGGAATTGGATCAGAAGAAGTGAAAGTTAACTTACTGGATTGCTTTTCTTTCTCTTGATGAGCATTACTCGGAGTTTTAATCTTCTTCTTCTTCTTCTTCTTATTTTCTGGATCAGACGATTTAGATCTTTTTTCCTTTTTCCAGTTAGGCGTTCAACTTCATTAGAAGGTAGTGAAGAATAATCAAAACTCGACATGTCATGTCCTTCTGCATCTAGCATCCTTACATATTTTGCAACTGCTTCTACAGGGTCTTTCTTTGTTAAAAGAGGATACTCAGTGATACTTCTTTTGACGGAGAAATAATTCAATGTTTTGGTTTCAGGTTCTACAACAATTTCATCAATCATTTTCATATTCTTCAGATTTTGTGCATTGAAGTGATCTCCAAATGTTGATGATAAATCATATGTACATTTGGCTTCACCAACTAAGAACTTTACCAACCCACTTTCAACAAGGATATCTGTCAGAAGTCGTCCATAAGGAATGTAGGTATAAATATTTTTATTTGGAAGTGCAGTATTTCTTGTTTTTCTGATGGAATCCCTCAAATAGTTGAACATAATTAGAGGAAGATTTATCTTTTTCTTGGTCAGGAGATAATATAGCCTAAACTTCTTATTTACATTGAAATAATCATAGGATCTTGATGGAGGCCTATGGTTGTGTAGTTCAAGATGATCTTATGCCATGCCCTAAGGGGATTGTGGAGATCTTTACTCTTATAATTTTTCTATTTTGGTGAAAAAAATTTAAATATAAGAGCATTGATGCAATTTTTAACATACTTTCTCAAAGATTCCAGTCCATAGTCTATTTTCCCTTTGTGAAACTTCAAGCCCAGAAGAGTTGAAATATACTCTTCTGTGATAATGATCTTTTGTCCGAGAACATGGGAGACAATAAAGAAATAATCACAATCGTCCATTCTCCAAAACTATTTGACCAAATCTTCATAAACAGGGCCTTGAAGCCTGTTAAAGTATTTCTCTCATCCTTGAGCGCGTAACTGATCTTGAATATCACACTCATTTTTCGCAAGATTTTTGAAGTCAACAAACAATTATTTTAGAACTTATAGTTCTTTGAACTCTAAGTTGCAATATGTTTGAAGAGACTTATTTGTGATGTGGTTTTCCCTGAACACTTTTAGAAAGGATGAAGAAGATGGATGAGACATTGTTGAGGATGATGGAGTAGAAGATGATTTAACCTCCGGAGATGATGTAGCAGGAGTTGTTATTGTTCCTGACGATGAAGCCCTGACGGACGAGTTATGATTAGTGGCTTGTTCGTATTCTTGAGCAAACTTAACAGTCTCTTGTTGAGAAATAATCATCATGATTATTCAGAAAGATGAGAAAGAAGGATTTGTAGAAAGGGACTTTTGGTGGTTTTTGAAAGAAGATGGATTTAAAATTTAGGGTTTTAAGAAGAGTAAGAAGAGATGAATGAAGGAGTAAAAGAAAATCTTATGACTATTTATAAAGAAATAAAAAAAAATAGGTTAGGAAAAATTAATGATAATAAATAATGACACAATTTTGGGAGCAATTAATAACAATAATCATGATAGATCAAATCTTCAGAATTTGCGTACTGTTTATTATCTAGCTTGTAAAATCAAGCTTCTCCAAATATTTTATTGTTTTGATGAAGATAAAATGCATTGGATCAAAGAAGAATGAGCAAAAGATCTATAAGGCATTGGATCAAGTTTTTACTTTAAAAGGCTATGGATAATCTTCATGGTTTATGGTACAAGCTTCCAATTCATGCCTTAGTATATAGTAGTGCTCAAGAAGTGAATTTATTTTCATACATATGCATAAATAAGTTTCAAAAATAATTGGCATTAGTTACATAAAGTTTGCTAAAGGTTTTAGGCAAAATTTTCTCAGTGTAACCGGTTACCTCATTGAAGTAACTGATTACCTCAATTTTTCCAAAACTTGGTTTAAATATTTTTGGCAAGCTTTCAGTAAAGTAACTGGTTATTTCAGCCAAGTAACCAGTTACGTGAACAATATTTTTGAAATTTTTGTAACGTTACGACAATGTAACTGGTTACCACATTGAAGTAACCAGTTACATCACTGAACCAGTGCCAAAATACTTTGAAAAATGCATGCACGAATTTGAACTTGCACCTTTTTATCATGGCATCTTTTCATGATTGTATACACTTTCAAAGAGGCATTAATATATATATATATATATATATATATATATATATATATATATATATATATATATATATATATATATATATATATAAACCATATATTTTCGATTTCAAATAAACCTCTTTCATTATAATTTGCAAATCGTTCATTCTCTAAATTTCAAGCAAGTGTTCATACTTGATATCATAATCATCATTGATAATTTTCTGCATTCTTTATAAAAGATATTCAGAAAATTTCAGCATCATATACATTCCTTTGAGAACTTCTATACTATTAAGAATTGTCAAATTGAAAGAGAAGATCAATCAAGTGATTGATATATTATTCATCTTCATTAAACTCTTGTAAACATCAAATATAATTGTTGTATCCGTGTTGTCTAGGATTGTTGGAAGCGAGTGTGTGTGCATTGAAGAGGATTGTTCTTCTTGCACTTATGAATGGCTTAGGGGATTGCTTGCTTATGATTTATCATTAATTTACATGAATTTTAATAATTGTTTTGAAGAGTTTTGGATTGTTTTTGGATGCGAGTTCGATGAATACATGCTACTTGAATTAGTGTATGTATGTTATGTTTTGGATGGATTGTTGAGAATAACATGTGTTGGATTGAATACTATATGTTATTTGTGATGTGTGATGATAGTTTATGCTATGTGCATTTCTTGTTGTTGATGAAACATGATGTTGCGCAATTGGTGGATAATTCACATGAGTTGAATTATAGTGATATGCTTGAATAATTGAGGTTGGTGGATAATCTTAATTTGCATATGTTACTTGATGAATTGCACAAGCATACATGGTTAACCTTGAAAATTGAGTTGGTGAAACTTTGGATTCACAATTGACTCGATTCTTGAATGAATAAGTAGCGGTGAAACTTTCGGTTCATATTTGGCTCGATTCTTGAATGGATAAGTAGCGGTGAAATGGTGGGTTCACAATGGTGGCTTTGGTCTTGTCCGGATCGGAAGCGTGGCTTTGGTTCTAAGTTAATGAATCGGAAGCAGGGAGAACAAATTGTTCCCAATGGTACCACATGCATATTGAGTCACATTGCATTGTTGTCTCATGAGTCATTGGTGAATATGTATTGTGTGTATTGGAATTGTGGTATTTGATTATATGAATAGTTGAACTAATTGGATTGGTGACATTTATGCTAATTGTGATAAATGTGAATATTTTATACTTGGAATGTGTGTATAATCATATTATTTTGGAATATCACTTGAAGTGTGTGGAATTCGTGAATAGATGTTATTTCTATATTTCTTCCAATTATATACTTTTGGATAATGATGTGAATTCTCACCCTTCTGTTGTGATATTGCCTCTATGTAGGTAACTTGCAGGTTCCGAGGACAGTGGTGCTTCGCACGAGACTAGTTGAGGAGTTTATCTATTTATTCCTTATACTAGGTAGTGAGTCATTGCTCTGGTCATGTAACACGGGGATTATCTGGATTTCTGCTTTTATGAGATATTTTGTATGTATTCTCATATATGTTGGATTTGTGTGCTGAGATACTATGTTGATGTGGCCTTGGTGCCAATGTATGAATTCTTATGATTTGATTTATGTTATGAATTCATCTTTATTTTATCCAATGGTTATAGTATGGGATGTAATCATTGATAGTATCTGAGATATTAAATACTCCACTGTGAAATGCATGATTTGGTTTTAAAGCATGAGATTCAAATAGGTGTTATGATTATGACCAGTGTATGTATTGTATTTAATTATAAAGTAAATAAATATGTGACGCCCTCTTGATATGCATTCTATTTTACTCTGATTTATGTCTTGATTATTGGGGATTAGAAAATAGGTGTTACAGAGGCAGCCTAGTTTGCATCTGTTACCAAGAATGTTGTGGCCCGATTTATCAAGTATAATCTCATTTGTCGGTATGGCATCCCCGAAAGGATTATCTTAGACAATTGCACCAATCTCAACAACAAAATGATCACCGAACTCTACACGCCATTCAAGATTAAACATCACAACTCTTCTCCATATCGGCCAAAGATGAATGACGTAGTGGAAGCCTCCAACAAGAACCTTAAGATTATTATACAGAAGATGACAGTGATGTATAAGAATGGGCATGAGATGTTGTCATTTTCTCTCCGCAGTTATCGCACTTCAGTACGAACATCTACAGGGGAAACCCCATTCTCTCTAGTATATGGTATGGAAGCAGTTTAACCTTTTGAGGTTCAGATACCCTCGCTAAAAGTCTTGAAGGACGCAGAGTTAGATGAGGATGAATGGACTCAGACTCAACTAGACCAGATAAATTTGGTCGATGAGAAGAGACTCACAGCCATCTGCCATGGATAGTTATATCAGAAACGCATGATCAAAGCCTTCAATAAGAAAGTCAAGAACCGAGTATACCAAGTTGGCAATCTGGTAGTCAAACGCATCATTTTACCACAAGGTGACTCTAGGGGAAAATAGACTCCCACCTACGAGGGGCCATTTGTGGTCAAAACAATATTTTTCGGCGGAGCCATGATACTGACCACTATGGATGAAGAAGATTTTCCGCACCCTATGAACACGGACATAGTTAAAAAATACTATGCATAAACAAGACCCGCTAGATAGACTGGCCTAGGCCAAAATAAGGGCATCCCGGTGAACCAAAAAGGTTCGGGAAAAATTAGGGATGTATATAAAATATGTACACCCAATAAGTCGAAAACCTATAAAGGCGGCTTGGGCAAAAAAGGGTATCCCGGTAGACTGAAAACCCAAAATGGAGGTCTAGGCAAAAATCAGGGATAAAAGCGTATGATTATGTCTCGACTATCTAATTATAGGCTGCATTACTGTCAGCTTCAAGTTCAAATGGTGTAGATCAATTCAATCACCTTCTTCTGGCAGCAAGGAGATGAGATTTTCGAAAATATTTGAGCAATAGAAGAGTTGAAACTCAATGGGATTATTTCTGCATATCTTTTATCACTTTTTCAACGTTTTTTGACGATTTTCTCTTACTAGGATATATGTCTCTTTGTACACAAATTTCTTGTTCACAGGCCAACTTCTTTTCTAACTTCAAAAGTTTTACTTTATCTATTTTGTTTGGATAAGTACAATGATTGCTTTGAATGATCATATGCATTTAACAATGAATATCCGCTTACGAATACCTGCAAAATAAACAAAAACAGCAGTTACCACATGCTCTAGTAGTTGGGATAACAACCCAAGTCACCAACACATCCCCCATAGAGTCAGCATCACAGAAATACTCCCACAAATCTCACAGAGTTATCACATCTTCAAGAATACTACACCACCATCTCATCTGCAGTAGGATGGTTCACTTAAAATATCTACACATATCATTGCTACATCAGTCCCCGAGCAGTAGAAGATCAGCTTTCAATTCATCACGTCAGTCCCCGCGCAATGATAATCTACATTTTCAAATTCATCACATCAGTCCCCACACAGTGATCATCTAAATTTGCAAATTCATCACGTCAGTCCCCGCGCAGTGATCATCTGCATTTTCAACTTATCATGTCAGTCCCCGCGCAATGATCGTCTACATTCTCAACTCATTATGTCAGTCCCTACGCAGTGATCGTCTACATTCTCATCTCAACACGTCAGTCCCCGTGCAGTGATCATCTGCATTTTCAACTTATCACGTCAGTCCCCACACATTGATCGTCTATATTCTCAACTCATCACGTCAGTCCTCGTGCAGTGATTATCTATATTTCTTCTTGTTACATTGGTCCCCGAGCAGTAGCAAGACAATGTTCAACTTATTATGTCAGTCTCCGAGCAATAATAAGATAATCAAAATCACATCATTCACCATCAAGGGTTTACTTCCTTTCAAACGATTCACGTGATATAATCCCCCAGACAATTTTCATCCCTCAGATGAACTTCATCCCCAGCTGAATGTTATCCCAAGGATTATCATTCCCCGGTAAAATCAGTATCCAGGCCTAAAACTTGGTCAAATAGTGCATCGGAGGAATCTACACGTCTTTTATTCCTAGTCAGGATCCTCAATGGTCATTGCTCCATCCCCAAGCAGAAGCCAAAGATCCCCAGCAGAACGTTCCTATCTTCCTCAAGATGGATATGTTTTGAAATACCACAAAATCTATATTCATACATCATTCATAAAAAAAAACATAACATGTGCATATATCATTCTCGAGCATCATTACACATTCCATGCATCATGACGTGCATAAAACTAACCTTATGTTTTCAGGATAAATTCACAAACAGGCGAAAGTTATCCCTAAACTTCCAAGCAGAAGGTCAACGGTTAATGCTCGAAATAAGGCGGGGAAACTATCTATGCGACCAATTCGGTATGAAACTCCAGAAACCAGGCGGGTTTACCAATAAAGCATATTGTAGATCAATTCCTGAAACAAAACGGGATGACTATCTATATCCTGGCAAGTATCTATCTCAGATAAAACCAAGACGAAGGTTTACTCTGACTTTCCTATCGACAGTTATCCTGGATGGCATCTATAAGCCCATATCCTATTACACTTTGTTGTCTCTCCATCTACAGATTGCTGCATATCTGGTTAAAAATCAATTCATTCAAAGACGATTACAGGACACGTTCCCCTTCTGAATGAAGTCTAGTGTATGACTCATTCCACAACATCAATGTCTCCAGGTGGCATCTTTAAGCCTATATCCATCTACACACCAAGTGTGTCTCTCTCCAAATGGCATCTCTAAGCTCATTCCAGTACATCAACAGCCAACGGCTTCATTCTTTACACCAGTGAGCGCAAATTTCAGGGGCACTCGAGTGTGTAATCTTCTTCTACCTTTAGGTCACGAAAGGCATGCATACCAATCTAAACCCTCAGGTACAAGAAGATTCAACAGGGGCAACTATTATACCCCAAAATTTCCCCTCCTATTTTCAAGATCAAGATGCATCTCCATACTCAAGAACTACTCAATGGTTGACCAAACAAACCCTTTCCTAAGCAATCAACCCATAACTAGGGTTTTGATTCTCTTAAGACAAAGATGAGTCCTATTGGATCAAGTGATTATCATGCCTCCTCATATGCTTTAAACTATCACTATGTCAAGTTTCAAGCCTCATAGCTCAAGTTTTCTCAGTCAATTGCTCAGATGATTGAAAATCAGTTGTATTCGGCAAAAAGTCAATTGTGGTCAACATATAGTCAAACTTCATCATTTTTGGTCAAATTCAAGATTTTTAAGTCACATTCATCATTTGATCAAGGGTTGATCATGATTCATCAATAAAAATCAAGAATTGATCAAAAGTCAAAAGTTTCTAAATTAGGGTTTCTCAAGGGAAAGTCAACAGAAATTTGACCAGGCATAACTTTCACATAATTCATTAGAAATTTTTCCACCAAAGCTCATTTTGAAGGGAATTCCATTCTCTACAACTTCGTCTCTCACAAGGTTTGTCCAAAAACTCTTCATTTGAAAGATATGGATCAAGACATTATAGGTTCTTTAAAAAGTCAACAAAAAGTCGTCTTTTTCCAAAGAAGTGTACATGAGCATGGAAGCTTCGATGAAGATTAAACCAAAATAATATTTTAGAGGACATCTTAAGCTTTATAAAAATTCCAAGATCAGTCTCAAATAATAAAAATTGAGCAAGTTATGATTTGAGAAGTTTGGAAATTTTGAAGAAGTGCATGAAGAAAACATTGGTTAATCTTAAAAATTTCCAAATGGGCCTTGGTTTTTATGATCTGAACTTATTTCTAATATGGCCCATGAATTCTAAGTTCAGTTACACGCCCTCCTTTCATTTATTTAATTTATTTTTTAATTAAATCATTAAAATTAAATTTTAAATAAAATAAAATGCAAGACAAGATGCAAGGCGTGTTGGGCTTGTTATTTGTATGTTTTGAGGTCCAAGGAAGCCCATGATAGCTGGCCAAATCGCGTAAGAGACGATTGCAAGAATATTGAGCAATTTTGAAAAGATTGTATTTGATTTTTCAATCAAATACTTTCCAATGAATGAAATATATTTTCTCTCAAGTTTCTGACCTAATACACTCCTCATTATATATTCTACAAGACCAAGAGCAACGGACACGATTTTGTGCAACCAAGGAAGCTAGGGTTTGAACTCAAATTTTGCCAAGAAAGTTGCACCATCGAGTTTCAAATTCCAGCCATCCTCAAGAAGAACCAAGGCCATAAATCACTCCCAGAAGTTCCCAGGAGTGGTTCCATAGCTTCATACACTCTCAAAGCACCCTATAACGTGCTAACTAAGTTGCACCAATTTGGTAAAACTCATGAAACTCAAACTATTTAATCATGTTATATAAATGATTTCGATGCATATATTCATGTTCATACCGATGTCGATGATTGTTTAGAACCATCGTTTGTAAGGTTTGATGTCAGAATCGTGTTTCACCACTGTTAGGGCACGAAGCTTTTGCTTCATCGTATCTGTAACACCCCATCTAAATACCCCGAATATATTAATTAAATTAATATCAAAATCAACTTTAATCAGAGTTAACACGGCAATTGAGGAATGTCACAATTAATAGATAAAATAAAACTTCATTCAAACAGTAGCCATGCTACACTGAGGATCATTATCCAAATAATTCAATCAATTTAAGACCATGTCTTACACAGCGGAAATACCAAAACCAAAATTTAATAAACCATCATGGTTCTCAAAGAATCCCAAATAAACAAATAAACAATTAAACGATAACAATTCTCTTAACTAAACGTTCCCCAATGTTACAATCTAATCAGAGCATGACACTGACACGCGGACTTAAAGGATAAGCTCTAGAGCCATCCTCACCAACTCCTCAGCTGCTAACTTTAATCTGAAATTGTAAAGTAAGGGTGAGACTTCTCATAATTAAAGCATATTATAAGCTTCTCATTTAATAATATATCACAAGCATATTATTTCACCCACTTAACACAATTCAGAATTCAACACACAACCATATTCATATAAATCATCATGCATAATCAATAGACAACAAAAGAATTGCAACACTGGAAGACATCCTAACATGTTACAATTCCATACAAACACAAATGCAGACTCGAATGCATGCGGTACCGACTCGTGACCAAGTCACCCAACACTGATCCATCATCAACCGGATACAGTACCATCGATTCGTCCATAACCACTCGGACACGAATCCAACCTAACCACCCATCCTCACTCGGGTATCAGTTATCGGCAATCCAAGTCAAATTCCGCCCAATGGGAATTAACTTCACCAAAACAATGCGTATGCACGCACATCACTAGCATGCAACATCAATCAGTCTATGTAATACATCAATTTAACATAACTGAATCAACCAATCAACATGATATTTCAACCAATCATGCATACAAATAACAGCCGCATAAACATGCTTTACATCCACACAATACCAGTGTCTCCATAAACACAGGATCTCTGCTACATACACATCCATATACATTAGTCAAAAGTCACCTATCCCAGAATTTGGCTCGTTTTCAAAATAAATTTCAAGTTTTGGAAAATATTTTCATTTCATAAAATAGAGCTTTAAATTTAGGAAATAACGTCCAAAACGGCGCTCAAAACGGACTTACGGTTCGAAAGTTATGAATTTCCAAAGTTTGACATTTTTCAAAAAAAATAAAGCAGAACCCGGTTCCTACATATACAGGAACCGGTTCCTGCTGAAGTTCAAAAACACGCTTCTGGAAAAATGTATGGGAACCCGGTTCCTACCCATACAGGAACCGGTTCCTGAGTGCATTTCTCCAGGTTTTCACAGTTTTTCAATGTGGAACCCGGTTCCTCCCCACTAGGAACCGGTTCCCACGTGTTGCAGGGCCATTTCCTGCACTTTTGACAGCATTCCTTCATTCTCAATCAAACACAAACTTACCCATACGAATCCCAACATGGAAAACATCAAAACATATCCAATTTTCATCATTATCACATCAAACAACATATTTTCATCATTTCTTTTCATCTACTGACACCCTAATTGTTTTCAATCCATAATCTGACACAATCTGACATCATCTGACACAATTAGGTATACATCCATGGAAACCTAGAAATTCCCAAACTAAGATTTCCTAACATACTACGATCTATAGTATTAAAATCAAAACCTGTAATACGAAATAATCAATCGAAATCACCCCTTACCTTGTGGGTTCTTCGACTTCTGACACTTCTAGGTTTTCTTCCTTCTTTTCTCCTCTTCTCACTTCACGTATCTTGTTTTCTCCAAAAATGACTCTATTTCCTTCTTTCCTTATTTTATTCCTTTTTATTCCTTATTAACATAAATAAAATAATATTACTTCTCACACCTCAATTAATTCCATCATTAATCTTAATAATCCAATATATTAATAAATTATGTTCTCAATTAATTTAATAATTAAAAATCATAATTATTTAATTACTGAATTATTTTGGGGTGTCACAGTATCCATGGCTATAGACTGTTTCAGAGCCAAATCATTAGATTCGTAAGGTCCTAAATATGCGATATGGGCTATTTGCTTTTATTTTTTGATCGGTTATTGCAGGTTTTTGATTTTGGTTGATCGGAGAAGAAGGTGGTGCCACCGTTGGTGGTGGCGCTAACCTGGGTCAAGGGTTTCGCGTGCATGCGTGACTTCATACATCCATCTGATTGTTTCATTCAAAACAGGGGGCCCACTGGTTGACTTGTGTTGAAAATCCAAACGAAAAAAGCTTTGATGCATATGATCAAACGACTCTGATTCCATGACAACTAAAATGCATAGTTCAAATGGTGAGGGCGTGTCTTGGTAATCCAGGGGGCCTAGGATCGATTCCCAGCGTGACCACCCCTTTTTGTCATTTTTAGATTTAGGTTTTAAAAACCTTTATTTAATTTTTGACACAAAAATATTTAATTTTCTTTGCATTTAAAATATTTTTCTTAATTAAATTCTAAATTAACTTAGAATTAGAGTTTCTTCATTAAAATCGATTTCTAAAAACTCGAAAAAAAACATTTTTCTTCTAGTAATTAGGTTTCTAACATTCTCCTAACATTTAGAAAATGTTTATATTATTTATTTATTTATTTCGCATTTTTAATTCTAAAAATCGATGTATAGGTCGCAAGGATATTTTTTGTAATAGCGTAGATTTACTTTTCTCGCACATTTACTTTTCCGCACCTCTTATTATGTAACTGCCCCAAAGTCATGTAATAGTGTAGGACATTTACTTTCTACACCTTTACTTTTCTGCAAATATTAACTGCTTAGATGCATGTTAACTAGGGTTTGTATGACAAGACTAAAAGCAATCTTAGAATAACCCTAAATCAAGATAAAATATCTGAATTGAATACACTGTGCACACTCACACCCTTTGGGTATCCTCTCTTGTTGCCTTTCGGATAAATATGGTAATGTCCCTCGAACGTAGGGGTACCATTAGCAAAAGACCCTCGATTTCAAAATCATCACAAAAGATCATAGTCCCTCGATGACCCTCGATGTTGCCTACGAATATATGATCTCGTCCCTCGGTTGTTGCCTACGAATAAATGATGGTCGTCCCTACGAATGCTAAGGTATCCTTACATGTTAACTTCAATGACCATACGATGACCCTACGCATGTCCCTTCACATCCAACGGATAGAGTTACCTACCAACTAATGGTATGGATAGCATTGTCCTAAAGGTGAAGGAAAATAACAAGAACGACCTTTCGAGTGGGTAATACTCTTAACTGCTTGCTCAATCAAAATACTGTTCACACCTCACACTCTTTTCAAAAATACTTTCAAACAAACACTTTGTATACATTCATATGAGAATCATTACAAATTTACATTTTCAAACAAATATTTTCAAACACTTCGTATACATTCTTGAGGACTGATACATGAATCATTACGAAGTCAAAGTACAAAATATTTTCAAACAAATCACACACACACAAAAGCAAGTTTTCAAAAGTAGAGCTAAGAAATTAAGAGCCCGTAGATAACTACGGATGGAAAAGGTGTTCATACCTTTCCTTTTCATAATTACCCCCGTACTCAGAATCGATAAAAGGTCTTTCCTGTTCTTTTCACCTTTCCTTTATTAGATAAAAGAAAAATCGTTGGCGACTCTTGCTATCCATAACATTTGCGATAAAACGTAAAACAAACAAGTCAGTTCTCCCACCGTGTTACACACGTGATATCTGAATGAGTAAGAGATGTGATCTTTTGTGACTAACGTGATCCATCCTTGTGATCCCAAAAAACAACAGTCAGGGGCAAGTGCAAAATAAACCACTTGTATAGCAAATGCGCACAACGGATAATCATCCTCTCTTTGTAAGAACTCCTGAGATGAATTGTGTAATAAGTATCTCCAAGCAATGTGGGGACTGGATTTTCAATCAATAATATCCTAATGGAATTAATATCCACAAAATTGTCGATATTACGGAACAAGAACAATCCATATGAGCCTCAAAATTGTCGATATTACTCATCATATTGGAAAAGTAACGATCAAGAACTTGGCAGGAAAGCCCAAAATACCTCCTTTAGTAGTCATATGAGCCTCAATTTTAGACTTCTTTAGGTGAGTAACCGCAACAATATTTTGAGACTTGGGTTCTTCTTGTTGGAATAGTTAATTTGGTGTGACTCATGTAAATAATTTTGGCTTAAATAAAAGATACCTAAATATGATGATTATTTTGGTAGATGTATAATTAAGTCAATGGGGTTTAATTTTGAATTTCAAAATTTAAATCCCTCTTCTGTCTCTTCATGACTATTAGGACATGACTCTTGGGATAGTAGAATGTGACTGTTGGAATAAAGTGTCTATACAAGGACATTTTTATGCAATAAACATCAAATTTTCTCATTATTTATCATTTTCTTCCAAACTAGAGAAAGGAACATGATCAGAAATAGGTCGACCAAGAAGATGAGAATACTCGTCTAATATACAAATAAGCTGATAATCCGTGAAAGTGAAACAACAATATAACAAATCATAGAACTGGACCAAAGTAGTGAGAATTTTGTCCTTCATGTTGGCATCCAAAATAGATAGAAGCCTTACATATCTACCCTTGAAAGGCTCAGGATAAGAAACCAAAGATGCCAACTATCTCAACTCTCATACTTTAGGAATCTTGAAACTGTACTTCTGAGTCTTTCTCCTTCCAAAATGCATGGTCAAAGAGTATTTGTGACGTTTGCAAAGAGAATCCTAAGTTCCTTGAAAATGTGGAAAAATAATGCTCATGAATGAATGGTTATGCAACAATCACACACAAGATCACAAACATGAGGGTTCATAGGTTCGACGTCATGAGCATGAGCTCAAAGGTACTACCCACAAGGTATGGTCTAAAGGTTTAAACTACCTATAGAACAAGGTTCTAGAATTTCTCAGAGTCTCCGATCCTCCTTTAAATATTACCAACGTCCCGATTTACTCGACAATCACTAATATTCTCAAGAGAAACTCGTCTGAGTGTAGTATTTCTTATAAACTATTTCAAGACTAATCCTTCATAGTCATCGCACTACATCCTAAAAGGCCCAGATGGGTTAATGGTTCTAAGGTCCTAAGCTTCGTAGGCTCCCAGGTCAAAAATAACAATGTCTTCCTAATTACTCGGTAAATAAATACTACATCCAAAGAGGCCTTCATTAAGTAAGGAATATTATGCTAACGTTTTCAAAACTACTCCTTCAAAGTCAACATGATTATATTGCCTTCCTAAACTTAAGTTTTCCCAAGTATAGGTATTGGACTTCCAAGAGATCACCAAGCACCCTGAAAACTAGAAACGTGCAGACAAACAAACAAATATACAAAAAAAATAGCACATACATAGATAAACAAAGATAGGCTTAACGCACTTAGAGAAAGTTTCCCCAGTAAAGTCGCCAATTTTTTGTAGCGGTAAAAAGTTGAGACTAAGACATTGATTGACTTAACTTACAAAGGGAAAGTCGTTACCGCACTTTATTATCTCCAAAGAAAATGTAAAAGGAGACAATAAAACCCAACATGGAATAGAGATCAAGGTAAGAGGGTTGGTTATTCAAAGGGAATATATTAGCACCTTAAACATCTACGGTACTCTGCAAGAACCTCTTTGAAAGTTTGTGTATTTGGCTAAAAAGAAACATTTACAAAATATGATTATGGGGAAGAGAAGAGAAGTGGTTTTTGCAATGAGTTATGTGTCTACGTACAACTAATGTGCAATGATGAAATCATAACCATGTAGTTATTCTTAAAAAAAATTAAAAACACGTGTGTTGGTTAATTTTAAAAGATGATACATCGCGTCATATTCGAGTGGAAAACATACTTACTACCCACAATTATGAGAAAGGAGAATCTGCATCATCTCAAATTGTAGGATATTACTTAGATTAAAATTAATAATACATCACTCAACACCTAAGTGGAAAATGTCAAGCACTTTACTACATATTGTAGAATTATAGTAGCTTGCATCACTACAAGAATCAACAAGAGTGTAACCCTTAAGAAAAGGTTTTAAAGTGAAAAGGCAAAGTGGCAAAATGATTTGAATTTGTTTTTGTATTTTTTAAGTATTAAAGAAAAATGTCATATTTTGATTATAATTGATTAATGGTTTGATTAAGAAAAGAGTTTTAAAAAAATGTATGGACTAAGTTCTAGTTTATTATGAAAGCGATTCAAGTTTGAAAACAAGAATCCTTTGAAAATGGGATAAGATTTTGAAAATTAAATAAGAATGGGAGGAGATGAAGAGACTATCCTAACGCATAAAATAAAAGTTGAGGTAGGAAAGGTCTAGCCAAACAAGAAGTCAACACTTGACATAATAAAGTCAAAATAGAATTCACATCCTTTGGATTAACGCATAAGCAAGTATAATACTTAGATGTATACCAAGCATTAGATGAATCCATAATATTAAGCCAAAGAAATATCTTCATTATTAGCCCATATATCAGATGAATCTCTTAAGATTAAAATAAAAATACTTGCATACAGAAGATTTCCCAATACACAAACAAAATAACAACAAGGTAACATAAGATCTAAAGGTCCCAAGGTCTCAAGGTATCAAGGCTTCTAATCCTAAGTTCAAGAGGTCCAAAACTCCAATATGCCAAGGATAGTAACCAATAGCCCATAAAGAGCCTTAAGTCTTTTAATGTTCAAGTTGATTATTAAGTATCTTCAAAAGAAAAAGAAAACTCAAATGAGCAAAGATAAAATGACATAAAGTAAATGTTCAAGTAAGCAATAATAAAATAACATGAGATGTAAATTCTAAAGATAAAAGTGCATAAAGGTAAAGGCATAAAGTAAAGTTAATTGTTAATGGATAGTAAGTTACTTGTTAATAGTCACAAAGTATGATCAATAATGATTGAATGATGATCTTGGACCAAATTTAATGAAGACTCATTAGAGGATTGATAAAATCAAAGTATCCTAATAATAAATCCCATAGGTATTACTCAAAACAATCTATTAACCCCACTTGGACATTCAACCATAAAGTTTGAGCCACGAATGATCATTTTCCGATTCGGCACAAATTTAGTGATATGTTAAGCAATCACAGATGGACTTATTTAGAAGTCAACACTATACGAGGTCGGTCAATAACAATATATGCACCATACATGTTAGAGATAAGGTAAAAATCACACTCATAAAACATGTAGCACAAGTAAAATAAAATGGTGATAAAGACCTAGGTCATGGAGAATAGTTTTCAACTATCCATAATCTTAGATGAACTAAAAGTTCAAATGCCTTATCCAAATTGATCAAAGCAAAAAAAATAAATAAAAAGAAAGGGAACGAAGTAGAGACGAACAAGAAAATAAAACCCACATTTGAATCAAAGGATTAATCAAGTTATCATTAATATCATTTATCCATTTTTGTGGAGTTTAAACTCAACACCCAATATCCAATGATGTTAATGAAGCTTAGGACTAAAATCCACATAATCCAAGATCATCCAGAATATATACAAAAATAAAATTGCAATTAATAAACAAAATACAATAAGAAAATTATTTTTAAATTGTTTTTAAAATTAGATTAAAAGACAAAATAGCACACTAAATTCAAACTTTGAAATAAATTGTAACCAGAGATATAGAAAAATTAAAAATACCCCAAAGTATATTCATAAAATTTTTCATTATTTTTAAAATTCAGAAACTAATTTTTAAAAAAAATGCAAGTATCAAGTAAAATAGACCAAAAATCATTAAGAAAATAGCAAGGTTAGAAAAAAAATCAAACAAGGTCACCATAAGTTGTCAAACTATCATTGGATCGTTCCATAATTTTTAAACATCTCAACAAAAAAAATTAAAAACAACTCAAAGAATGAAAAAATTATAAAAAAATATCAAATTATAGAATAAAACTATGAAAAAATAAGAATCATAAAGAGATATTCAAAAATATTTTTGATAATTTTTTCACAATTTTTAAGCTTGAAATACATTTTTTTAATCATTTTTTGAAGTTTAAAACAATTAAAACAAAAAATCATAAACTAAAACAAAATCCTAAATAATGTGGTACGTTGAATGGATCTGACTTATTAAAAGTAGTTAGATCCAATGATGGTCAACATAACACCTCACAGTGGAATTTAGTGCAAATAATGCACACAATCATGAAATAAATTATTAAAAACTCACAAATCATGTGAACCACTTGATGTACCTCATTAATTGACATGGCACATCAAGCGATCCAGATCGAGCAACACACGGTGGTACAGAGTCAACTTGCACGCATTGAAACACACAAAGTTCAAATGCGCAGTGGCAAGGGAGGTATCACACTTTCATTGATTGGATGATGCCAACGCATCATCTTCCACCTCCAGACCTCCGAAAACTTGCAAACATTGTGATTTTCATATGGTAACCTCAAAGGCACAAATGAGTATCAATTAACTTGTCTTTTCATCGCCAGCTCATCCACATACTTAGATTGAACTTATTCAAAGTATGGAGTGAAAATTTTGAAGAAAATCATACGTGCATCAAAAGTAAAATCATAATGAAATTCTTCTTTCTCAATGAAAGTCAAAACCAGAAGAAGCATTAGCTTCATGGATGAAAAGACTACATTATTATGAAAAGTTTGAAGTAAAATGGTGAATAATTCCACCTGTTGAAGTTCAATTTTGAAGCTCTGGAAACTAACTTAGTGAGGATGATTTAGGCCTTCTCAATGCTTGTAAATGATTGGAATAGCTTTAGGGAAGATTGCAAAAGTTGATTGTTCAAAGAAAAAAGGTTGAAAAGATCTCTAAGTATGAAACTGACATGAGGATGCATGAGCAGAGAGAGAGAGATAGACCTTTTGGCAGGGTGATTTTGGCTCTTCAGGCTTGAGGAAATGAGTGAGAGAGGACCTTTATTTATATTTGAGTGTGATAAAATGTTGATAGGAGTGAAATGATCATCTAATGATGGAATTTATGTGCACCCTCGTGTCATGAAAAATGTGACTTTGATTAGCACCAAAATTCACTATAATCTTGTGTTTTGTATGCCAAATGACTTCTGAAAGGTTGCTAACAAAGTTTAGACACGAAATTGAACCTCAATTGGACTTGTAATTGAGTTTAAATGGAATTCAAATTTTGGCTATGTTGGAAATTTCAATTTCAATTCAACATCTTTAAACCCGTGGTGCAAGCAATCTAAGAAGCTTTTTGATATCATTCTTGTTGCAATGGAAAGACCTTCCCACAATATTTCCAATGTACCAAGAAACTTTGAATTTGAAAATTTGAGCTGAGAGTTAGGCTCTTTGAAAAATTATGAAAAACCACTGATTTTATACTTAGAAAAATTCTAAGTATGGAACTTCAAAATGACCTATAATCTTTTCAAAATTTACAAGAACTTCCAAGCATAATTAGGTCTTGACCCTTGAATATGACTTGAATTAAACTCCTCAAAGAGAAATGTGGAATTGAGATCATCCAAAAGTATTAAATATTGAAGAAGTTATGGCCTTTGGAAGTTGGTGAACACCACTTGAAAACCCCATGGATGACCTATAATGTTTTCAAAACGTTCATGACCTTACACTCAAAATTGGCCTTAGGTCTTTGAAGAGAAGTTGAAGAGAACCCTTTAAATATAAATATGGTTTTGGGTTCATCTCAAAATCACCAAAATTGATGAAGTTATGGTCTTGGGAATTTTGGTCAAGAATTCAATTGATTTCTCAAAAGACCTATAATTTTTCCAAACTTTTGATGAATCTCCAATCATAATTAGCTCTTGTCACGTAAAGAGAAGTTGTTGGGGATGATAAGGAGAGTCCAATGAAAAAATAATCACCTAAAAAATGTTGAAAATTGAGTGATTTATGCACTTATTATTATGGAATTAAGAACTTACCAAATTAGGTCAAAAAATCTTTAGTCAACTTTGAATCTTTTGAACTTTGCTAGAAAACTAAGACATAATGAATCATGTAGAACCTTGAAATTATAATATCTTGAAGAACACTTGATAGTGAGTCTCATAAATTGATGAAACTTGTTGAAGAAGGAATGAAAATGAACACATAAACCTATGAAGTTTCTTGATGAACCGAACCACAATACTTTGAGATAACCTTGACCATATGAAGTTGAGAGATGCTCAATATAACACTTATATTATTAGAAGCAATGTTTTGAAGTTCAATGCCTTTGATATTCAATTAATAGTCAACTGACTAAAGATCAATCTTCAAACCCTAGCTTAGATGATATGGTAGATATTCTTGTATCAATACCTACAATGTACAACACATAAAGAAAAACAAAACATATGTTTGGATTTAGTTAAAGGTTAGCAAACATAAAACAAGTATGTACAAGATACACAATTAGGGTGCTTGGTGATCCTTCAAGGACAAACTTAAAGAGGGGAGGTAGTAGAGGTGAAAGACATCTCAAAGATGTGACCTTGATGCATTGTGAAACTATGAGATGATGAGTGATCTTATGGGAAAAATCAGGGTATAACACTCTACACTCACCAATAAACAAAGAAGCTATAAAAGAAATTAAAATAGTAATATTTCATGGCCAAAAGAAACATTTACCTAAAAAACTCCAAAGACTAACTACATCCTTTTCAAGGCTTAGCATGTCGTGTACTGACATTACACCAATAACATCAAAAATCTCCAATGTTTCCCTCTATGTCTCACTCAGTTTCTTGGGTTGAAAGCCTCTAACAGGAACAGGATCTTATGTCTAATATAGGTGGAAATAGTGAGACTCGTCATGTCTATAGATAACTCCTAGGCAGTTATCACCACCTCTCACCCTTAGAAATTTGTCTTTGAAGTTTTTAAAATTTGAGGTATACACCTGGAATAGACCTCGACCAAGATTTCCTGAAAAAGAAACCAAACCCCCATTTCCAACTCCCGTGGTTTCATAAAAAGAAAGGAAAATACCCATGGTAGAGGTAGTGCCCAGGGAATCGCACATTATTTCAAAGGCTCTCACAAATCCTCAACTGTTAGGGAGAAGTTGTGAAGGAGAAAGGTTCAAGGTTTCCAATAAGTTAAGCTCAAAATTAGTAAAAAGGATTCCTACCTAGTGGGTCTCCAATAGATCCTCATAGAAGTAAAAGAATTATTTAGAAGACTCGGGAGGATGGTACATGCATACCTTCTCTCCGAGAACGTAGGGTTCAAGAATAACATCTTGATCTTTCCTAGTATTCAATATATATGGACCTTAACGTATCTACGTAACCTTGTCCCAATCACAACGAGGTATATTTACATACCGCTTAATTGAAATACGAGTGAGAGAGATCCACGGTGATCTCGATCAAACCTAAGGAAGAAGACACTAAGTCAGTGTCATTATCAAAAGAAAGGTCGTCGATATCACTGTAAAGCTCCCTATTTATAAAATCCCAATAAATTCTACCTCTCTCTAACCTAAACGATTCACTTATTAGTCCCACAAATAACGCCTCTCTGAAGCAGTTGCAGGGGTGATCACCCTACCCATTTCATCACACTCACGTATAATCACCATTCTTGAGAGAAATAGTAAAAAGCACAACAAGAAGGGAGGGTGAAAATATCAAAATAGAATGAAGAAATGACGTTTGGGTAAAAAGAGAGCAAGGCAATAAGATTTTTTGTTTCTGAATGAAGTTTGAGTAAAGGAAAAAGATGAAAATAAATAAATAAACAATAATGGCACTAGGTTCTACGACTAGGGGAACAATCGCTAGCTAGTAGGTGTAATGATGATGCTTTCTCCCAATAAAGATTAATCGTTAGAGGTAAGGGTGTTCAAATCCAAACTGATCAAAACAAAACTGCAAATTGGTCTTAAAAAACTAAAAAACTAGAAGAAAAAAAACTTAATATTATTTGATCTGTTTGAATGTTATTTTGTAAAAACTGTTCGGATCGGATTTCGGGTTACTTTTCTAAAACCAAACCAAACTGTAAGTATATATTTTTATACTTATTTATATTTTATTAATATGATATGTTGTGTTAATTTATTATTTGATGATATTTATTTTTTAATACTATTTCTTTGTTTAGTTAAATCTATTTATTTTAATTTGTTCATTTGTTTCAACCATAACCAATAATTCTTATTTTGTAATATTAATTTTTTTTAATATACTATATGTTATATATTATATCAAATCTATTATTTATTAAAAATAATAATTTTTAATTTAATAAACTGCATTTTTATAATCTTAATAAAAAAAATATAACTTGTAATTTGGATATACCAATCTAAAATAAACTACATGAAATTGGATCAGATTGGATTGGATTTTTTAATCAATCTTCTAAAATCGAACTAAATCGCGAGTAAATTTATCTTTGGATCAGATGGATTTTTACCTCAGAATTGATCCAAACTGAACCACAAACACACCTAATTATAAGAATACAAAATGTTTTTTGCAAATAGAAAAATGGTTCGGAGATATAAATGCTTCATCCCGGCGCGATAGTCTCTGAATACGGAAAACCCTAGACTAGTTTCTTTGTGGATTCCCGTTTAATGGACTATGTAAATCCAGGATGAATATCTCGAATTAATAGGGCACAAATATCACCACAAGTATCTGGACGACATGAAATATTGTTGAGCATCGTATCCGATAAAGATCTAATATTAACATTTGAATTTTGGAAGAGTTTGTAAAAAGAAATAGGACCAAAGATAAGTATGATTTCAACTTATTGGCCCGAGATAGAAGGTCGATCGAAACAAATCATTTAGTTATTAGAAGATTGGTTAATAGTGAGTTTTTTTTCAAGAGAATGAAGCCTAATTAGATACATTCATCTGGTTGAGTTCATGTATAGCATCAATTTTCATTTCAACATTGGAGTGACGCTATTAAAAGTTTGGTATAGAAAGAAGTATAAAACTCAACTTTGTTGGTAAGAACCAATAGAGAATCTTGTTTTATGACCTAAGATCATTAAGTAATTGGTTGATAAGATCATAACTCAAGAAAAAATGCATGTTATCGGAGATATGCAAAAGAGCTATTGTGACAAAATATCTAAGAAACTATCTTTTGAAATAGGGGGTCGTGTTTTCTTAAGAAATACACCTACTAAAGAAGTCACTAAAGAGATAAAGACAGATAAATTGACACATTTATTTATTGGAAAATAAGAAGTATTGGAGAAGATTGATATAGTAATGTATAGGATTTCGCTAGTGACACTTATTTTGAATTGACTTAATATTTTTCATGTGTTTGAACTCAAAAGGTTTGTGTATAATATAAGTCTTATATTGAAATTGGATACAATTTAGTTGAAGGATAATTTGACTTTTGAAGTTTTTCTTAACACATAAGAATAAGAAAGTTAAAATGAAATTAACATGATATTTGATAATCAAATATTCATATAACATGGGTATTTGGTCTAGTGGTACAATTCTTGCTTAGGGTGCAAGAGGTCTTAAGTTCAATTCTTAGAATGCCCCACTTTACATTTTTTGCTTTATTTATTTTATAATCATTGAATTTTTATGATCCTATAAAATATTTCTCGGAATGCCCCATTCTACATTTTTTATTTTATTTATTTTACAATCATTTAATTTTTATAATCCTATAAAAAAAATTCATTTTGGTGTTAAATAATGGTTAGTTAAGTAGAATCATTGATTATTATTTGGCAAAATATTCATTTTCTTCCTTAATTATACTCTTAAATTCATATTGGTCCCTTGATTTTTTTCGTGTCATTTTGATCTCTTAACTTTCAAAATATTTTATTTTAGTTCTTTTTGTCTAATTAACGACGAATTTAACGACTGATTTTTAAATAAAAAATCATTGCTAATTTGACAAAAAAAGACTGAAATGAAATTTTTGAAAGTTAAAGGAGTAAAATGACACAAAAAAAATTAAGGAACCTATGTAAATACAAGAGTATAATTAAGGGATAAAAATACGTATTTTACCTTATTATTTTTTATTGAAAGGATTAGGTATTTATGTTAACACTTTTAAGATGGGCATTTGGTCTGGTATAATTTTCACTTAGGATGCAAGAGGTCTCCAATTCAATCCTCATAATCCTCCATTCTACAATTTTTTACTTTATTTATTTTACATTCATTTACTTTTCATAATCCTATAAAATACTTTATTCCATTTTCTATACTATCTTTTCTTTTGTTGCAAAAAATAATGGTTGGTTAAATATAGTAATTGATTATTATTTTTTATTGATATGAGTGGATATTTATGGTTAAGTCATTAACCTAGTAGCTTGTAATGATCATAATATACAAGTTAATTTGAGTAGTATTTGAGATTTTATTCCATATTAATTAGTTAAAATTGGTTTGTAATTTAAATGAATTGATTTGAGTTAATTAGTTGAAAATTAATTTATTTATTTTTTTGAATTTGAACTAAATATATAGTTTGATTAGTTTGGTTTATAATGTTGGAACAAAATTGATTTATACCATAATCTAATTTGATGATAATAAAGTATTTAAAGAGCATTTGAGTAGTTTAATTTGTGTTTAAGTGTACAAGTATAAAGATTATTATAGTGATTGAAAGTCAAGTTTTGATATTACACATAACATTAAAAGAGAAGTTTTAAAGAGGAAAATTGTATATATTGGACTCTAAAATGCCAACTTCTAATCAAATAATTTTCTGATGATCAGAACCTGGAGATTCCAGACTCTGGTCAGGTCAACTTCTGAAGATCAAAGTCAACCTCTGAAAGATCGGATTCTAAAAGATCAGAAGCTAAGACTCAGACTCTGAAGGACCATAACCTGAAGTTAGTCAAAGCTCAAGAATCAAGAAATTTGTGACAGATCGATATTAGACTCTGAGGTCAATTTGTCTTGTTCTTGTCACGTGAAGACTTAGCAGAAAGTTGTAGAAGCCTGAAGACTTACAGCTGGTAATTTCTTTTGTAGAAAAGGAGTTTCAAATGGCATTGTTACGATATTAACCATATCAGGAAGCTTTGCAACAGATCTATTGATGCTTCTCTCAAAGACTCTCTTGTGCTATAAGTTCTCTCTAGTAACTCTTTGATGAAAATCTATAAAAAAAAAAAAAGCTGAAGATTTGGAGAAACACACAATATTGCGCCTTGACAAGAAAAAGAGAAGTTACTCAATCAAAACAAAGAAAACAAGCTAACTTGTAACTTCTTATCAGAATTTTCCATTTAGCTCTGTTGCAGTTGATTCGAATAAGAACTTGTACTTGATTCGAATCACGAGGCCTTTGATTTGAATCAAAATTTCTTCTTGATTTGAATCAGATGAAAAATTGGTCAAAAATATTTTTCCTTCTTATTCCACTTTACTTACTCGTTTAACTCAAACCATGAAATGTTATTGATTTAAATCTAACTAACTTTTTTCACTCATTTTTGTCTTAATCTCAAACACATATAAAATCATTTTTCATGTAACAAATTTCATAATCATTTGTGATATTATGTGAAATCAACTTCCTCTCACTTTTGAAAAGTTAAAAACCCTTGTAATCGAATTTATCTCTTCTTCTACCATTGTTTTGATTTTCAGATATTAAAATGAGAGATTTGTAAATTATTGAGAGGGACATTTTTCTGAATTAATTATCAAGCATGCACTAAATAAAAATTAAAAAATAAATAAATAAATAAATATATATATAAGATGATTTTACGTTATGTTTTATCTTTCAAATATGCTAATTTGACACTCATTTTAACACTACACCGTATACACTGTTCACAAATACGTGAACATACACTGTTCACAAATACGTGAACAGTGTATACATAGTATTTTGACTTTTTAATTATTTTTTTTAAAATTATTTTGGTTAATGAAATATTAAAATTTGATTAATACAGCATAAAGTTTGGTTAATATGTATTTTGACACAATTTAGTATATATACAGTTCAGACTTTGGTTAATATTATGTATAAAATTGGTTAATACAATCATAACTTAGTTTATGAATATTTGAACTTAAAAAAATATTAAATAGTAAAATAAAATTTGTTAATAGAGTGTAAAAGTTGGTTAATACATTTATAATTTAGTGTCAGAACATAGTTAATAATATGTATTTTATTGGTTAATAAAGTAGTAAAAGTGGTTAAGAAATTATAAATAAAATAATTAATCAATAACATACAAATTTGTGGTTAATATAATTATAAAATTGGTTAATGACTCAATCTTATATTTGTGTTAAAAAATAAATTAAATAAATAAATAACTTTAAAAAAATAATATTATTTTATTTTTAAAAAATATTGTTTATCTTATAAATATGATGAAATATTGATGTAAATATGGTAGTAGGAATGATTGTCAAACCTCTTTTGTATATATTAGAAAAAGACAACAAATACTGAAACGGAAAGCATGGGTCTGGTTTATGTTTTTTTGAAGTTTTGCTATTACTCTAAAATATTCGTAAAACTTCCATGTCATCATATTCATATATCACATCATCCATACATACATGACCCCATGAGTCAATAGTGTGAATGTGACACAAGATGGCGATATTCATCATATTGAACATTAATTAAATTAATTAATCCACAAACAGAATATGCAATCATTATATATTTGGAAAGAAAAAGACCATTGAACACTAACTTTAACTTAACTAAAAAAATCAAATATCACAGAATCCATTCTCAACCCACTTGCAAGCATGCAACAAAATTCCCACTAACCTTTCTTTCTTTCTAGTTATGCATATTAATAATTCATAATAATACATATTTAAAAGGTTTTTGCTCCTGTTAACATCACTTGATTTACTCACAAGCTCTTAATTATATATCATCTAAACAAAATAAATTTTGATAATATTTTTGGTGGGACTACACATAAACACATTACAATATTAGGTATCATTTCTTTTCTCTAAGTTTCTCATGACTTAGTGGCTTAAACTCGAATTGTCGCCATTAAAAAAAGTTAACACAAAAAGGTGAGTGGCATTGGTATACCATCATATATGCTAGTCCATGTTATAAATTAATATTTAATTCTACGTGGGAGTAACAATTCTTTGCATTTTTTGTTTTTCATATAGACTGTAGTATTAATAATGAATATTTAATTATATGGTCCCTACAAAGTTGTTCTATAATATCGGATTATATGCCAAATGTTCCATAAGGACGAAGATTCCGGGATTCACATGTCTTAATTTTGTCTCCATTTAGTTACTATGTGGCAATTCAACATAATTGAGAATACTAGCACTTGAGTAGAAAACCCTTCTTAATCAAATGATTAGATTTGAAGAATTATGCTTAAGGAGTGTGGCATTAATTAGTATTATTACTATTATGTAGCAGGAAAATCTAGGTGGATGAAACACCCTTTGACACATCCCTTGAACTAGTGGATATGTCATGTGGGAAGACAATAACAAACCTAATTAACCATAGACAATTACTTACGGCAACGGTTTGGAAGTTGTGCTAGGAAAGCTATTTGCATTAATAAATTGTGTAGTTTTGTGATATGTGAGGAAATTTTAGAGCTAAGGACACAAGAATCCAACAATATTGAAAAGGCTAGGGCACTTGGCCCACATATGTACTATTCACTTTCTGTTAGTGTTGGGGATCTCTATCTTTAGATTGTCGAGCTCTTCCTTTTCTAACCAATTATACCTAATAATGAGTATATAATTAAGTTTTGTTTACCTTAGGAAGGTGCCAAAAATAATTTCTTTTTGAGAAAAGAGAAAAGTGTTTAGTTGTTATTTATTTATTTATTTGGAAAAAATGGAAGAACAATTGGTATTATATGACAAATTCTAATAGCTAAGAGTAAGGATTAAAATAGGTGTGATTCCTATTTTGTCTGCATATTTTTGTGGGATAGATCAAAGTTTTAAACACGCAATCTCAAATATTTTTATTTTAGTTTTTACAAAAAATTTCGGGCATGGATATTTATATAAAATTTTATATTTTTAGATCTAAAATGTGCAAAGTCGTGAACATTCTCTGCTCCGCCTTTATTTTTTTACGAGACGAATCAAAATTTTACATCAACACCCTCGACTATGTCTATCTCGCACCGCCCTATTTTTTTAAACTTATCCGGGATGGACCTAAATGGAGTGGGCATTCCCTATTTGAAATCCTTATATAAGAGTTGTCGATGTTTTAGGGTTCTCATAATATTGAGAACTATTTCACGTAAAGTGTATTTTTTTTTTAGTGTTATTGAATATCCTCTTCAGAACCAAGAGAGTAAAATTTCTAGATAAACCTTTACAAAATAGATGGTTGATACTCAAATTTGAAAGATATACGACTTTCTGGGTATTAGTTGTTGACCTAATATATGTTCCATCCATGATGTTGTGTTATATGTGAGTTGAGATCCTCTCTATTTCTCAAAAGAAATGGAGAGCTCCATTACTATAGTTTTCATGATATAAAAGTTAAATTATATAAATATATGTCACACACTTCAAAAATTTATAAATATTTTACACTAAAACTATAGTAATGGAGCTCTCCATTTCTTTTGAGAAATGGAGAGGATTTCAACTCGTTATAGGCGGAGCAACGGAAAGTCGAGCGATGAATTCAGACTAATGACAATTGAACCAAACGAAAAGCACTTAAACTAATAAAGGAGCAACTGGTGAAAGATAAAGTTATGTCTCTCGCCCTCGTCCTTAAAGCCTTCTTCGATTATACCACTAGAGTTAGGTACATGTATGAGACTCTAATATTTAATTATTTCAAAATATAAATCGAAATTTTGAGTTAATTTTTATACAAAACAAAATTTTAAGATGCCAAAAAATATTCCTTAAAAATTCACAAAGTAAAAAAAAAAAAATCATGAAGTTATCAAGATCGCGATCTTTTGATTCTCATAGAAAGTGAACACAAGAGTGAGTAGAAAGTGGTGAGTTCACTATCATTTTCATTTGTGGTCTGCTCACTTTCATTTTTTAATTATGACATGACAATACCAAAAAGATGAATACTTCTTCCGTCCACTTTCTTGTTTCTTTTCACGACTTTATTAAATCCTAATCTAATTTTGTATTGACATACAAAAGTTTTGATGAGTGAGACACATCTTCTGTAAAGTCAAATATAATTATCAACCTCAATGAGATGTAGGCAAGAGAGAATGAGTGAAAGCATTTTTTTTAAAAAGAAACAAATTGATGTGTAATCCCCCTCCGAACCTCTTTGAAAGATACTCTTTTAAATTTATTTTTTTCCAAATTTTAATAACTACCATACCTCTTTAATTCATTCATTATAAATTTTATAAAAATATCTTTTCCAAACTTTAGTAACTACAGTACATCTTTAGTTCATACATTATTTATTAAAAGTATTTTTAATACTCTGTAGAACTAGTAGAATGTAAGTGAACTTAATTATGGTGGTTTTCTATCTCAAAAATTAAATTAGATGGGCTGAGGGGTGAATAACAGAACATGGCGGCATATTAGATATATAAGCAAGGTCCACAATAAAAGGTCCAAAAATAATTAATTCATGATTGCATTATGGGCCATAGCTGAAAAACAGCAAGATACGCATCACATTCAGGAAAAAGAATAGATATTGGGGTTTATACGGATAGCCATAAGTTGAGTTGCGTAAGATTGTTGAACTTTCCAACGTAACGTTGCATAAGAACTTGCACTGTCCCTTTACAATTTCTATTTACTTATCCAGAACACTTTCACTATCCCTTTACAATTTCTATTGGTCACTTATCCAGAATACTTTTGGTTATGTGGATCAGATAAAGAGTTGAAGGAGTTTAGCGATAACAAATGCATGTAACTTGAAAAGTTTGGAACCACAATAATTATAATATCGCAGTGAACGATAAACTTCGGATGAAATATCTAAACAATTGAACTATCCCAAACGTTGAATAGTGTTTAACCCTCAGGTGTGTCACATTACTCATTCTGCCCACGCCAAAATGAAGGCCCATAAGAAGTTATGTAGCTGGAGGACCCAACTTCAAACCCTGGTATAAAAAAAGACTAACCTAACAACTAAAATATAGTCTTACTTAAACTAGTAACTTTTCATTATAGTGACATTATGAAAATCACAAGGCATGATTGTATAAGGAAGCTTGTTAAAAACAATAAAATGTAAGTGATTGATAAACTAAAAAATAACTTGGTGACTAATTTAACCATCCCATAAACATCTCAAAACTATAACGGCGGTATGCCCATGAATATCTAACATTAACATGTCAAATGAGATGCTGCAAAACAAAAAATTATGGCAACATGTTCAAAATTGTAAGTACCACCTAGTTGTGCTGTAAGAAAAACTTGAGAATAAAATAAAAACTTAAAATTTGTTTAGTATATTTTTGGAAAAAAGAAAGAAAATTTATAAAATTAACTCAAATTGAATCAAGATTCATTTTCAAATTCAGCACACAATCAAATGAAATGGTCAAGTTAAGACCCTGATTTTCCACGAAAATAAATTACAAAATCAGAAACAGAAGGCAAGTAGGGCAAAAGAGCTAATCAAACTGAATTTTTACAACAGCAAGAGGAAGAAACTCCCAAAAGCAAGTTCCACCACAAATAAAAATTTAGCCGTTCAGATAAAGCCCCCAATCAAAGACACAAACACCATGCATCTCCCACAAGCATCAGCAGCTCAATGTGCACGAGCTCTACTACTTTCTGCACTTCTAATGGGATTGAAGTATGGATGGGCCTGCATAGGATTTGTTTGTATTGTAAGATTAGTAACAACGGCATAGAAAATATACCAAATCAATTTAGCAAAACACAAAACTTTAAAATTCCTACAACGTTTAATACTTTACTTTCTATTCAATACTTCCGTTTTTTATTTCGCAGCTAGTGGATAGAACTTGGAATATTTTGTAACAAAGAAAACAATAGCAACAAAAACAATATCAAGGTCTTCATAGGTTTTCTAGGTCTTCCTAACAAAGAAAAAAAAAAGAGCAAACAGGAAAGAAAATAAATTAAAAAAAGGCCTAACTACAATTATCAAGAGAATCGGGCGTGGATAATTAGAAACAACAATCATGTTGGCCAAAAAATTGATTTATAGCACAATGATCTAATTAACAGGTTTCCCCATAAAAACACTGAAAAGGGGCAATATCCGACTAAAGTCAAATCCCAGATCAGAAGCCCGACGGCCCTAAATGAAAGACCAAGCTCAAATCAAGCCTAAGTGCAGTTATAAAATACTAAAAGATTAGAATGTTACCATGGCTTCCTTTGCAGTGGGCCGTTCTTGGTGATCGTATCGTAGTAACTTGTCAACAAAATCAACAGCCTTCATAAAAGTAGTGAAAGTTTAGACAGTGTGGATAAATTAAAACACATAATTAGCTAATTATAATGTATACTACCTCAGGAACAGTCAAGTGTTGATTTTCAACATTAATGAACCTTTGCCATGGCTTTCGGCTGTGCCTGTTACAACAATATTCAAGGTATCCTGTTAGTTGAAATACTAATAGTTTTCCGAGAATTTAACAAAAAAACATATATATTATACACCAAATTATGAAACCACAAAAACAAACCTCCCAATAAGTGCTGCAAGATGTGGGTCCAACTCAATGCGATACTTATTCAAATATGCATTTAATTCATCTGTCCCAAGTACCTATTGCATTACGGCAGAAAAATATTGTCAATCTAAAATTTTCCATCCCTATCACTTTAATGTCTAAATAGCTTTTGAGCCATAATATAGCTATACTAAACAATCGTCTGTTGTAGTTCTGAATCAACTCATAGTAGCTTTCAAAGGCACATATAAAAATATCAAACAAGTAAATAGAACATCAAAATTGTGTGTTCTGCCAGGATGGGTACCAGAAAAACAAAGCAACAAGTTGGAAACAGAAAAAAGAAATGCAACATCTCATTCCTAAAATCCAACATACAAATAAGGTGTGTTTTTTTAAAAGCTAACAGATATATTTCATTCCTTCACAAAAAGAGCATTGTTTTCACAAGACCACCAACTGGACTAAATCAAATATGCATAAATCGTTGAAGAGGAAAAACCAACAATATAGAAAAGGACATCAGATAAAAGAGCAATGTAGACTTGCTACATTATTAAATTCTCAGTCAGAATACATGGTTACAAATATGAATAACCAAAGTATCAAACCATGAAGTACATGCAATATTGAATTAGCTTCAAAAACACATAATCCAACAATCTGGCGCAGATGCCACCGCTTCACAAGTTACACTTACCCTAGCTATCTTGACCAGTTGATCATAGTTATCGTGTCCATAAAAGAACGGCTCCTTCCGGAATATCTACAACAACATACACCAAACACCACAGTTAAGTAAAGCAGGAGACTTCAAATTTGACATTTTCTTTAACAGGAAATTGCTCTGCTTTATCATGCTAGTGTTTAAGATTCTAAGGTTTAACTCTACAATGAAACAACAAAACATAAATACTAAACAATATAAACAAGGAAAGTGTGTTGCTTACAATCCCAGCAAACATACAACCAAGACTCCACAAATCTAGAGAGTAATCATAGTCTTGAAGATCAACAAGAAGCTCCGGACCTTTGAAATATCTACAAGCAAAGAACATATAAAAGAGATCAAAAAGAGAGAGAATATACGTGCAGCTAGGTATGCATAATCTTGTTTCTGTTACAAAAAACAACAATCTGATGGCATCTCACCTATTCTGAAGTAAATCATATTTTATGTTTGTAATCCGATGGTCTAATGATGCGTATGAACAACCATTAGGTATTTACAACCTAATGTATTGATTTTTGGATGCTAAAGTTCAGAGACCCGAAACCCCTCCCTACAACTAACTTCCCAGCATTGTAAACAAGAATTTTATCTGTCTGTGTAACAAAAAATAAATCTCTTACTATTCAAACTCTTTTTAAACAGAAAAATGTTGGTAGTTTGTGGGAAGTTCAATAAATGATCTCCTTATCACTCCCCCTTATGACATTCCCTCCAAAATCTTAATCTTCAAACTTCAATTTTAAATCGATGAGTTTAATTCAAGACTTCAAGTATATGCATAACCAAGCCTGATGGAGTATGGAATGAGTAGTTGCAATGGTTAAAGGAAACCAAAAGCAAACAATATAGTAAGTATGAAAATGTTGCCAAGTGATTATTTAATGACAATCAACAAGCTCTGCAAAGCACTTATCACCCCCATGGGTCCCTGGTGGGCCTTGCCCAACGTCTACCGCTTTGACAGCCCCATAAAAAAGAAAGACACATAAGAGCAAGTCTACCTTGAAGCCACACGAACATTATATTCTTTCCCAGGATGATAGAATTCTGCAAGCCCCCAATCAATAAGGCGAAGCTTACGCTGAGCATGGTCAATCATTACATTGTGAGGCTTCACATCCCGATGCATGATTCCTTGTGAATGGCAGTAATCCAAGGCCTAGTAGAAGTTTAAAATAACTTAGCACTTCCAAATTGATGGCCAAAAATAACTGGAAACAGCTAGATTGGTAAAATAGAATAATGAAATGAGATTAATTGGTATGCATTGTCAGTGTAAAAAGTTTTACACCATCAGTGAATCACAACCACCCATAGATATTACTCTATTAGTAATTAAAATTAAAATCAAACATAATTTAAAATCTAACGGTTACCATTCACTGACGGTGTAAAATTTCTTTACACTGTCAGTGCATTCCAATTAAATTCTAATGAAATTATGGGTTACACATTGAACAAAGAAGTACAGCAGTGACATTATAGTACATACACTAACCAAGGGATATATGAACATGTATAACTAAGTGATAATAAGGAAATCTGCAGACCGCGTGAAAAGACATGAAGAACAAGATGCATTGTCTTTTTCAATGCAAACCATAGAGGCAAAACATTTTAGCTGGGTACGGTAAACAGTTAGCAAGACATTTAATTGACGATTATATTTATTGAATGACACAGTATCCATACAAAAAGTCAATGAAAGCAATCAAAAAAGCTTATGAGTTGAAGAAGAGCTGCACAATCATAAACAGACAGACACATACATAAAAGTTGAAATAGATTATCTCAGAGAACAAAAATGGTTAAACTAAAGAACCGCACAAGCCATCTTGATTAGAAGGCTTTATTAAACCACAGCAATTTCAAAAGAAAAAGGAATTGGTTCTTGAAATGACATTGCATAATCAAGACAAAGTGATATGTCTTCCATTCACACAAGCACCCACTTGCGAAGCAGAATTAAGTTCAATAACAACCCAAACCTGAGACACCAGATCCAAAAAACCAACCAAAATGCACAGTTCATTTACACTATGTCTTAGACTGAAATCTTCATCAGTCTAAAATTTAATTAAACAAGAAAAGCAATCAACCTTAAAAAATAAAAATCTAATACATATTGAGGATAAACGATAAAGGAAAAAAATGACAAAAAAATAATAATAATTGTAGCATGTTCTTGTTGCCCATTAATAATCAGATCGTCAAACTTGCCTTTAGAAGTTCATAGATATAGTATCGTATGTCATAGTCTGACAATAAAGGATAAAGAACTTTAAAATCAGTGTTGTTGACATATTCAAATATGAGACTTGGGGTCTTCGACTGCTGGTCTCTAACAATATCAAGCAACTTAACAATATTTGGCCCTCCGCAAAGATTCTGTAATATTTTGATTTCTCTCTTGATCTGCATTAATAATTAGAAGAATAGGCAGAGTTAGATACATAACCAGAGGATGGCAGTGGAAAGCCAATATATAGCTGATCTCTATTCACAATAACTAAACGGAGCTAACTACTATTCTGTAGCATTGTGACCACTTGCATGCCATGGACATCCAAAAATACAAAGAAACCAACTCTTAATTTAAAGAAAGTTTTAAATTAATAAAAAAACATAGTAAACAGAGAATTAAAATCCCATGCCGTATTTACTATATTCATATAAAAAACAGCCATAGATTGGAGTGTAACAGTGGCATAGAATGATGATGCATAAGCACTGTAGTGTTGAAGCACATCTTTAACATAGCGCTATCTTATATGGTGGGGTCAGTTACAGATTAAATAATAAATTTATCACCAAGCCTTGGCAGGGTGAAATTAGAGCACACTTCCATTAGACATGTCTGGCTATGCCGGCTGTACATTGTGAACTGAAGAATGGCTGTAACCACTACTGTCATTCCACCACAGCAGTCCATGGCAGAAATAGTACAAGAACTGGCATTTGTTATATTTATGAAAGGGATATATAAAACTCCTTACGACCAATTTCACACTCAAATTTCATACTCAAACGACCTTGGCAAACTTAATAGATTCTACATCAGTCATCTTTGGGAAATTCTTCGTCTATGAAATAAAACGGAATCCATTCTATATCCACTTTTTCTCTATCATCTATTTCCCCGGTTATTATGCTCTTTGATTCTCCTATAAAACCTCTTGCAGCTATTTGTATATTTTTCTTTTGTGTTGTCTCTGATTCTATTTTTCTGTTATTTCCTACATTATTTCCTTAGTTCTTGCAAAATTAAAACTACAACTCCTAATCTTCTAAGTTCTCTAAACTTTTTTTGTTGGGATTCAATTGTGGTATTGGTGAATGTATGGAATATTCAAGTCTAAATTTGTAAGAACTAATAAAAATTTTAGCTTGACATGCAATCATTGGGAGGTGATTGTAAAAATCAAACTGTATCTGAGTAAGTACTTTCATTTTATCTCGTATATTGGTAGTTTATTTGAATACTTTGTAATAGTGAATTCATTCTATGAAAAGAAAAAGGCTTAAGCATAAAAGATAGCACAATTGGCCTATGTAATTATAAGCAAACACTGAAACAAAAATGATGTGTAATGTCTAATGGGCGGCTAGTCGAGAAGATATAAAATGGTGATGATAATGATAATAGGAATGATATGGGTTCAAAGAAGAATCCATGCTACTATAAGTTGGGATGGTACTCATAAGGCTTCAGAAGCTAAAGAGCACCCAGTCTATAGAAAGACAGAACAACTGCAAATGCCAAAAGTTTTAGAATAACAGACGTAACTTCTAATTATCATAACAACTTCCCTTGTGATGTAATGTAACTGACATCTAAGCATGTACTTATGCACATTCACTTGCGTGCGGTTACACATTACAAACACAACAACCAATCATTTTTTAACAGTGGAAAATAAACCTCCACAGCACACGCACATACAACATGACAAATCCAAACCCTAACATATCAGTTCATCAAATTAAAACCCTAGTCCATAATAACTCACCTTCTTCTTCTTCACAGGTTTGAGGATCTTAATAACACATTTCTCATTATCAGTACAGTGAACCCCTTCAAACACCTCACTGTATTTCCCCCTACCAACCTTCCTCACCACCTCATAATCATCTTGCTCACTGAAGAAAAAAAAACACACCAAATCAAACAATCGAAAACAAATCAACCAACAACGAAACCCTAGAACATCAATCGACAAACAGAAATTGAAAATCAAAAGAGGTAAAAAGAAAAACAGATTATCAATTCATCGTTACCCCCATTGAACGGTGAGGGTTTCGTAGTCCCAATATTCCTTAGGTCGAACGACGTTGATGTCGGAATAAACCCTGGCCTTGGAGGAAGCGCCGGGGCGGCGAGTGGATTTTCCGAACTTCTGCGCCATGTCGTCGGGAGGAGGAAGCCGCGGACGGCGGCGGTGGTCTTGAGGCGACGATGGAGTTGCTGCGGAGGCAGCTAGGCGGCGGAGGAAGGAAGAGGGAGAAAAAGAGATGAGAGATTTGGGGGATTTATTATTATTAGGAAAGAAGGATTGAGATTGGGATGTTCGAAAGAGAAACACCAATCTATCGCGCGACAAGTTGAATTGGAATTGTCTTACGGCCATTAAATTGAAAAAAGGAAGAAGGAAAAATAATCTATATATATTGTAAATAATTAAATATTGCAAGGAAAAATAATGGTTTAATATTTATTTATTTTTTAAAATTAATTTTTTTATATGGGAGGAAAAAAATGAAAAAATGAATTCTCTTATTAAGTTATTAGAGTTGTCTTTCTAAACAATTAACAATGAAAGAACTAAAATCCTCTTAAAATCATGGAAGGTTTTTCTTTGAAATTAGTTAAGTATATCATCTCTAATTTTTAAAATTGTGGTGAGTAGGGCTATATTAAAACTCACTGTTAGAAGTTAAAGAAGGATGTTGTTGTCCAGACTGATGGTAGAGTGTTCGCTCTGAGTGGATCAGAGGAGTTTAAGAAGGATAGCTTGATTCAAGGTACTTGTTTTATTAATAATGTTGAATTGGTTGTCATTATTGATATTGGTGTTACTCATTCGTTTATTTCGCGTGAATGTGATAATATGTTGGAATTGAAGTTGTCTGATATGAATGGTAGTATGGTAATAGATACTTCTGCTAGTGGTTCTGTTACTACTACTTTTTTTCTCAAGATGTCCTCTGACCATTTATGGCAAGAGTTTATTTGGTGTGTTTACCCTTACACCAAATTGATGTTATTCTTGGGATAAACTGGTTGGAGCTCAACTATTTTCACATCAATTGTTATAATAAAATTATGAGGTTCCCTAAGTTTGGTGATAATGGAGAAGTAATGTTTTTGTCTAGTAAGCAAGTGGATGAACTTTTAGAAGAGGAAGCTTTAGTGTTTGCAATGTTTGCATCGTTGCAAGTTGATTAAGAAGTTGTGAGTGTAGAATTACCTATTGTCTATGAATTTCCAGAAGTATTTCCAAGTGACATAAATAATTTACCTCCATAACGTGAAGTTGAATTTGTTGTGGAATTGATACCATGTACAAGTGTGATGTCAATCGCTCCTTATAGAATGTCAGCTTTAGAGTTAAGTGAACTAAAGAAATTGTTGGAAGAATTGCTTGAGAAAAAGCTTGTTCGACCGAGTGTTTCTCTATGGAGTGCACCAGTGTTGTTAGTTAAGAAGAAAGATGGTAGTATGAGATTGTGTGTGGATTACAGGTAGTTGAATAAAGTGACTATTAAGAATAAGTATCTATTCCTGAGGATTGATTGTTTGATGGACCAGTTAGTGGGTGCTAGTGTTTTTATCAAGATTGATTTGAGATCGAGTTATCATCAAATTCGTGTTAAACTAAATGATATTCTGAAAACGGCTTTCAGAACAATGTACGATCATTATGAATACATTATGATGTCGTTTGGCGTATCTAATGCGCCACGTGTTTTCATGGAATATATGAATTGAATCTTTCATCCATACTTTGATAAGTTTGTGGTGGTATTCATTGACAACATTCTAATATATTCTAAGTCAGAAGAAGAACATGTTGAGCATTTGCGAATTGTGTTGCAAGTGTTGAAAGAAAAGAAGTTGTATGCAAAGTTGTCGAAGTGTGAGTTTTGGTTGAAATAAGTGGATTTCCTTGGCCACGTAATTTCTAGTGGTGTAGTTGTTTTTTATCCATCTAAAATTGATGATGTGTTGCAATGGAAAGCCCTGAAGTCAGCGATTGGGATTCAGAGCTTTCTTGGTTTAGTTGGTTATTATCGTAAGTTCCTAGAAGGGTTTTCCAAGTTGGCGTTTGTAACATCCCAATTTTTACCAGCTATTTTATTATTTATTTATTGATTATATGATGTGATAATTATTTAATTTAGTGATATATGTATATGTTAATTGAATTATTTGAATATATGAGTTATTTGAATAATTAAGTTTATGAGTAGAAATATGACTAATTGGTATTTGGCCTAACTATAATGACTATAACTAATAAGGAGGTGAGTGTAAGTAAGTCCAATTTAATGAAATAGAGTTGTAAGAAGAGGAATTATAGTTATTGTTGTCATACCATAAAAGGAATGGAAGAAGAGAAGAAAAGAAAAGAAAGTGGAAAAGATGAAGAAACACTATAAGTGATTTTACAAGAGTGTTAGCTGGTAATTTTGATGAAATTACTTTGTTGAACAAATGGGTTTAATATTAGGTAGATGTTCATTCGAGTAAGGTCCAAAGATGAATGATTTGGATGATCAGCAAGGAGTTTCGAATAAGAGACAATTGGCTGAAGAATTAGAATCTTTACTTTGTAAGTGTTTCGATTTCGAATGAAGATTAGCTAAATAAGAACTTTGAAGTTCATTGTAAAGGGTTTCGAATATCCTGTTTTGTTATAAAGATTCGAATTTAAGGGTTGAAACGGTATAGCGAATAGGTTTCTAAATTCAAAACGAATGATTTGAATTTACAGAGTCCGTTCCAAGATTCGAAATTCGAATAAAAGGCGCCATTTTTAGAAGATGCGTGGAAGCCATTGATTATAAGAGGCATGCAAGCTTCGAACGTGGCATAATTCTAGAGTAGGACCGTTAGGGTCGAAATAGTATAAATAGATGTTCTAGTGTTAGAATTTGGTGTGTTTATTTTGTACTAGAAATTCTTATATACCCAAACTACCAATTGATTAAGGGAAACGAGTTGTAGATATCATGAACGTATAGAACACCACTGTTATATTTTTTGCAGTTTAAATTAAAGTCATTTACTTTCACCCTTATCTTTATAGTTTTTATTCCTTTAAAGTCTTTTGTTTTCCTTTACTTTTCAATCAAGTACTTATTTTTCTAGAAACCTTTATTTTTCTGTCAAAGTCTTTTACATTTTATTCATTTTACTTTACAAAGTCTTGTGTTTAAATTTCAAAGTCTTTTCTCAAATCGAAGTCAATCATTAGTTTAAGCATTATTTTGTTAGTACATTTCGTTACATAAGAAATTGTTCTCAAACGAATTCATAGAATTTACTTTAAGATTCTTGTATTATACTTTGAAGATACAAATCCATAAATAACAAGTGAAATATGAACATGAAACTTAACTCAGACATAATAAATCATGACACATGTCCTAGGATCAATCTAGTCGATCCTGCAAGTAACCAAAACCAGTAATTTGAAAGACTAGTGGTTGTTTACGAGAAATCACCGTAAACAAAGAGGTGTGGGGGAGAATCCTTATTATTATTGTCTTATATGTGATTGGGTAATGGATAGTAATATGATAGGTGGTTTTGATTTCAATTTCCATGAACTTTGAATGTTAGGGTTTAAGGAGAAATCATGTTTTTCTACTTGTAATTGATGACCCATGATTAGAAACATGTTAGGATACCCTTAAATAGTGTTTATTGACTGATTGGAATGGGTATTGTATGGGAAACTCGTGGGAAATGGAATGTTGTTCGTAGCAGGTTTTTTTTTGCATTTTGCAGAGGGCGCGCTTAGCGCGAAACTTTCTGTAAGTTGGGGCTTAGCGCAAAACGTTATGTAAGTCGGGGCTTAGCGCGAAAAATGGCGCTTAGCGCAGTCTGGGATATGAAACTTTGTATTTTTTATTCTTTGACTTGGGATTCCATATGCTTACGCCTTATGGTGGATTTTCATGTATTTTGATAAATTATTCAATAAAGATTGAATAGGTTTTGAATAGAAAATCGATGTCCACATGATACTTAATTGTTGGTATATGTATGTTGTGTTTTGGATGATTGATGAAGATAACAATTATTGGCTTGTGTGCTATATGTTATTGGTGATGTATGGTGAAGGTGAATACTATGTGTATCATTTTGTTAGGATAATGTCATGTTGTATGTTTGTGCAAATGTGGATAATTCAAAGTGTTGAATTATTATGACATGCTTGAATAATTAAGGTTGATGTTAATCTTAATTGCATATGTTTTTGGTTAATTGCACATGCATTCATGAGGAGATTTTACTCCGGGTGATTGCTTTGATCCTTGTATGGAAACATAAGCGGTGAACTATATGTTCATATTGGTGAACTATATGTTCTAGATACTGAATTTGGAGTGAGGTGAGTTTGATGTTCACGTTGGTACCACATGCACGAGTCACAATGAATTACATCGAAGTCTCATGTGTCATTAAAGAATGTGTGTTTGAATTGGAAAAGTGGTAATTGATTACTTGATTTCTTGATTGATTATACCAATGATATTTGTACTATATGCGATAAATGCGAATGTGTTATAATTATAATGTTGCGTAATAATATCCTTTAGTACTTGAATTGTTGAATTATGTTGTATGGAAAATAATATGAAATGTGGAGAATTCCTTTGATAGATGTTTGTCCTACATAACTTAAAAATGTGGAGAATTCCACAGAACAACATAATAATCAACGACAACATAAAAATGCGACTCAAATGCAACTCGACTAATGCAAATGCATGTGGATCCATTCAGAGTAAACTCCCAACTTAAAATCATGCCAGGTTATCGAGGCATTTCAACAAGGCATAAGCCTTCAACTTTCAACGTGGTGCCAATCCAGGCCAACTTAATAATGCACATACTATGTATGATACAACGACCACAACATCAACAACAACTTAAAACAACGACAACTTAATCATGCATTAACTGCATCAACTTAATCAACACGATCAACTTTGACTTCAACAACAATTAATAACTTCAACAACAATGCAACTTATAATTAACACAATCAACTTTAGTTTTTGACTTTGGCCATTTAAGCCTACGATTCAAAGATTGTCCAATTCGGAAACAAACAACATCGTTTTGACAGTACCTGCAAATCCAACAACCAACGCAAATTCCAACAAAACGAAACAGTTTTATTTAACTACCCGTATACCTGAACTACTCTGCAAAATTTCGTCCAATTCGGAGAAATTAATTTTTCCGCTTAAATCGACTGAGAGTCTAATTTTCTGCATTGTTTTTAGTTTCCTGCAACACTGTTATTAACTAAATAAATTCTGCTATTCAATTCAGCCACTACCAGTATTTTTCTGCATTAAATGGATTAATTTACGATACTGATCTACACTGTCTACTACCATTTCTGCTGTTGTTAAATTAAGTTTATGCTATTGTTTTTATCATCCTGCTACTATGTTCATTTAGTTTCTACTAACCACCTGCTGCTAGTGTTTTTGCCAACCTATTATTTCCAGCCTGCTATATTTACACACTGTCAAGGTTACATCTATCTGATATTATCACTTGCTGCATAAAATGGTTTACACTACAGGTTGCATGTTCTTTTACTAGTGAAACTGTGTTACTAGTTTCTATGTTGGTTACTTACTCTTGCCTAACTATAACTCTCAAGATACCCACGTGCTGCCAAACCAAACAGGAGGAACATGTGTGAGGCGCCCACCCCAGGGCCTGAGGCGCCCACCTCCCATGGCTGGTGGGGCCCACACGTGCTTCCTCTTCTCCAAACTCCCTTGCAGGGTGGCCGTCTCCATTCTTTTTCTACACCTAGGGACGGTCGCCTCCCTTGGTCCACACAATGGAAAAACTCACCTTCTTTTTCCCAGACGGTGTAACGATTTAATATGCAACCAAAACCAATATAACACAGAACCAATATTTTCATAACAGGCAAAAACAAGGTAACAATACAATTCAACACAAAATCAGAATTTTCATCGCAATTGCAACTTAGCAATAATTTTATGCAACCCTAAACCCCACATAAAAATTATCCTACAATCGATTATATAATTCGAACTCCACCCCTTACCTTAAATTTGACGGTGATTGTAACTCCGATCGAATTTCTACTTTTCGGTTCTGATTGTGCACTCCCGATATCCTCTCCTAGCCCTTGTGCCTCCTCCTCCTTCAATTTGGTTTCTTTTCTCACGTACAAACCCTATTCCTCTTATTTTCTTCCTTTAAATCCTCCTTTATATCCTACTTTAATAATGATTAATTAATTAACTATCCTACTCTTTTAATAATTCAATATTTATTCCTCCATATATTCTACCATATATTCTATTATATATTCTATTATATATTCTATTATATATTCTATTTGGCCAATTAATTAATATTCCCATTTTATTCCTCACATTATAATAAAACTCATAATATTTTAATTAATAAATTTCTACTCATAATAATAATTCTCCGACTAAATTAGTTATTCATTTAATCCTCTTAAACCGACTTATAAATCCGTTAAGGTCCCTTATAATTCTCCTTTTATATCTCTTATAAATAAATCCAACTTATAATAGTAATAATAATGATAATACTAATAATAATAACAATAATAATAATAATAATAATAATAATAATAATAATAATAATAATAATAATAATAACAACAACAATATTGTTATTATTTCTATTTGGCTTAATTTTCACACCTCATTTCTACTACTTCTAACACCAATTAAATAACTCTATTAATCCACACTTATTTCTAATATTATTTCCAATAATATTCTATAATAAAATTAATTCATCACTAATTAATCCCAACTTCGACTAAATTTCAACAATTAATTCCTTAATACTTCATTTAAATAATTAAATGATTTTTCGGGTGTTACAACTTATGCCTTGTGCCTCTATTAACTGGAAATAGTGAAGGGAGCTGAAGCTATGTTGGTACCACATGCATATGCATTATTGTGTCTCATTTGAATCATGTCGTTGTTAATTGTGAAGTAAATTAATTGTTGTTGCTAATGATGAAGTGGTTTTGTGTTGTTGATTTGAAAGTTATTGTGATGTGTTATTTGTGGTGTGGTAATTATGTATGATTTAATCCTAATATATTATTTATCATACACTTGTTTATATTGGTAGATATCTCACCCTTTCTATTTTGTTGGCCGTTACCTTTATATTGGTAACGTGCAAGTAACGAGGAGTAAAGAGTTTAGTAGCTTTTGGCGTCGTCGCTCTGATACGTAGCACTCGGGGGGAAATGAACGCTTATTGATTTTATATTATTTTCCGTTGCATTGTTGACATTAATACTTTGAGAATTTGTTTACTTGAATTAAGTTGTTTAAAAGATGCTATATTCTGTTTGAAGTTTTGAAATGTTATGAATCCGCTGCGTAGTTTTGAATAAATATGAAATATTTTGAAGACTAATTAATTGTTATAAATTATTTGAATTAATATGTGTTATGTATCCATTATGATATGCTTTTTATGATGATGGTTTTGAATTATGAATGTAATGCCTCATATTGTTGAAATTTTTGGCACTCTGATTTAAATAATATACGTTGGGTAGATTTGGGGTGTTACATACAACTTTGACATGGCTACCTCCAGAGCATTAAAAGACGGTCGGTCGATGATGATGTTATATGACGACGATGCATTAACAACTATATATCGCACTCGTACGTCTTTAGCATGTTCATTGGTCCCAAACATGGTTAGAACTGGGAGATATCCCAAGACTTGAACCTGCTCACCAGAAAATCCCACTAAGGTCCCACTGAAAGGTAGCAACTCTTTGGGGTCAAAATCCATCCCCTTGAAGGCTTCCCAATATATGACATCAATGAAACTTCCAGGATCTACCAAGACTCATTTAACACTCCAGTCTATGATATGCACTTTGTTCACCACGGGATCATTCTCATGAGGCAAGACCCCTTTAGCATCTTCTCGGGAAAAAGCTACAATTCCGGGGTCACTAACGGTTGGTCCGATTTTTGCCACATGCATCACTCCTCGGGCATATTTTTTCCGGGACGAGCTAGTGAAACCACCCCCAGCGAACCCCCCAGAGACGGTGTTAAGGGTATGCCGGGTAAGTCTTGTCTCGTGCACCTCCTCAGCTGTCTTTCCCTTTTTCTTTGAGGGGTGAGCTAGAAGCTCCATCTCCTTTCGACAGAATGTGCCTGCCGGTCTGCTCCGAATTGTCTTTAACATAGGACGAGAGATTACCCCTCTAGATCAACCTCTCTATCTTCCTCCGCAAGTGTGTGCAATTTTCTGTCGTATGCCCCCAGATCCGGTGGTAAGCACACCAGGCTTCTGCATCCTTGCCTATCACAACATTTGTCCCGTGAGGCCTCCACGGCGAGGCAAATAAGTTTAGATGGTTCACATCTCGCCAGATATCCTCCTTGTTTGCATTTAAGGGCGTAAATGATTCATATGACCTTAAGGATCGGCGAGACAACTGCTGAGTCCACTTTTCCCGGGATCGTTCCCTCAGAGGCGGATTATCACGAGGCCGGACCTTCTGTCCAACACTTTCTTCTCGGCCCTTACCCCGCTCTTTAGCATCACAGGATCTTTTTTCCATGTTGCTTTCTTCACCTTTCACGTAAAATTCCGCGCGGGTGATGATTTCATCCATACTCCTCACCGGTTTTTGAGCTAGAGACTCGTCGAGTTGCCCGGCTCGGAGCCTGTGTTGGAATGCGGCCGCGAAGATTTCCTGATTGGAATGGGAAACCTTCATGGTTTCTTCATTGAAATGAGCCATGTAGTCCCTCAGTGATTCTGTCGGCAGCTGTCTGACGCTGAAAAGTGATGTGTTAACCACCTTCTGGTGGCGATTTGCTGAGAACTGTTGGATTATCTTCTTATTAAAGTCTTGATAGCTGACCACGGAGTGCCGGGGTAGGCCCATGTACCACCTTAACGCAGATTCCCTAAAAGTGCCAACCATCAGCTTGCATTTCAACGAATCGCTGGCCCCTATCAAGGCCATGACATTGTTGACAAAAAGGATATACTCCTGAGGGTCTGTTTTACCGTCATATATCGCTAGAACGGGAGGTTTAAAGTTTTTTGGGACTTGATTGTCCCAGACAGCTTGGGACAGAGGTTGTGGCTCCAAGAGCTCTACCTCCCGTTCCTCAGTTTCTTCATGACTCCTCTGCTGAAAATCCTGAACGTTATCCTGCAGAGTGTCGTTGTGCTGACGCAAATCATCGATCATGGCCAACAATTGCGTCAAATCTGGTTGCGGCGGGTCATGCTCTGCTGTTGTAGACATTGTTTTGTAATTCTAATGCGATGGCCTGAGAATGTTTTACCGAGGCCCACGGTGGACGCCAAATGTTCTTGCTAGAAAAACTATCTAAGTGAATTAAGGGATTCAGAGCTACAAGTTAGGTGACTTGTGCTCCAAACTAAGTGTCTTGCTTACACCTCAGTCGGGAGTCCTATTTATAGATGTATATGGTCCTTTTTACTTGCTTCCTATAACTGTCGTGACCCTTTATCACATGTAACTGAGTTTCCTTTAACTCCTGTAACGTCAGTCGTCGCTAATGATGGCTAGAAATATAACGCGCGCCGCCAGGTCTTAAAGCGACGGTTACACCCTTGAAGAGCTGATCTCTTTGTAACGGCCTCGTAATTGTCGGGCTGGCTGTAACCCCTAGGTCCGGGGAGAGTGCCCGACACCAGGCTCTTCATCTCCTAATGCCCCTTAGTCATCTGCTCCTCCAGCCTCATAACCCGGAACGTTTGCTTTAATGGAAGTCCTCTGTTTTATGCTCAGCCGGTCACATTCCTTGGGCAATGGATTCTATGTAGGATCAGTATTATATACTTTAATTCTATCAAATGTCATATGTAATCATGAATAATCATAAAGGTAATGAATCATGTTGTAGAAATGTGTGTGACAGGAAGCGTCCATCCTACATAACGTGTGCGAGAAGTGCATGAGCATGCTAGAATGAACCGATGTATGCTCTACTACTTTACATAACTCAACTAGGAATTAAATCGATTTCCTAGTAACATACAAGTAATCATAGTGGTCAGGCCTATATTAACTCAACCATGCCATAAATTATTGTCATTATTCCAGCAGTTCTCGGGGAAACAGTTGCATACAATACAAATGTGCAAATGTTCCCAACAAACTTTATTTTTATGGCACAAAACCATACCAGTTCTTGAATATGTTACCAAAGCATGCGATTTAAATTCCAGGTAAAAAAATCATGACGAGGCACTAGCATTCTTTGTGATGGGCAAGTTTCCATCATAAGTGCATTTGAAGACATCTGGTTTCCTTACAACGCGAGGTCCAACGGTACCTTGTTATTTTTAGGACGAATATCCTGCAAAACATGAATAATACGAATCAAGTATAACCTGATGTGATTGATAATTTCGTTATAAATAGCCAATAATTAGGCTCATGATTGTTTTTCATTAGGAAATTTGACAATGGACATAAATACTTACCTGATCAAATATAGCTGTTGGGATGGCCAATGTTGCACAAGCATTTGGAGCATCAACAATTCCAGATATCCTTCCTTCACAAGGACAACAAGATAGCAGAAGGTATACCTGAATAATGTTCAAGAAACAGAAATTAGCCATAGGTTGTGTCTTTGTTGTGTGTGATATAACATATACTCAGGACCGCTTTTAAGGGCATGATGTGGACTACTACGAGTCTCAAATTTGTCATGATTAAACTATAGTTAAATAAAACCTCATAACATATTTGTCACAGGTAAATCGTGATTAAATAAGACCTCTATTAGTTTTGCCAAGATTGAACTGTGACTGATCCATGCAGGACCTTGAAAAACTGAAACGACCCTGCATATACTTGACCCTTTTATTTGGAGAAAATAACATGTATGCTTGGATATTTTTAGTGTTGTGCTGTGAAGTTAAACCTGTTCTTTGGAGTAACCAAACTTGGAGATGTAGTCAATAGCATTGAGTACTGCTCTTTTGTATGCAACAGTTGCATCTAGGTAGTGTTGCTTCCCATGTTCATCCACACTAATGCCCTCAAATACTAACCACTCTGAGAATCTTGGTTCAACAGGGCCTATCTCAAATATTGGGTTCACATGAAGGGGAGTAGGGCCCATTGGTGTAAGGTACTCTTTCATTCCTCCCCTTATAATATCACACCTGATCATGACATCAAAATGAAAGGGTATTATAAGCTTAATTTGCTAAGATTTGAATTAAATTAATGTAAGTTATGTACTTACTTGAGTTCCAAGAAACCACTCATTTCTATTGCACCACATAGTGAGACCTCACCGTCACCCTGAGAAAAGTGCATGTCACCAGTGCTAAGATTTGCTCCTTCTACAAAAACAGGAAGGTATACCTTTGAGCCTCTGCTTAGATTCTTTATGTCACAATTTCCACCATTTTCTCTTCCAGGTATTGTTCTTGCTGCTTCCCTCGCAATCTTCTCCCATTCATTTGAACCTTTTTCAATCTACAAGCATGTCAAGAAAAGGGCCTCAAAATGAGTAAAATTTCTTGAGTTATATTTGGAGAATGAGCTAAATTTATGCATCATTTACCTTTCCGAGGTGACAATTTCTTGGTGTTGGTAAGTTTGCCAAGGGTCTCGCAAAACCTCGCATAGTTTCAGAGACTGAAGACCATTTTCTTCAACATCTCTTTCCCTTTCATTCCATATGTTTAGAAGTTCCATTGATGGTGCAGTTCCAATTATACCAGGATGTGTTATCCCTGGAAACCTCACTCCTGTCCAACACAAATGATCTTTATAATCGAAACTAGAAAAAGTATATAAATCATAACATTATACAAACAAAAAACGATGTATTAGTCTTATCACCTGGTATCTGAGGTGAATAAGCATATATCCTTCAAAGTACCAGATAGCTTTTGTGGCATGAGGAAAATGGTCTGTCAAGAAACCGCCTCCGTTTTCTCTGTCAAATGTTGCTGTAAAGCCCCATTCATCACCAGGGAGAGGACCCAAGTTGCATATTTCAACAGCAAGCAAATCCCCAGGCAAGGCTGGGAGGCCATCATTGTCCACAACTCTTATTGGCCCACTAAGATAATGCACCTGAACCATTTACACCATCATCCAAAATTAATCACCTAAAAACTCATGCTAGGCCTTATAATCACAAAATCACATATCACACGAGTTACAATTTTGATCTAACGGTTCAAATCATCGGCTATTAATGTTACTTACATTTGAGAGATCAACTAGTTTTATGTCTAGTGCTGAATTGTCATCTTTAATAGCACCTCCTGTCCAGTCTACCATCTCTACTCTAAACATTTCACCGGTACTAACATCCACCGCAGGTGGTATATCAGGGTGCCATCGATTATGAAGAGGAAGTTTCTGTTCCGATGGCTTCTTTTTCAAGTCTATCGGCACGACTAGTCTCGGAGTTGATGGTGCCATGGACAAACTGGAACAATGATTTTTCAAAACAGGTTGGACTTGGTCTAGAGTTTAGATATTGTTATTTACAATGTTTTGGCATTACTATAAGGAGGAGACAATTTTTCCACTAGTGGAAGGACCACATAGTGGACTTGACTTGTGCATGATTGGAAATGTGGTGTGTATTATTTTCAAGTTTAGGATATACCATAGTTATACTATATGTTATTATATTATAGAATGTTAAATCTTAAATAATATATGGTTATTTGATATTCTAAATTCAGATCTATGCAGATAGATGAAAGTAAAGTTGATAGCATAAATATTTTGGTGGCATGGTAACAAGTATGAACTTGTTTGAGGTAAAACTATGAAAAGTGTGGTGATTAAAGAAGTACTATAATTGAAAACACATAGATAAATGATGAATAAGGAACTCACTTGTGAGAGATCAGCATGTTTGGCATCATCAGCAGTGGGATTATTAGTGATAGCACCTCCACTGAAATCTATCATCTCAACTCTGAAAAGTTCCCCGGATGTTGCCTCGGCGACCGGTGGTATCTCCGGATGCCACCGGTTGTGAAGAGGTAGCTCCTGCTCCCATGGTTTCTTGTTTAAGTCTACAGAGACTAACAGTTTTGAACCTACACGAGCCATTTCTGTGTAATGATATTTCCACAAGGTGGAAACTGGTATATATAGGAATAGTAGTAGTTTTATGCAACTGGGGTCTTTTTAACTATTGTGGTAGAAGAATCATTTTTAATTTGGAACTAAACATGCACTTCATTTTAATAACTTTGATTTAATGATTTCTTATCCTCTATTTTTTTCTTTCTGCCGTCGGTTTGAAGTGGACTACTTTGCTATTGTATGATTAATATTTTGGATTACAAGTGAGCTTAAGAATATTATTTTAATAAAATAACTATTATTTTAAAATTGAATCGAATCGACCGCCAACCTAAAAATCGGAAAAATATCAGTATGGTCTGAGCTGGTTTAATATACTATTAAATTAATAAAAAACATATCAAAATTGATAAAAATTGATGAACCGATAGTTTAAAAAATCGATAGGTTAAATACATGTTTTTTATAAATATTTTAAAAATAATAATAAAATATAAATAAATTTTAAAACTTATTTGAAATAACTTTCTTTCATTTTCCTTGTTTAAAGTTTATTTAGACGTGTACTTTCTACTATCTTGTTATCTGATGACTATGTTTATAATTTAAATTTAAAGAATAAACTTATGAAATTATAATATTTTGAAATTTTGTAGGTGATGTGATATTTTTTAGAGATCGAGTCATTTAGTTCGATCGATTTAGTAAATATATAGTTACGTTATAGAGACTGATTTATTCAATCGAATTATCCGGTTTAATCCAGTTTAATCATGTGGTTTAATCAATGACCCAATAGTTCGATCAATGAATCAGTAACTCAGTCAGTACCTTCACCGGTCCGATATTTAAAACCCAACTATTTTGGCATTGGCATTTAACCATCTTCTACCTTGAATGTTTGAAAGGCTAACTCTAATCACACCTTCATGTTTAAGACGATTAAATAGGGACAACTGTCATACCCCAAATTTGTCCTACCCTTTAATAAGGATCATCTGGCTTATGCATCTCATATCCTTCATGTGGATATCTTCTATTAGGTCATCTAACATTGCTTACATCATTAATCAATAAATGGTCAAGGGATCGAGGTGTCTCTCTTTGGAAAGTTACAAAAAAAAGCAATTGTTCAGTCAGACAGTGCAATAAAGCAAAAACTCTGGTTTTTCGAGATTTAAATGCATTCCTCACAATTACCAAGATTTCTAAACAATGATCAAACAAGTCATCATCATGTCAAGCTCATGTATTTCGATGCGCTTTGAACTGCGGAGAAAATCGAGTGTTTCAGTTGATTCGAGGGAGTTCAGACCGAGAACAACATTTTTGCTGGTTTAAGTTCATAAATTTGTAACTCTTGACCAAATAACTGTTGTGAAGTGGTTATTCACGCATTAGAACTGTCTTGGTATTTTCTTCAATTCATATGTTCGGGCCGAAAGCCAATTCTGTGAAGAAGATCTTTGAAAGTGCGAAAAAGCAGAGAAATATATTGTGAAATGTTTTGCTGGTCTGTCGTTTCTCGGATGTTCAAAAATTCATAAATTATGAGTGGAAAATTATTTTTGAATGGTTCTTGAGGCGTTGAAAGCGTCTTGATGTCATCCTCAATTCACATGTTCAAGTCGAAGGTTGATTCCTTGAGGAAGATTCCTGGAAATGCAAATTAACTGGGAAATTCATGTGCTAAAGCGGATTTCTGGTTCACTGTTTCTCGATATTGTAAAAATCACAACTTCTTCAATTTCTATCATATCAAGACGATTCTCCCAGCATTATGTCACAAATTGTGTTAGATACAAAGTTTCTTCAAGAGTTGAGTTTGGATCTTGCTCAGAAGACTTTTCCGTTCATGGCATTCTTCCCAAGTTGAATCGTGAAATAAGCTGAAAACTCGGCGCGAGCTAAAAAACAACGAAATTTAACTCCAGTTTCTCGTCGTTCAAAAATTCATAACTTGCTCAATTTTTATCGGTCGAGATGGTTCTTTTGGCACGGCGTCACAAATTTCGTCATCTTCATTTTTGCTCCAGGACTCGGGTTCGAATTATGCACCGAGAGTACATGCAAATAAGCCGAAAAATTCAACATTAGTAAAAAACAAGGGATTTTGTTCTCTCTTTTGCCATTTCCCAAACAAGTCCTTAGCTCATGTCTATATATTTTTGAAATTCAACTCACAATCACTTTTTTACTCATTTTTTTCACAAATCACTCAAAGAAATCAAGAGTTCTCTTAAGTTTCTCTCAAGAAAATTCAAGCAAGCAAGATCACTTTTCCTTCTCTCTCATTTCCGACCACCCTTCCTCTCTCCCTCACCGCGCGGCCTCCGTCCTCCACTTCCCATATCATCTTCTGACCGGCCTGATCCCTCTTCGGCGTCGTTCCCTCTGAGCTCTCCTTCTCCTCCGTGCGGCCAGCATCTCTGGCATGGAAGCTCTCTCCGCCTACTTGTGTTTTTCGATCAGACTTCTACTTCCCTGCTCTTCTCCTTCTTCGATTCAATTCTTCGTGTCATTATGGTAATCCTTGATCCTTATATGATTTAAGTGCTTTTGATTTAATTGATTTTGAATTGATTTAATTAATTGAACTTCACATGAGTTAATTGAATTGAATTGTGGAGTTTACGCGATTCTTGAGAATTGATTGAATTTAGTGCTCAATTGAAATAGTTTCATGAATTGAATTCTTGAATTGTTGAGTTTAATTGGTTCATGAACATTGAAGATTAACAAATATGGAATTGGTTGATTAATTGAAATCTCATGAAGCTTACGCGTCGAAATTGATAAAATGTTCATAGTTGTTAATTGACGCGTCGAAGATTGAATTCGATTTGGTGCTTTGTGCATAATTAATGATTCTACATATCGAAGGCAAATTTTGAGGTGTTTAATCAATTTTGACGCGTAGAATAATTTTTGACTTGGTGTTTGGGAATAAATACTAGTATGGATTTAATTTATTACAATTCATTTGTGAATTTTAGGCAATATTTCATGAGTCGATAATTATTTTCGGTATTTCCGAATGAGGTTTTGTAACTCGATTTTTGACTCATGTGAAGTATAATTAATTCAATCAATTCAATTCATAAGGATAGCTCTTTTGGGTAACACAAAACTGGTGGCGACACAAAATATGGAATATACTTCTGCACCTGAGTATACTCCTACATCTGAAGGTGAATGGGAAGAAGTTCCTGATTATGAACCTTATCCAGAAGATTACATGGTAGATGATGACTATGATTATGGTGAGGACTTCATCATCAATTGTGGGATTGTGTCAATTCTTCCTGCAGAATATGACAAAGTGTCAGAAGTCTCAGTGAACGAGGAAGACTTTACTTTTGACGAAGCGGATGACGAGAAACCTATATGCTACTATGTGATGAATAGTGGTGTGGTTGAAGAACATGAAATTTCGGCAGAATACGTGATGTCACAGAATGTTATGACACACTATCTCGACACTGCTAACAATTCACACAATAAATTTAAACAAAGAAGAAAGAACATAATAAGTTGTTTACCCAGTGTCTAACTACACCTACATCCGGGGCTACCAAGCCGTGGAGGAAATTCACTATTAGTAGAATTAATTCAGAATAAACCAACCGTTTATCTCCTTCACTTAAAACCTACCCAATGCAACTTCAATCTAAGTCCTACTTAGACCTGAGTTCCTACTCACTCCCCCTTAATCACAGCAGTGATATCAACCTATTGAATAATTGAATTGTGAAGACACACTTCAATAAACTATCTTGATCTTGCTTCAAAGCTTTAATCAAGAGACAAACACTCGTGCTTCAAAGCTTTGAGTGGTAAACTACCCTTACAAACAAATCCTAGTCCAAGGCACTTATCAATTGATAGTTGCTTGGCTTGTAACACCCCTTCTAAATACCCCGAATATATTAATTAAATTAATATCTAAATCATCTTTAATCAGAGTTTAACATGGTATAATAAGGGATGTCACAATTAATAATTAAACAAACTTCATTCAAACAGTAGCCATGCTACACTGAGGATCAACATCGACAATTCAATCGTTATAAGACCATGTCTTACACAGCGGAAATACCAAAATCAAAATTTTAAATAAACATCATAGTTCTTAAGGAATTCAAATCCAAAACTATTAAACAAGAATGATTCTCTTAACTAAGCTGCCCCAGGTTACAATCTAATCGAGCATGACACCACACCGGACTAAAAGATAAGCTCTAGAGCCATCCTCACCGACTCACCGCTAATTTAATCGAAATGGTAAAGTAAGGGTGAGACTTCTCATAATTAAAGCATATTATAAATCTTTCGATCAACAATATAATACAAGCATATTATTCCACCACTTAATACCAATCGTAACCCAATACACAATCATAGTCATACAATTCATCATACATCATCAATCAACAATAAAGGCATTGCAACACCGAAGACATCCTAGCATGTTACAATCCTATGCAAACACTAATGCACTCAATGCATGCGGTACCGACTTGTGACCAAGTCACCCAACACCGATCCATCATCATTCTGACAGCTCCATCGATTCGTCCATAACCACTCTGGACACTAATCCAGCCTAACCACCCATCCTCACTCTGTATCGGTTATCGGAATCCAAGTCAAATTCGCACAATGGGAATTAACTTCACCAAAATAATGCATATGCACGCACATCAATAGCATGCAACATTAATCAGTCTATGTATACATTCATTTAACATAACTGAATCACCAAAATCAACAGGATACATCAACAATCATGCATACATCTAACATCAACATAAACATGCAAAACAATCAATCAAGATATCCAAACCAATCATGCATACATCAAACAATAGCATAACCATGCTATTTCACCTACACATTATCAGTATCCTCATCACTACACATCACCACACATACATCGTCATTATGTATTAGCTAATAATCATCATCTTTAGAAATTATACCCCTTTCCCAAAATAATTTCAAGTTTTCTAAAATATTTTCATTTCATAAGGTAGAGCATTAAATTTAGAAAATAACGTCCAAAACGGCGCTCAAAACGGACTTACGGTTTGAAAGTTATGAATTTTTGAAGTTTTGAAAAATTGGAAAAATGCACTTGGAACCCGGTTCCTACCCAGAACGGAACCGGTTCCTGAAAGTTGAAAATACCCCGCCCGATTTTGAATGGGGAACGGTTCATATAGGAACCGGTTCCGTGTTAAAATGTCATTTTCTGCACTTTTGACAGCATCCTTCCATTTTCAATTAAACCCATTTTTACCCATACGAACTCCAACATGGGAAACACTAAAATACATCATTTGACATCATCTATCTCATCAAACAACATATTTCCATCATCTATTTTCATCTACTGACACTCTAATCATATTCCATACATATTCTGACACAATCTGACACCTATAGGGACACATTCATGGAACCCTAGAATTTCACAATTTCAAATTCCTACATGCTATAACTCATATCATCAACATCAAAACCTATAATAAGCCATAATCAGTCGAAATCACCCCTTACCTTGTGGGTTCTTCGAGATTCTGACGCTTCTAGGTTTTCCTTCTTCTTTCTCCTCTTCTCACTTCTACGTAGTCTTGTTTTCTCCAAAATGAATCTATTTCCTTCTTTTCCTTATTTTATTCATTTTATTCCTCTTATTCCTTTTTAATCATAATTAAATAAAATAAATATTAATCCTTCTCTCCAATTAATTCCATCATTAAACTTAATAATCCAATAAACTAAATAAATTATGACCTCAATTAATTTAATAATTAAAAATCATAAGTATTTAATTATTGAATTATTTTGGGGTGTCACAACTCTCCCCAACTTAAAAGAGTTTTCGTCCTCGAAAACATACCTCGATTTAATAGTTCGGGATACGAGTCCTTCATCTGACTCTCCAGCTCCCAAGTAACATTTCCATCAGCTGGTCCTCCCCAAGCCACTCTTACCAATGCAATCTCTTTGCCTCGCAACTGTTTCAACTTCCGATCCTCAATCCGCAGTACCGCCCACGCTAAATTCTCTCGCACTGTATGTCATCTACCCGAATCTCATGAGACGGATCAGCAATGTACTTCCTCAATCGAGACACATGAAAACATCATGCATTCGCAAGACGGCAAGGCAACTGATATGCAACCTTCCCAACTCTTTGGTAATCCGAAAAGGACCAATAAATCGCTGAGTCAACTTCTTTGACTTCAAAGCTCGACCAATACCAGTCATCGGAGTAACCCGCATAAACACATGCTCTCCTTCACTGAACTCAAGGTCTTTCCTCCTCTTATCATGGTAACTCTTCTGACGACTCTGAGAAGTCCTCATCTTCTCCTGAATCATCTTAATCTTTTCCGAAGTTTGTTGAACAATTTCCGGTCCAATCACAACACTCTCTCCAGTTTCATACCAACACAATGGTGTCCGACACCTCCTACCATACAATGCCTCAAACGGAGCCATACCAATACTCGAGTGAAAGCTATTGTTGTAGGTAAACTCAACCAATGGCAGATAGCTATCCCAAGCTCCACCCTTCTCTAACACACAAGCTCTCAACAAATCTTCCAACGACTGAATCGTTCTTTCCGTCTGACCATCTGTCTGCGGATGATAAGCGGAACTTAAACGCAACTTAGTACCCAAAGCTTCTTGCAATCCTGTCCAGAACTTAGATGTAAACCTCGGATCTCGATCCGACACAATGCTAGACGGAATACCATGCAAACTCACAATCTTCTCGACATACAATTCTGCTAACCTCTCTGTAATACGGTGAACTGACTTTGTAGGATTTTTGTATCCAAATGTGCGGATAGCAAGAGTCGCCACCGACTTTTATTTTTATCCAATTAAGGGAAGGTAAAAGTAATGTAAAAAGACCTTCGTTAGATTCTCGAGTTCGGGAGAATGGTTATGAAAAGGGAAGGTATTAGCACCCCTTTCCATCCGTAGTTATCTACGGGCTCTTAGTTGCTCTAGATCACTTTTTTTAAATAAAAAAATTTGCTTTTTGTGTGTTTGACAAAAATGTTTTGAAAAGGCATTTCGCTTTGACTTTATAATGACTCATGTAGGAGTGTATACAAAGTGTTCGGAAATGTTTTGTTTTGAAAAGAGAATTTGAACTTTGAAAAGTGTATAGTGTGAAAAGCATTTGATAGAGCAAGCAACTAAGAGACTTATTTACCCACCTTAATTGGTCGCTTTGTTGTACTTCACATTCCTTTAGAATAGCGCTAGCCATACCATTAGTTAGTAGGTAGCTCCATTCGTTGGATGTAAACGGACATTCAAGGGACATCGGATGGTCATCAAGGCAACTTGAGGAAGCATCCTAGCACATTCAAGGACTATCATCATTTTCGTGGCGACAATCGAGGGTCAAGATCATGTATTCGAAGCGACATCGTGGGTCTATGATCTTTGTATCGAAGGGACTATGATGATTTGTTTGGAAGGCAACTGCTAGAATACCTCTACATTCGAGGATATGACCATTTGAATTCGAAAGGCATCGAGAGAGAATTACCCTAAGGGTGTGTGTGAAAGAGGTGTGTCAAATTCGATATTTTATCTTGAATATTAGTGGGCTATGTTCAATTTTAGTCTTGCCATACACGCCTAATTACTAGCAATTGATAAGTGCGGAAAGTAAAATGCGAATGTAAAGGTGCGGAAAGATAAATCCTACGCTATTACAAGGCTTTGGGGCGATACATAATTAGGAGGCGGAAAGTAAAACCCTAGATTAAACTATTACAACCCATAAGCAATTACATTATTGAAAAATAGAATGAAAACTAAAGAAACGTCTGATTGGAACAACTCCGTGAAAGAGTGAGAAATCTAAAATGCAATATGAATCGAATCAAGAGAAAATGTTAGGAAAATGCAAATTTTAATATGAGAAATTAATATATGCTGGAAATAAGATAAATAAGTTAAAATAATTTTTGGGATTTTTGAAAAGATTTAATAATTAAAATGCAATTTATAATGATTTAAATGCTAAAATATGAATAAAAATAAATATGCATGCAAAAGATATTTTAAATTTATTAAATTAAATAAAGGTTTTATGACAATAATGCAAAAGAAAATTATATTTTTGGTAATTTTAAATGCGTAATAAAAATTGTGAAAATAATTAAAATGGAATGGAAATATTAAAATAAATGGAAAATATGAAAAAATATTGAAAAGTGAAAGTTTGAGAAAAGAAACCAAAACCGTGCTCGGATGGATCGAACCCGTGACCGCTAGAGCATCTTTCCAAAAGCCAAGCCTTAACCATCGACAACGTGTCTTTGGTGTTTTAAAAGTCGGAATTAATGGAACTTGAGTGAATACGTGTCCGGATTGAGTTGAAACACAATACCACGCTGGGGTCCATGTTGACTGGGAGATCGAATCAGAACGTGCCATTGAGCCACGCAAGCCACGCCGGGGTCTTCGCCTGAGTCCACGCCGAGCTAGGCTCGGTTGTCTTCTCCTCGAAATGAAACATGGAAAACACGCAAAATAAATGGGAAAGGGGGACCCTACCCCCCTAAATCGACCCTCCTGAGTCCGTTGGTGATATCGGTTTGCCCTAAAAACAACTGTATGAACCGGTTCGAATCAAACAGTTCGGAATGCCCTAACAATGGCAAATCCTTATTTCCACGTGCAAGCTTCGAAACGATTGTCCAGATCAACTATATGGAACCTCATGAACACATTAGAAGCATTATAATCAATTAAAACAGGCTGGTAATAAAAATACGAATTCAAGAAAAAATCAATTATGTATGCATGTATATGGTTCGATTCAGCATGTTTTAACCCATGGCATGAGTGTATACTTACTCAAACTTACCTCCTGAAGACAATGGGATGGTTGGTTCGACCGAAAGTGGCTGCTTTTTGAAATTCGATTTTCCAAGTTTCTTGAAAAATTTTGCAAGAGTTTGGGTTTGTTTTTAGGTTAGGGTTTCGTGTGGTTTGCTGGCTGTGATGCTTGGTATTTATAGAGAGGATTGGAAGGGAAAAAAGGAATGGAAAAGATTTGATTTGGAGCATTCAATATTTTTCAAATAAAAATCAAATTTTGAAAGAAATTTGATTTTCTCCTTCAATGCATGATCAAGCACGAATTTGGCAAGTATCTTGGGCTTTCTTGGACATTAAGGAACATATAAAATCAGCCCTTCTTGGAAAAAATATGATTTTCATATTTTATATAATTTAATTTTGAATTAAATGTTCTAAAATTCAAAATAAAATCAATAAAATAGAAAATTGCCAAGGTCAAGCATTTATGGGTCAAAAATATTGTCATGAACAAGTTTGAATCAAAAGATTATAGGCCCATTTGGAAAATTTTGCAATTTGACCAATATGTCCTTTTGTGCAACTGTCCAAAATTGCCCAACTTCTGAATAGTGTATCTTGCTCAATTTTCCACATTTTTGAGTGTTCTTGGACTTTTTGGAAAGCTCTAAGAGTCCTCTAACCAATGTCTTTGGTCTCATCTAAATTGGAGTTACCATGCTCAAAATATCTTCAAAGCAAAAAGTTGACTTTTTGTTGACTTTGAAAAGGACCTGTAATGTTTTGAGCTATACCTCTCAAATGAAGCATTTTTGGACATTCTTTGAGACATGAAGTTGTAGAGAATTGAATTTCCTTCAAAACAAGAGGTGGTGGAAAAATTTCGAGAAAGTATGAGAAAGTTATGATCAACAAAGTTTAGTTGACTTTTCATCTAGAAACCCTAATTTAGAAAGTTTGACTTTTGAGCAAATCTTGAGTTTTCTTGATGAATCATGATCAACCCTTGATCAAATGATGAATGTAACTTCAAAATGAGGATGTTGACCAAAAATTATGAAGTTTGACTGTATGTTGACCACAGTTGACTTTTTGTCCAATACACCCGATTTTCAACCATCTGAGCAATTGCCTGAGGAAACTTGACTTGTGAGGCTTGAAATTTGACATGGAGAATCTTTGAAGCATATGAGGAGGCATGAAGACCATTAGAGATGTTGGAAATCCATCTTGACTTGAGAGATACCAAACCCTAGTTTGGGTTGATTGTCTAGGAGAGAGTTTGTCTGATCAACCCTTGAGGAATCCTTGAGTATGGATGTATGAAATCTCTTGAGTAGATGGAGGAAAATTTTGGGTATGACACTCCATCGGATAATCCATTCTTATCGGAATAAAGTGAGCGATTTCGTCAACCTATCCACAATCACCCGATAGAATCACAATTCTTAGTCGTCCTTGGCAACCCGCACACAAAATCCATTGAGATTCCATCCCACTTCCATTCCGAACAAACAACGGCTCCATCAACCCCGACGGTTTCGATGCTCGATTTTCTCGACAAATCAAACAAGCATACACAAAAATTTTTTCATTCCCGCCACCAAAACAACTTTTTCAAATCATGGTACATTTTAGTAGCACCGGATGAATACTCAACCCGCCACGATGTCCTTCCTCTAAAATGTTTTTCCTAATTTCGCAACATCCTAACACACACCCGATCACCAAATCTCATAACACCATTCTCGCTAATTCGAACTCGCCTCCTTGACCTTGGTTGATCAATGTCAACTTATCAACTAAACCAACATCGATTTCGTCCATTTCGATCTCTTCCAGAATACCACTAGTCAGCTTCAACATACCCAATTTCACACTATTCAGAGTAGTTTCACAAACCAAGCTTAAATCTCTGAACTGCTCAACCAAATCTAACTCACGAACCATCAACATCGACATGTGCAAAGACTTCCTACTTAAGGCATTCGCAACCACGCTTGCTTTACCTGATGGTAATTCAAACCGAAATCATAATCCTTTAAGAACTCTAACCATCTTCTCGCCTCATGTTCAACTCTTTCCGATCAAAGAGATACCGACTCTTATGATCATGAATACCTCAAACCGAGAACCATATAAATAATGTCTCCACAACTTTAAAACAAACACAACAAATGCTAACCCAAATCATGGGTCTGATAATTCCTTTCATGCACTTTCATTGTCGCAAGCATAAGCCACAACCCGCTTATCTTGCATCAACACACCACCTAATCCCATCCGATGCATCACAATACACCACAAAAGACTTAGTCGGATCCGTAAAATCAAGATCGGAGCACTTGTCAACCTCCTCTTCTGGAATCCTTTCTCACACTCAACATCCCAAACAAACACCGACCCTTCCCGGTCAACTTAGTCAACTAACGCTAGTTTGGAAAATCCTCAATAAACTTCCGATAATAACTGCAAGACCGAAAACTACGGATTTCCGAAGCATTCTTCGGCGCTTCCCACTGAGACACCGCTTCTACCTTCGTAGGATCAACAGCAATCCCATTCTTGGAAATTACATGGCCAAGAAAACTTACTTCCTCCAACCAGAATTCACACTTGGACAACTTCGCATAAAGCTTCTTTTCTTTCAACAATTCCAATACAACTCTGAGATGTTCTGCATGCTCCTCATCGCTCTTCGAATAAATTAGAATATCATCAATAAACACCACGACGAACTTATCGAGATACGGATGAAATATCCTGTTCATATACTCCATGAAAACACCAGGTGCATTAGTAACTCCAAACGCATCACGAATATTCATAATGCCCATACTCGCTCTAATGCGTCAATATCCTCCGACTTCACACGAACTGATGATATCCGATCTCGATCAATCTTATCAATACACAAGCTCCAACGAGTTGATCCATCAAATCATCAATTTCGCAAAGGATACCGATTCTTGATCGTAACCTTATTCAACCGCTTGTAGTCAACACATAACCTCATTGAACCTTCCTTCTTCTTAACCAATAACACCGAGCACCCCACACACACTGACGAATGAACTTCTTCTCAAGCAATTCCTCTAATCGCTTCTTCAGCTCAACCAATTCGATGCCGACATGCGATAAGGCGCCATCGACACCGGACTAGTTCCAAGAATCAAATCTATAGTAAACTCTACCTCTCTCTGTGGCACCACTAACGCCTTCCCGAAACACCCGAAATTCATTCACCACGGAAATCCATCACCTTTTGCTTTCCTTCCGCTTCTATCGCAGAATACAACATAAACACAATCGCACCATCCTTCACAGCCTAAGTTCATCTCGCTTAACCGACATAATCTCATTTTCGATCTTAACCTCTTCGTGAAAATGACCGCCTTCTCAAATAGTTGATATGAACCTCGTTGAATTCCAACCAGTCATTCCAAGGATGATATCAAGTTGTTCTAGCGGTAGCACACTAAATCCATACCAAACCCCTATCAAAATCACAACAGACAATTTCTACAAACATATGAAGCAACACTGAACCCGACGCAGAGTATCAATAACCATACTTCCATCCATATTAGAAATTTCCAAATTCAATCTCTTAGCACAATCTAACGAATAAAAGAATGCGAGCTCAAGATCAATAATCGCAATCAAAGGTATGCCGTTAATAAAACATGTACCTTTAATCACCGATCATCCGGTTTTGTCTCGATCCGCATAATGCAAACACTTTACCACCACTTGCTCTTTCTTGAGTTTTGGGCATCGAGGACTGTATGACCTCTTCACCACGCTTGTAACAAGTCACCACCTTTACTCTGCAATCATTGGCCACATGGCCGAACTTTCCACACTTGAAACACTTCTTATCATTGCTCTTACAGTCCACCATACGATGTCCTGTCTCACCGCACTGATAACACCTAGCGGAAGAACTAGAATCTCCTCCACTAGATTTCTTCCAACCATCGGACCGATTACTCCTATCATAAGGCTTACCACGATCCATCTGTTGTTTACCTTTTCTATCAACATACCCTCGAGCATTCGACTTAGTGTTAGCAAGATCCTCCTCAAGAATCCTACTACAATCAACCAGATCAGAAAATCTTCGGATACGCTGATACCGAATACCCTGCTTAATCTCGTCACGAAGACCATTCTCAAACTTAATACATTTGGAAAATTCTCCATCTACATCGTTAGGGTAATGAGCATAATACTTTGCTAACTCAGAAAACTTCGAAGCATACTCACTGACAGTCTTGTTACCCTGCTTGAGCTCCAGAAACTCAATCTCCTTCTTACCTCTGACATCCTCAGGAAAATACCTCCTCGTAAAAGCTCCTCACACCAATTCAATGCAACGCCATCTTCTTCCAGCTTCGGTAGCAACCCACCACCATCGCCTTCCTCACCAACATGTGAGTTCCATATCTCACCTTCAGCTCTTCTGCACAATCAATCACTCTGAAGATCCTCTCGATCTCCTTCAGCCATTTCTGAGCACCTTCGGGATCATGTGTACCTTTAAACAATGGAGGATTGTTCCTCTGAAAATTCCCCAATTGTCTGTCAGCACCAATCATAGCTCCCTGCTGGCCCCCTCCGAGTACTCCAACCAACATTCCCAAAGCCTCAGCGATAGCAGCCTCATTCCTTCCGTTACCTCTTCCGGCCATTGTTCTGTAAAAATAACAAAACACTCTATATCGGCACACAAGTATCGACAGTGTTACTTCACACTAGTCGCATACTAAAGGGATAACGACACAAGACAAGACCGACTATGCTCTGATACCACTATTGTAACACCCCTTCTAAATACCCCGAATATATTAATTAAATTAATATCTAAATCATCTTTAATCAGAGTTTAACACGGTATAATAAGGGATGTCACAATTAATAATTAAACAAACTTCATTCAAACAGTAGCCATGCTACACTGAGGATCAACATCGACAATTCAATCGTTATAAGACCATGTCTTACACAGCGGAAATACCAAAATCAAAATTTTAAATAAACATCATAGTTCTTAAGGAATTCAAATCCAAAACTATTAAACAAGAATGATTCTCTTAACTAAGCTGCCTCAAGTGTTACAATCTAATCGCATGTAACGACACACGGACTAAAAGATAAGCTCTAGAGCCATCCTCACCGATCGAAATGGTAAAGTAAGGTGAGACTTTCATAATTAAAGCATATTATAAATCTTTCGATCAACAATATAATACAAGCATATTATTCCACAACTTAATACCAATCGAACCCAATACACAATCATAGTCATACAATTCATCATACATCATCAATCAACAATAAAGGCATTGCAACACGGAAGACATCCTAGCATGTTACAATCCTATGCAAACACTAATGCGGACTCAATGCATGCGGTACGACTTCGTGACCAAGTCACCCAACACCGATCCATCATCATTCGGACAGCTCCATCGATTCGTCCATAACCACTGGACACGAATCCAAATTTAACCACCCATCCTCACTGTATCGGTTATCGGCAATCCAAGTCAAATTCCGCACAATGGGAATTAACTTCACCAAAATAATGCATATGCACGCACATCAATAGCATGCAACATTAATCACTATGTATACATTCATTTAACATAATCAATCACCAAAATCAACATGATACATCAACAATCATGCATACATCTAACATCAAGATAAACATGCAAAACAATCAATCAAGATATCCAAACCAATCATGCATACATCAAACAATAGCATAACCATGCTATTTCACCTACACATTATCAAGATCCTCATCACTACACATCACCTACACATACATCGTCATTATGTATTAGCTAATAATCATCATCTTTAGAAATTATACCCTTTCCCAAAATAATTTCAAGTTTTCTAAAATATTTTCATTTCATAAGGTAGAGCATTAAATTTAGAAAATAACGTCCAAAACGGCGCTCAAAACGGACTTACGGTTTGAAAGTTATGAATTTTGAAGTTTTGAAAATTGAAAATGCACTGAACCCTTCCTACCTGAACGGAACCGGTTCCCCAAAGTTGAAAATACCCTACCGATTTTGAATGGGGAACCGGTTCCATACAGAACCGGTTCTCGTGTTAAAATGTCATTTTTCGCACTTTTGACAAGATCCTTCCATTTTCAATTAAACCCATTTTACCCATACGAACTCCAACATGGGAAACACTAAAATACATCATTTGGCATCATCTATCTCATCAAACAACATATTTCCATCATCTATTTTCATCTACTGACACTCTAATCATATTCCATACATATTCTGACACAATCTGACACCTATAGGGACACATTCATGGAACCCTAGAATTTCACAATTTCAAATTCCTACATGCTATAACTCATATCATCAACATCAAAACCTATAATAAGCCATAATCAGTCGAAATCACCCCTTACCTTGTGGGTTCTTCGAGATTCTGACGCTTCTAGGTTTTCCTTCTTCTTTCTCCTCTTCTCACTTCTACGTAGTCTTGTTTTCTCCAAAATGAATCTATTTCCTTCTTTTCCTTATTTTATTCCTTTTATTCCTCTTATTCCTTTTTAATCATAATTAAATAAAATAAATATTAATCCTTCTCTCCAATTAATTCCATCATTAAACTTAATAATCCAATAAACTAAATAAATTATGACCTCAATTAATTTAATAATTAAAAATCATAAGTATTTAATTATTGAATTATTTTGGGGTGTCACATGGCTCACAAGAGAAACTAGAATTACACAAATAACAACCTGCTATATCTTCAATAAATTCCAGAGGCGCAACAGCAGAGTAAGGGTTGAATTCCTTTTATAGAAGCAGTCCTGAAACTTCAGTTTTGGGCTTCCATAAAGATAGCTAGGGTTCACTTAATTTAATCCTAAAAACATGGTCTTTTCAACAACCAATTTAGGTTTAACTAAGATTAACCTAGCAGCCACGTGAGCATGCATTCTAGTAACAGAAAAACATAATATAACAGCTCAACAAACTTCCTGAAAAGTCTCAGGAAAAACAGATTATGCAGAACAGAATGTCACACTGAATGTCATAACATCTGATATGACATCAGTATATTTTCTGCAGAATTCCAACACAGCTTTTAGCTTCCAGTTCTGAGCTGTCCTTTAACATCCTTGTCAAGTAGGATTTATCTTCAATCTCTGAATGTCATGACATTTATCAAGACATGCCATAACCTAGTTTTACCAAAAAGTAATGTCAACCTAAAACACTAACAAACTCCCCCTTTGGCACATTTTTGGCTAAAACTACTTAAAACATCAGAGTACCTATGCAGCAGAAGAATAAACTAGTTCTAAGCTATCCTAAGCTTAAAGAAACTATAACATCTGAGATAAGATAAATTCTACCCAACAGAAATCCCACAATTCCCACAATTGCCCACATACAAATTTAAAAAGCCATACAGTTTCCCAATACAAATTTAAAAAGCCATACAGTTTCCCAATTTCCCAATACAGTATCCCACAATATTTCTTCTCCCCCTTTTTAGCCACAAAGGGGCCAAAGGAATCAACAGGTATCCCAAGCATTCAATCATATATTAAGAGAAGCAGTAACAAATGTTAAGTTTACAATGCAGTCAACAAAAAAGTAAAATCATCCAAAACAAAAATGGGAAAAGCAGAACAAGAAACAGGAAACAGATGCAACAATGCACAGGAGTACAACTCAAGTGCTTTCCTCTCCAGAAGAAGCACTGTGGAAGAAAGCATCTTCATAATCTTCTTCACCAGCAGCTGCTTGATCAGCATCTTCATCCATATGTGCAGCAGAATCATCACCATCAAGCCCTTCGTCCTCAACCTCTGTGTCTTTCTCCTTTTCAAGTGTAGAGATCAGTTCTTCCAGACTTTGCTTTCTTGCTTCAAGCTCCTTGCAAGTTGCTTTTAGCACAGCAATGACATTTGCCTTTTGAGAATTTTCTTTGACAGTTGATGTCTTGGCAGATGTCATAACAATATCTGGGACATGTTTGCCTTGGAAGAGTTTGTAATGAAATCCAAGTGCGAGCCCTTTGCATATGAATCTCTATCACCAAGTATGTCGTGGCATCGATTAACTATAATTCCACACATGAGGGAGGGAAAGGCTATTGGTCCTTTAACTGCATAACTTTCAGCATGTTTAAGGGTTTGCTCAAAAATATAGGTTCCATAGTCAAATTTTGCTTTAGTACCAACATCAAAGATGAATCTTCCTGCACCAATGGAGATGGTGGACTTGGGTTTGTTGGAACCCATTGCCCCTATCTTGTGCAAAATAGCAAACTTAACACTTAGTTTGTCAGCGGTTTTCTTTTCATTGGTCAATGTTTCACTTGTTTAGCAGTTGATAGTGTGGCGATTGGTCATCGCTTGTTCTAGCTCAGTTGAGCTTCATCCGATCTTCCAAATATTTGTTGATTATACTTGGGGAAAATTTCACTCTTCTCCCTCTGACATAGACAGTCTTGAAATCGGCTGACCTTCCATCAGCACAGCCACTTGACAAGTTCACAACGAACTCCTTCACCAACACTTCATAACAATTTGAGAACTTCACCACGCTTTCATCAACCCGCCTTCTTTGATCGATCAATCACATCCTTGCATTCAAAAGCACTTTTATTCGCCTCCTTCAAGTGCAATTCTCTTCAAAGACACATATTTCCACCGTTAGCATTCTCGTGGTGGAAAGAAATGTTGTCAATTGCCACTGTGGACTTTGGACAGCTTCAAAGAGAAGGCTTATTTCTTGGGTGAATGTCTCGAGACATTCTCTTCGACATTAAAATCGTAATCATCATCATGTCTCGAGGTTCTGTGTGACTTCTCTTCTTTACAATTTGGGTTCTTTTGGCTTAGAGATACCTCCAATTCTTCACCTTACTCTTTCCTTGGAAGTTCCAACCGGTCTTTTCCTGATTTTTCTTCAGTTTTGTTCTCAAATCTAGGAGTCTTATGAGCAATTTTAGCAACCTTTTTCTGAGCAGAACTTGGAATAGCATTGTGCTTCCCTTTCCTATTCATCACCCTCTTAGCAATGCTGGGATGAACTTTTGCTATGAGGTCATTATTAGAGAACTCCTCATCTAGATTGATGATATGAGAATCAACATTCTGATTAGTGTTTTTCTCAGAAGAATCTTCCAGGTTGTCATCAGCTTGTTTTTTTGGAATTTCTTCAAGAATGCTATCAGAGATATTATCAGCAGAAATAGCAGGAGATTTAACAGAGGTACAATGTTTTGGGGATTCCTCAAGAATCTCATCAGAAATCTCATTCTCATTAGCAGCAGGGGATTCAATATTGTCATCTTTACACCCTTCAGAAACTGGAGCAGAAGGATTTACATCATTCTTGACAGGAGAATCAACATGATCACCAGATGTCTTGACATTCTCATTGACATCTGGATCAACTGCTAAACTAGGGATAGCAGACTTATGGTTCAGAGGGACTGAAATCCCAGGTACAGATTGATTCTCGTTTAGGATACTAGTCACTATCCTAGCTATGGCCTCATGCACTGACCTAGACCCCTCTCTGTTCACTAGTTCTAGAGGAACTGAAGATGATGGTATAGAAGTCTTACCAGAAGGAGATGCTTGTGACCTTCTTGCATTCCTTGTGCGTAACTTCTTGACTTTTTCTGGGTCAGTGGCCATTGCACGCAGCGGAGTAACCCTCAGTGCTTCAGCTTGCATGGCTTCAGCATTTGCCCTAACTTCAGCCATGGAGGGAGATGAAGATCCAGATTCTTGAGATGAAGAAGATGATGAAGACATATTTTGCTGATGGCTTTTGAGAGAATGAGAGCGAGAGTAGCAGAGGGTTTCAAGGTTTCTTTTGGATGAAGAAAAAGTGATACTACTTTCAAATGAAGAAACTATTATATGTGGGAGTCTCTTCCTATTCTTGGACCTTTCAAAAATAATATGAGAATAATTAAATAACCCACTTATAAATAATTGAAGTAAAAGGTCTCTTCCATCCCTTGTTGTAAGCATAGTTAATTGCTACAACTCCTCATATTGACAAATACCCAATTTGCCCCTTAAAGACTTAAACTGACTAGCCTCAAGAGTTTTAGTAAGAATGTCACAGTACAATGTCATGACATCCTGTATGACATTGTACTCAGTCAGCATCTGCTTCATCCAGATCATCTGAGAGTAATTGCTACCAGCTGCTATGTATTCAGCTTCAACATTGTATAAGGACACACAATTTTGCTTCTTGCTGATCCAAGAAATAAGATTGTTTCTCAAGAAGACACATCCATCAAAAGACCTTTTACACAAGCTTTGATCAACACTTTCTCCACTTGTTTTCTTGGACAACTTCAAATGTGTGGGAGCAGGAGTCCTTTTATGGCAGCCATTCTTCATTCCAAATTTCTTGACAAAATTCCTTGCATACTTGCTCTGTGGAAGGAGTGTCGAGTCTTCCATTTGTGAGACTTGCAGTCCAAGAAAATGAATCAACTCTCCAATGAGGCTCATCCCAGATTCATCTTGCATTTGGTTGTCAAAATATCTCACATTTGTGTCAGACATTCCTCCAAAAACTATGTTATTAACATAAATTTGAAGCACCATGATCTCTCCTCCTTTGACAAAGAGGGTTTCATCCAAGACTCCTCTCCTATATCCTTTGACAGTAAGGTGCTTGGTTAGCCTTTCATGCCAAATCCTAGTACTTTGCTTCAGTACTTTAGGAGTGGTCAGATGTCTAGACATTGAGTGTGACATTCTGATTTCGTCAAATTTTATACTTACCATAGATTCTCCCTTTATAAAAGTGAAATCTTGGTATCCTTCTGACTCCCTCTAAGGAACTGATCCTTTCATTCCTCTGAGATGTGGATGACCAGGTTCTTGTTGTCCCAATCTTACTTCCTCTTTATCTTTGTCTGTAGAGCACACATGAGACAGAGTGGTATTCTCAGATTCCAACATGTAGCAGTTGTCCTTTGATCCGACTCGCATAATCACTTCTTGTTTATTATTTATTACAAGACATTCAGACTTAGTGAAGTTGACTGTGAATCCTATATCACATAGCTGACTTATGCTGATGAGATTGGAAGTCAAACCTTTTACCAGCAACACCCCATTTAGATTTGGAACTCCAGACCAGTTTGAGTTTCCAATACCTTTGATTTCTCCTTTACCTCCATCTCCAAAACTACCAAAACTGGTAGAATGAGGTTTAACATCATTGAGGAGATTGCTCCAACATATGCTTAGAACACCCACTGTCAAAGTACCAATTTTCATTGGCAGACACTCTAAGAGAAGTGTGAGCTACCAGAGCTACAGTCTTCTTCTTCCATTGTTGAGTGTATGATACCCTGTTGGTCTTAGGCTTCTCATAAGAACCTTGGTTAGGATATCCATGTAGCCTAAAGCAAAAGGCTTTATGTGACCAAACCTTCCACAATAATGACATTCCATCTTTGAAACTTTTTGTTCAAGTTTCTATGATTTTAATGTTGAACCCAATGTTGTGACATCTGCTTTGACATTGGTTCATTAGGTCTGTTCTTCCTTTGTTATTAACAAATTTCTTAGCCTCCACATATCCCGAGGCGCACCTATTTCTGCTTTGTGGTGTGACATCTTCTTTGCCATTGACTTGCCCTGGTTTGTTCCTCTCCGGTTATTAGCAAATCTCTTTGTACCACATACCCCGAGCTAGACACATTTCTGCTTTATGTTGTGACAACTGCTTTGACATTGGTTTCCCATGTCTCTTCTTCTTAATGTCACCAATGTTTCTTTTTCACCACATATCCTAGACCATGCTTATTTCGCATTTTGTCCAAGTCAAGAATTTCTTCCAACTTATCAAGCATCAGATGTCAACATTTTGATGATTTAGACATCCGATCAAGTTTGAGTTCAACATTATAATATCACTATTGAGGTGATTTATAGTGGTCGTGTTTTCCTTTTCTCACCTCCGCCTTCACATTCTCGCCTTCCAACTTCTCAATCAACTTTTTTTCTCATTTTGTCGACATTTCACCATTTTTATACACGCTTCGTAGATTTCAAAGAAGCTCTTCAAATGTCACTTCCTCATCACTAGAATCCATATCGAATTGTACACCCATAGAGAGTAAAGGACAAGTTTGGCTCCTTCTTCCTCGTATCACTTCCCGAATCACCATCGCACTGTGATACCCATTCCTTTCTTTTGTTTCTTTAGAAAGGTGGGAAATTCAATTTAATATGCCCATATCCTTCACAACCATGACATTGGATTCCAGCCTTGACTTCTTAGATCTTTCACTGGAGTCATAAGATCATTGATGTCGATGAAATGTCCTTGACATTTGACCTTGACTTTGGATCAATCCTCTTGATGAGCTTGTTGAACTGCTTCCAAGCATAGCTATAGCTTTAGATATCTTTCTTCATCTTCCACCTTGCATCCTTCTTCAAGATTGGATACAAGTGCTATGCTCTTGTTCTTTTGTCATCAGCCACCGATTCCCATCTCAAAAGTCATAAGAGATCCAATAAGTTCTTCAACCTTCAAGGTGCCGATGTCCCGAGCCTCTATTGCAAATACTTTCATTGCAAACCTTTAGGCAAGGATCCGAGAAATCTTTCTCACCACTTTTCTTCCGACATCTTTTCTCCAAGTGCTCCCCGAGGTGTTGGCATTCCAAAATATTCATGTGAAACTCATGAATAGTCTCATCTTCTTTCATCTTCGTTCTCAAATTTGAAGTGAGCATCCAAGTCTTGACAACTTCACCTTGGATGTCCTCATGAGTAGTTTTGAGAGTGTCCCAAACATCCTTGGCCACTCACATTGATGAACTAATCAAGATATTTCACAATACCATTGAATGGGCATTCAATGCTTTAGAGTTCCCCAGCTAGCTCCTCTTCCTCTTTGCTCCATTCTTCCGGGTTTCAAGACAATAGTCCCATCTTTCTCAAGCTTGTGGATGTTTCCATCCTTTGTCACAGCCTCCAAGCTTTAATATCTACTCGATCTTAAGAAGGCAACCATACGAGGTTTCCAAGAATCATAATTAGACCCATCCGCATAGGTGGTCTACCTCCAAATCCTCCTTCCTTATCCATTATGCCGTAAACTATTATCCCTAGATCTCACCTGTAAATAACAGTGGTGCCCGCCCGATACCAATTGAAATTTCGGCAGCAGACACGTGATGTCACGTAGAATGTTATGACACACTATCCGACACTCTAACAATTCACACAATAAATTTAAACAAGCAGAAAGAACACAATAAGTTGTTTACCCGCTCAAGGTTCTAACTACACCTACATCCGGGGCTACCAAGCCGTGGAGGAAATTCACTATTAGTAGAATTAATTCAGAATAAACCAACCGCTTTATCTCCTTCACTTAAACCTACCCAATGCAACTTCAATCTAAGTCCTACTTAGACCCGAGTTCCTACCACCCCCTTAATCACAGCAGGATATCAACCTATTGAATAATTGAATTGTGAAGACACACTTCAATAAACTATCTTGATCTTGCTTCAAAGCTTTAATCAAGAGACAAACACTCGTGCTTCAAAGCTTTGAGTGATAAACTACCCTTACAAACAAATCCTAGTCCAAGGCACTTATCAATTGATAGTTGCTCGCTCACAAGAGAAACTAGAATTACACAAATAACAACCTACTATATCTTCAATAAATTCTAGGCGCAAAGCACAGAAAGTGGTTGAATTCCTTTTATAGAAGGCCCCGAAACTTCGTTTTGGCTTCCATAAAGATAGCTAGGTTCACTTAATTTAATCTAAAAACATGGTCTTTTCAACAACCAATTTAGGTTTAACTAAGATTAACCTAGCAGCCACGTGAGCATGCATTCTAGTAATGTAAAAACATAATATAACAACAACAAACTTCCCGAAAGTCTCGTGAAAACAGATTCTGGCTCATAATGTCACATCGAATGTCATAACATCCGATATGACATCGATATTTTCTCGCAGAATTCCAGCATGCTTTTAGCTTCCAGCCTGAGTCCCTTTAACATCCTTGTCAAGTAGGATTTATCTTCAATCTCCGAATGTCATGACATTTATCAAGACATGCCATAACCTAGTTTTACCAAAAGTAATGCCAACCTAAAACACTAATGTAACATAAAGTTGTGTTTGAAAATCCAAAACCATGGATGTTATATCATCTCAAGCCTTTATTCAAGGAGAAGGTGGATGACATGTCGTTGAACAAGGTGTTCATCGATGGCACAGAATCACAATTTAATGTTGCATGCCTGCTCAAGAAGATGGGCAAATGGGTCATAACTCGACCTCACAACATGGTTTTATCAAACTATGAAGAAAAGACCATTAGCATATCGGTCATTCAAGTCGAGTCGCTATCTGAACAACTACCGATCAACTTTATTTATGGTAATAAATCCAAGGCTAACTTCAATTTATTACTTGGCCAAGAAAGGATTCATGGAATAGGTGAATTCCTAGACATTGCACCAAAGAATACCATATGGAGAAAAGATGGCGTAGAGAGAACATAGAAGTCGATTAGAGCTACTACAAGGCCTACAATGTGAAAGGTGGAGATAAATATCCACAAAGACTTGGTGAATGTAGCACTTGTGGCGATGAGACTTACAATCCCAATGAAAACACAAATCATTTTCTAAATTAGGATCCATTGTGGCTTTACATGGATTTTGAAGAGGCATAAATGCCTAGGGAGTTCAATTCCACCGGGTGGTATGTAATGAACTCGATGACTAGTGAATTGACACGCTTGGATCGAATTTCGACCACGAGTGAAAATAAAAGGAAATCGGTTTAGAAGTTGATAAATTGCAAAGTATGGTCGTCAAGCCAAAATAAAATCAAGGAGGCCCACGGCCAAACAACAACTTCAGAAGATGAGGTCGATTGATATACAATAATGAACCCGATTTGAAAAGGATCCATCGAATCCAAGATTGAGGATGAAAGCACAAGATCCATTAAAGGAGGTTGATCCGGGAAATGGCACAACTAAGAGACCAACATACATATCATGAAGGTCAACGAAATGAAAGTTAAGTTGATCAAGCTACTAAAGGAGTATAAAGATTGTTTCGCATGGGACCGTATGTAGATGTCAGTTTAAGTCGAACGATCGGAACATTGACGCCTATTTAGTAAGGCAAAAGACCATTAAAGCAACATCCTAGGAGATTCGCCCCAAATAACTTTGAAGATCAAACAAGAAATAGAAAGGTTGCTCAAGAGTAAGTTCATCAGAACTGCAGGGTACGCCAACTGGTTAGCTAACACTGTTCTTGTTATTAAGAAAAAATGGAACTCTTATAATTTGGATAGACTTTAAGGATTTGAATAATGCTACCCCCAAAGATGAATATTCAATTCCTATCACATAAATGTCAGTCGACTCAGCTGTAGGATATGAATATCTTAGCATGCTCGACGGGTCCTTTGTGTATAACCAGATCTTTATAGCAGAGGACGATGTGCCCAAAGCGGAATTTAGATGCCCAAGGGAATTGGGGACATATGAATGGGTGGTAATTCCGTTTGGTTTTAAAAAATTCGAGCCACCTATTAAAGGGCAATGAATGCCATGTTTCATGATTTCATTGAACATTTTATGCAATATATATTGATGATATTGTGATAAAATCCTCATCCGAGAATGGTCACCGACCATCTTTGATGATCCTTTGAAAGAATGAGGAAATATGAATTGAAAATGAATCCACTAAAATGTGCTTTCTGTGTGCATGCAGGAGATTTTTTAGGATTTGTAGTACACAAAAAAGGCATTGAGATCAACCAAAGCAAAACAAAGGCAATTTTGGATCTCAAGTCTCCTTCGACAAAGAAACAGCTTGTAATCTCGTTAGGGAAAATCAACTTCTTGAGAAGATTTATTTTAAATCTAAGTGGCAAAACAAAGGTTTTTTCGCCATTATTAAGATCAAGAAGTAGAGTGACTTTTACTGGGCGAAAAGAACAACAAGAGGCCTTTGACATAATTAAAGAATATCCAATGAGGCCTCATGTTTTGTTACCACCTAGCAGAAATAAGAAAATAAGATTGTACATAGTTTCACAGATCTAACAATAGGGAGCATGTTAGCCCAAGAAGACGATAAGAGAGTGGAAAGACCAATTTATTACCTTAGTCGTGTATTGATAGATGCAGAAACTAGGTATAGCCTGATAGAAATAATATGTATGTGTTTGTATTTCTCATGTATTAAAATTAAGAAAAATATTAAACCAGTTGATGTTTATGGCTCGTCTCACTATGATGTCATTAAACATATATTGTCTAAACCAATTTTGCATAGCCGAATTGGCAAGTGGGCACTAGCCGTAACTGAGTTTTCATTATTTTATATTTCGTTGAAGACCATGAAGGTCCAAATTGTGGCAAAATTTATAGTCAATCATGCCATAATGGAACCAATAAAGGAACATGGTCGATATCGACTTGGAAATTATATTTCACCGTTGCTTACAAAAAGGAACGGGTGTCGGAGTCCTGATTATATCTCCAAGAGGAGTACCAACAAAGTTCAAATGTAGAGTAGATGGGAAATACTCCAACAACGAAGCAGAGTACGAAGCATTGATTACAAGACTTAAGCTTTTGAAAGACTTGGGAGCAAAAAAGATCGAAATTAGAGGAGATTCATAGTTAGTGTTTAAGAAAATCATTCGATAATACAAATGCATCAAAGAGTATGTGTTCTTGTATTTTGAAGTAGTCAATCAATTATTGGAACATTTCGAAGTGGTAAGTATCACACACGTACCCAAATTGGAGAATCAAGTGGCCAATGATTTGGCATAAATAGCCTATATGTACAAGGTGTCCACCAACAAACTGAAAAGGTTTGTCATAGTAAGAGAGAAGGTAGTCTCGACATCATCTTTCACATTGCCAATTTCAAAACGGGGTATATGAGACGGTAAAATTGAAAAATTTGAATTTGAAATTTTCTCCATTTACAATTGTCAGACATAGATTGGTAAAAACCAATTGTGAAGTATTTGGAAAACCCAGTCAGAAATGTGGATAGTAAAATAAAATATAGGGCTTTGAGCTACGTGTGCATGGACAATGAGTTGTTCAAAAAGACCCATGAAGGAGGGTTTCTTAAATGTTTGGGAGACACTTAAGCGTATTTGGCAATAGTCGAAGTCCATAATGGAGCCGGTGAGGCCCATCAAGCTGACCATAAAATGAAATAGTTGTTATTTCGACAAGGCGTTTATTGGCCAAGTATGTTGAAAGATTGTATTGAGTTCGCAAGGATGTCGAATGCCAAAACATGTGGAATTCAACATGTACGGTGTTTACTTTACACACGATTGCTTACCGCCTTCGTGGTCAGTAGACGCATAGGCGATATTCGACCAGCCTCGTCAAAACATCAAAACTTCATCCTAGTATGGATAAATTACTTTCCTAAGTGGATAGAAGAAGTACCATTAGACAATGTTGATTAGGAAGCAATGATCGATTTCATTCATAAGCATATCATTTATAGGTTTGGGATTCCTGAGACAATCACGACGAACCTAGGAATAGTTTTTATTGGGCGTAGATGGAGGATTTCACGGTTGAAACAGGTTTTAAGTTGGTGATGTATACACCTTATTACCCCTCAAGTCAATGGTCAAGTCGAGGCTACTAACAAAGTGATAATTGGGCTAATTAAGAAACACATTTCTAGGAAACCCAAGAATTGGCACAAGATGTTGGATCAAATTCTATGGGCTTGTCAAACGTCCCCAAAGAGGCGAATGGGTCGACGCCTTTTCAGATGGTGTTTGGACATAATGTGGTTTTACCAGTCGAGATAAAGGGTTCAGAATTTTTTTTGTGGAATTTTTTTATCATAGAAAAGTATTTTTTATGATTTTTTAATTAAAACAAAATCGCTAATCTTAAAATTTATTTAACCAATCAAAACATTTTAAATTTTCAGAAAAATTCCAAAAATATTAGAGGTGACAAGAGTCTATGATATATTTTTATAATTTTTGGACAATTTTTGAATGCAAAATAAAATAACTAAAGATGCTAAATATAAATAAATTCAAATAGAAGCAAAAATTAAAACAAGCCAATTAGAGTGTGCCACATTATCATCTTCTACCGCCTTAAAGTGTAATGTCCTGCTTAATTAATATTATATTATATTAATATTTTCGAGTTACCGATCAATATTTATGTTATGACAAGAATATTAGTGTTAATTAATATATCTATTACTTTATCTGGCGACGTTTTGTTCGGATCCGATATTTAATTCCCCGGAATTAATTGAATTAATTGAATTAATTGAATTAATTGAATTAATTGAATTAATGATATAATTAAGTTAGTGGGGAGAAATTAAGAGGATTGGGTTTTCACCCCTAGCTAGTAAGAAACATAAGTTATAAAACCATTTTCTTTCCTTTTCCTTCCATTTTCCTACACCAAGCAAACATAGAGAGCAAGAGAGGAAGCTAGTAAGGAAAATACCATTATAAAACCTTTCTCCTCATTTTCTTTCCATTCTACAACCAAAGCCAAAACTTGAACTTAGAAGCTGGAGAGAAAAGAGAGGGTTTGAAGAAGAAGAAGGAGAGCAAGAACAAGCATGAGGTCAGCTTTGATGGAGCATGTTGCAATCAACCAAGCTAGAGCTAAGGGTTTGATTTCTATCTCATATGATTAGGTTTTGATAGTTGTATTTTGAATTTGGGGAAAATTGATAATGGGTTATAAGGTTTTGGCTGATTGTTTGATTGAAATAGATTAGAAGAGTGGATTAGGAGTATGGTTTGTGGGTGTATTAGGTGCTAGCTTGTAGAAATTAAGAGTATTGAAATGGGAAAGAAAACCATGGTAGAACGAGAAAACTCAAAATGAAGTTTTCACATCGCAGCCATCAACACGGGCCGTGTTGATTAACACGGGGTGCCCGTGTTGACCTATTGAATAAGAAATTTTGCTGCCAGGCCAATCAACACGGGCCGTGTTGACGAACACGGGTGCCCGTGTTGATTCACTGACTTTGGGTTTTTTTGGGGTTTCTAGGGGCTTTTCAACACGGGCCGTGTTGATTAACACGGGGGTCCGTGTTGATGCATCTGTAGCCTCCAAAATTATGATTTTTCGCACTTCTTTTGGAACCCGATTATGTCCCGATTTTCCGATTCCCAGAATTCACGACGGAGTGTTACCCGAATTCAATGAAAATTGACGGTTAGCTAAGTTCGACGGTAGAACGTAGTGGTGAGGTTAGTTTTAGAAATTACGAGTTTTACGAGATGACCAAATAGGCCAATTTACTAAATTGAATCGATTGCATTTTAGTAGATTTACACGTATGGACAATCCGATTGCGATGTTGTATTAGGATGCCGCTATTAGGGATGTCTTTGCAACGATGATAGGTGTTTGACTATTTTTCCAGATTCGAGTGGAATGAATCGATAATGATGTGGTGTGATTAAACATAATGTCACATTTTGCATATTACTTAATGAATTGATAATATGCGATGCAATGATATATGTCTTTGTACATGATGATTATATTGATGTTGTTAATAAATGCTTCCGATTTGTGAATGCATGATTTTGATGGCTTATAAATTGTTTGGTGATGTTTTGCATAATGCAAATATGATGATGATGTATTTATCTTGATTTGGATAAATTATATGGCGGGCTTTATGCCAATTTTGATGAGCGATGATGATGTTTTTGTGTTGTATTGTTTTATTGTTGAGTCACATACCTTGCATTGGCAACGATGGGCTTTTATGCCAAGCGACGAGGCTTTTATGCCAAGTGTTCCTATTTATGGACAAAGCGACGGGTACCACATGCATAACATAGTCGTGTCTCATGGAGTCGGTTATGTTTATGTTTGAGTTGTTTCATGTTGTTTTAATTGATTGATGATGTTGAATTGCGATGATATATGATGCTTTGTTTGGTGATGATCTTTATGATGAACATGAAATGAATATGATTTGGTAATTCCATGATAACTATACGATGAATATAAATGATGAGTTTTGCGACGATTTAACTTGATGAAATGCTTAATGCAAATATGATGTGATGATGTTTGTGATTTATGGGCTTATGACAAAAAGCTACGATGGACTTTAGCCAATTTGTGATGATTTTAGTTATGTTGCTTATGTATTAACATTGTTTGATGTTGTTGTTTGTTGTGTTGTTTATGATTACCGTGTTGATTTTGGAAGTATTGACTTGTGACGATTTCTCGCGGGTGAGGAATGTTATGTGTTGTTGTGATGCTTTATGTCGATAAGGTTATGGAGATAAAGTGTAGATTATACACATTAGTATGAAGATTAAAGTAAGTAAGTTTTAATTAGGTGTTGAATTACACTTATTAATCTATACCCTTTATAATTCAAACTATATATATACTTTATCATGCCTTTAATTATATGTTTTGAGTATCTCACCCTTTACTTGTTTCGCTGCTACCTTTATATTGGTAATGTGTGTTATGAAGATGTAGATTATAGTCGCTATTAGTTGAGTCGGTCAACGTAGTACCTCTGGGGATACTTATATTGTCTTGTTGTTGTTCTTTATTATTATTCCTTTGTGAATAAGAATCATAATTTATGAAAATATGATTTTGATGAGGAAGTTTAATACGTAAGATGTTTGATTATTAAGAATCAATTTATGATTTCCGATGATGCTATGTGTTCTGCAGTGAAAACCTTATTAGAATGATTTTAGGATTTGGAAGCTTAAGTATCGAACTCAAGTTCCAAGCTTGTGAGTGTCTTGTTTATCCCACGGCGGAGCCCTATTTATATCATTCCTTCCGCTATTTCTTTCCTTCCAGAATCGCCTCATCATTAACCATGGCTTTGAAGGCAAGGAGTTAGTCACATTTGTAATCATTCACTAGTAACGCCTCATAAAGACTCTAGGAACTCTTCATCTTCATAACGCCTATTCAATCGCTCCCACCGAGTAACTCGCCGATACACTTCTCGGCCGAAACCGCCTCGAAGTTCTCCCGAGATCCAAGTCGAACTTAGATCTCCTCTTGATGGTCGAGACCATCCCTGATCCTCGCATCCGTGCATCCATCTCGGCCGAGGATTTGTGTATGATCATAAGCCCCTTGGTCGCTTTGCCTAAGCTTTGAACTGCGGTCGACCAAACAGGAACCCTTAATCCCTTAGCGAGATGTGTTATATTTTTGATTTTTCTTAGAAACGCAAAGACGTGTCCCCACGTGACACCAAATAATTCATGGCCACGGCCGATTGCTCTATAAGTGGAAAACCGATTTTATGCCTCTTTTCCCTCCAACTCATTATATTTCATTTATTTGCCTTCCACGAATTCCTCCTCTACATATTCTCAAACCTACTTCAATCCTTGCCGCCGACGCCAAAACCTCACACCAATCACCAATCATCAACTCGTGTACCTCTTTCTTTATACTATTTTTGTTTCAATCCTAAACATGGTCATTGGGGAATGCGATGACTTCGGTCGCAAAATCCATTTAGGAGATGAAGAGCTAAAACCCTGCTCGAGGAATGCATGCGTGAGGCGAGGAATGTCAAAAGGACGATCGACCTAAAGAGAGTCATGGATGTGGTTTGTAATCAAGTTTTTATCGAAAGTGATTCTGACCCCGACTCTTCGTGTTCGGTGGAGCTAATAATGGAAACCAACCGTCTGATCAAAGGGGAAGTCATATTTTGGCTAAGCCCGATACAATATGAAGAAATCGCCGCACTTGCCCCTACAGTGTCTCTCAACAGGAGACGAAGATGATGTGATTTTAGAACTCGTGAACTCGAGAGTGTTCAGATGATCCGTCCCTGTGGAGTTGAAACGAGTGGTTTTACTTTTATACAGAGTGATCGAGGAATTTGGCATTCAATTCCCACCTCCGACTAAACTGATATCCTCCACCATCAACCTAGCTCCCTCCCAACTCGCTTCAACACCGGGTTTCATCCGCCTCAAGTAATTTGCCGAGCCCGCCTATAACCCCACCATTGGTTTGTTCTTCTTTTTCAAATAAAAGCACCGAGTCTTAAACTGGTTGCCACTGGCATCCCGAAAAGAAGTTTCTCCAAGCCTATACCTCCAATTTTAAGGGCTACAAAGAGCGCTTTATCCGAGTGAGATGTGGGTCTCGTGCCCTATGTTATTTATGGTTTCGACGGCATCACAAGTTCCCTTTGTATCGGACTGTGATCCACTCCCCATCTCCGGCTTTTGATTACGACAGCCTTAAGTGATACCGAGATCCTCTTTAGAAATTCGACTTTTCGTAATCGATTCGGTCAAGGATTTACTTGCCCTGCCTCCCAAGGAAGTCCCACTTCCTAGGTAAGAACTTCTCGACTATCTTTACTATTCTATACTTTATTTGTATGTTTAACTTCTTTCTTCATTTTATTTTCCATGATAAGATGATGATATATCCGTAGGAACAGAGGAAGCTAATGGTCGAAGTCTGTGCCGCCCGAACGGGCAAAGGCGGTCCCTCCGAGACCAAGTCCAATTTGGGCCGAAGTGCGCGTCTCAAGAAGAAAAGAACGCCACGACCCGTGATCCCGCCGCAAACAAACGCCATTATCGCTTCTCCTCTGGCGCCCACTGAACCTCGAACCACCCCCGAGTCTATCCCCAAAAGTCAAGACCGCATGGGAACGAAACCAACTCGGCCGACCGGGCCATCTCCAATTTGTGAAGGAAGTTGGTGATAGCTCCGTCGAGCTTCTTCGAGAATCGGCTCCGCCGACTTCAACTTAAGTTTTGTATGACCATCTCAACGCCACAACCGACGTGAACAAGTTGACCCTCCGGGTTCACAAATGATCACCAATCACCGAGCTCATACCTTATGAGGTGTGCCTGCTCACCCAAGTCCTGCTTGAATCTGTGATCATGTGGAGAAAAAGAAACCGAGTTGAGGTCAAGTCAAGAGGTTAACCGACAACGAGCAATTCCTTCTCAACGCCAATGATGTATTCAAGAACAAACCTCCAAGCAACCGGCAACATTATAAGTCTTGAAGAGAAGAATTCGGAAGCAAACGGATAAAGACTTTGGAAGATGAGCTCGCCCAAATGTCCACCAAGTTCCAGGATTCCAAAATCATGCTCCGAGTGCAGGAAGCATCAAGAACTCCTGATGGGTATGTTAGATGCCGGGACATAGCTTTTGACCGCTAAAGCTCAAGTCGGGCTTGCTTTACCCCGACATAGACATCTCGAGGTTGACTTCTTCAAGACTATTGTTGATGGGAAGTCGGTGGAGGTTGATGAAGATGATAGCGAGACCACCATTAGCGAAGAAAACGCTAAGGTGGATGCCAACTCTGCCAACCCCAATCCTTGATTTCTTTGTTTTTTAGAATTTCCATAGTTAGTCATCCCTTTTGGCGGATGCATTTTGTACTTTGAATATTTGCCCTGCCGGGCTATTTTTAATTGCTTTCCGAATTTTTGCTATTAATTTCCGAGTTTTTGCCTTTTGTTCATTTCGTGCACAATTGTGAACTTTATGTAGTACTTATGAGCCCCGAGCCATGGATGCACGAGCAATCCTAATGGTTTTAGAGAAAATCACATAACAATTGTTCACAACCCCAACATACACCTCCAGGTAACATCGGTTTACCGAGACTGGAGAGAGTGTTGAAGGAACGCCCGATGCAACTCGATTACATTTTCTTTTTTATTCATTTTTGAAGGTCGTTCCGAGGAGTACTTCGCAGGGAACGTAACCTTCCGACGAAAGATGATCATAGACCGAGCTTAGCAGACGTCGCCATAGGGTTCGCAGAGCCTGCGAGGTTGACCAAGGAGTATTCTCACGGGAATGAGCCTTCCGTGATCGAAGATTTATCATAGACCGAGCTAAAGAAAGACGCCGCCATGTGGTTCGTGAGCCTCAAGCGAGGTTGACCAAGGAGTATTCCTCATGGGATCAGAGCCTTCCGTGACCGAAAGACGATCATAGACCGAGCTTAGCAGCACGTCGCCATAGGGTTCAGAGCCTCAAGCGAGGTTGACCAAGGAGTATTCCTCATGGGAACAGAGCCTTTCCGTGACCGAAAGACGATCATAGACCGAGCTTAGCAAGACGTCGCCATTTGTCGCTATGCATCGATGTCGAATATAATTTCATTAGATAGATGCCTCATTAAAACCCCTGGCCCTTGCCTAGGGAAAAGAGTGCACCAATTATTTTTACATAAGTATATTTAACTAAAATAAAACTTAAGACTTGCAACATTCCAAGTCCTGGTAATTCGATCCGTCCAAAGTCTCCAACTTAGTAGGTCTGCTTTGTAATTCTTCCGAGACCCTCGAATGGTCCCTCCCACTGGGATCTAGCTTACCCTTCTTGGTAGGATCGGTTATTTTCTTAAGTACCAAATCTCCAACCTTGAACCTCGCCGCTTCACTCAAGTTGAAACGCTCTAGTCATTCTCTCATGGCCGCTACTCGACACGGGCCGAGTCTCTTATCTCGCCCAAGAAATCCTTCATTCGTAGCTTGTTTATTGGCCTCTTCAAAATTTTCCCGACGCCAAGAGGGTAAAACTACTTCCACCTAATCATGGCATCAGACCAAAACCATCCTGAAAGGAGTCTCTTGTGTTGTTGAATGGATCGTGGTATGGTATGCCCATAAAACTTCGTGGCATTGTGCCCATAACCCTTGGCCGAATCCAATTTCTTTTTCATTGCATTAAGTATGACCTTGTTGGCCGACACTCACCGCCTATCACATGGATGCTCTACTGATATGAATTTGTTTTGAATTCCAAGCTCCTTAACTCCACCATCAAGTATTTGCAAATCAGGCCCCATTATCCGAAACAATGACACGAGGAAGTCCAAATCGCAAATGATACTTCTCCAATAAAACGCCGGACCCGTCTCACGAGATTCGGACACATTTCTCGCCCACCCATTTAGTAAAATAATCCGCCTACAATCAGAACTTCAATCGTCCCCGAGCCACCGGAACGGCCCCAAGATGTCGCCCCCACCGATAAAAAGGCCATGGTACCGTAACTGTGCAAGAGCTCGATGGTGTGAATGGTCGAGCGAACGCTTGGCATTTTGAGCATTGTGCACATATTCCCTAGCCTTGTTAACGTGAGGCAAGAATACCCGACTTAAGATCCGACCAGCCAAAGCCCTTCCTCCTCCATGATTTCCACAAGTCCCCTCATGAACCTCCTTCATCACCGCATATCCTCCTCCTCGACACGCAGCTGGAACATGGAGCCGCACGTCCCATCCCAGATAGTTTCCTGACTCCATTACAAACCGGTGAAACCTTCTTGATGCGTTGGCCTTCTCTATCTCCGTGTAATATCTCTTGTTGTAAATAACGGACGATCGGCTCATCCACCCGCCATCTCCTCACGAATGGCTGTGGATTCTCCTTTTCAACACTGGCAATGGAAGTATCTCACGGATGACCGATTTGTTCATCCCGAGTCCTTAGAACTAGCCAAACGTGATAGTACATCGCTCGAGTATTCTCTTCCTGCCATGACATATTTCAAAAGCTTTAAACCGCCGACTCAATGAAACAAATACGTAAATATTTCTAATAGGTCCTTACTCAAACGACTGGCCCACTTGTCCGCCACCACCAGAATCGCACGCACTAACAAATGCGCACTCCTACTCTAAAGCTAACCTCGACCGCCAACAAAGCTTCATACTCGGCTCGTCATACTCGAAAATCCAAAACGCAAAGAGTATTCAAGCACCATCTCTCCGGACCTCCAACTATCCCCGCCACTACCTTTGAGATTAGAGGAGCTATCACTGACAGATCCACCTCTCGAACAGAGTCCTCTCCTCATGAATAGACAAGTTCCACCATGAAATCACTAGAGATTGGGATTTGATATTGGCACGCTGACTAAAACCGATCTCATACTGATAGTTCCACGCCCAGACACCATCCTTCCGCCAGTCCGCTTCAAACACCGCCTAAAGGAAAATTAGTCTTCACCGGACGGGATGTCCGAGGAAGTAATGTCCTAGCTGCGTTGGTCACAAGTGCTGTGGCCGCCTCTCTATCTTCCGTATCTCGACCGCCTTTTAACACCTTACTACAAAGTATACCGGACGCCTCCTTCATCCGAGTCTTGTACCAACACGTAACTAATTGCCCTTCAGACATCGCTGTAAAGTGTTAATCGAGAACCTTCTTTGGTCTCGATTAGCACGGCCATACGATAACAATTGCTTTACCCCATTGAATGCTTCTTCCGCCCATTCAAACCGAGCTCTTCTTAATTGCCGAGAAGAAATGAATGGATTTGTCCTCAAAGACAAGATAAGAAACGAGATAACGCGCCAAACGCCGCGAGTCAGCCGCACTTTCGCACCGAGGCCTGACCGCATGTCAATGATCTCCGCACTTATCTCGATTGGCTTCGATACCCCGATTCGTGAGCATGAAACCCGTGAACTTGCCGCTTGAACTCCGAATGTACACTTGTCCGGTTCAAGCGCATGTTGAATTTCCGCACCGCCGAAAGTCTCCCTAATGTCTATCACATGGTCTTCCCCGACGTGGTTTTTATCACCATGTCGCCTACATACACCTCAATATTCGACCAACTGAGGCTAACACCATATCCATCGCCTTGGTAGGTCGCACCGCTTCAAACCGAACGGCATAACTCAGAATAGAAATTCTTTCGCTCCATTATGAAGGTCGCTTTGACGATCACCGTGTTCATCCGGATCCGATTGCACTCGAGTAGGCATCCAAAAACTTAGGAGGCGAAACCCAAGAATCACGATCAACCGATCAATGTGAGGGAGAGGATACGGATCCTTCGGCACGCTTTGTTTAGGTCGTGAAGTCACACACATTCTCCACTTTCCATTCTTCTTCTTTACCATAACAACGCTTGATAGCCAAGTTGGATATTGTACCTCCTTCACGAAACCTTCAACTTTCCCACTTCCTCCCGGCCACGCTTGCCCCCTTCTTCCCCATCTTCCGCTTTTGTGACACCGCTTGACCTGTGGATCAATTGACAAATGATGACACATGATCTCGGGTCTATGCCCCATATCTCGACGGCCTGTGCAAAGAGATCTAGATTTTGCCTTAATACCGGACTATCTCTCCTCTTCCTCCATTGTCAACCTGCTCCTAGGTGGGTAATTTATGAGGCAACGGGCCGATCCGAACGCCTTGACCTCCTCCCGAGGAGTAAGTCCGTCTCGCCCGTCCTTTCTCTCGGATCAATATCAACCATGCCGACCTCATGTTCGGGAGAAGCTTCATGGACCGACTCTTCTTAGCCTTCAGATCGCTCTTTATAACACTTCGGCCAACCCTCGGTCTCCACGGACAACCCCGACACGCCTGCTGCGGATACTTCATAGTCAAGAACAATGTTGACAATACCGCTCAAGTGCATTAAACGAAGGTCGCCCGATGATAATGTTGTAGGTGACGACGATTAACTACCAAATACCTAACCTCGAACTTTGGCATTTTCTCCTTCTCCGAAGTAGTTTGACGGGAGGTATCCTTAACTGCACTTGCTCACGGAGAACCCTACCGTAGTCCCACCGAAGGCAACAACTCATTTGGCTCGAACCCATACCCTTAAAAGCCTCCCATCAGAGGACGCCCGCGAACTCCCTGATCGATTAACACACGTTTCACGCCCAACCTTGATCCGCACCTCAATCACCATAGGATCGCTTTCATGTGGCGTAACTTTTGGCATCCTCCCCAGAAGGTTACCACCCCGGATCAAACCTCGAGGTTCCAATACGGCACCAACCCCGCATATCTTTTTCTGGTCGAACTAGTGGAGCCACCTCCCGCAGCCCCCGAGATGGTGTTTAGAGTATGCCGAGTCGACCTCGCTTTCACCTCTTCTACCGCTTTACCTTTTCTTGGACCGAGAATCGCCGAGTCTCGTTGGTGGGATGAATCCCATTCCGGGTCCGCCGGATCCTCCTTCACATATGTTGATAGTTTTCTCTTTGAATTAACTTCTCAATCTCCTCCTCAATTGTACGCAGGACTCGTGGTATGCTCTTCGCACGATGAAACTCACACCACGCACTGGATCACTCCCTAGAACTGCAGCACAACCCACTTATCACGTAAGGTGGTGCGAGTTTCAAATGACCGACGCCCCGAGGATATCTTCCCTTCGTGTCGAGGGTGTAAACGCCTCCCTCGAGCCAAAAGCCGATCGTGGACGCCGAGGCCGCTTGTCCCGAGTTCGCTCACGGCACAGCGTGATCCTGTCCGGACTCGGTCAGCGACCCGCCTCTGCTCTTTAGAATCTCGAGCTCGCTTCTCCATGTTACTTTCTCCCTTCACGTAGCACCCGCCTAGTAATGATCTTGTCCATGCTCTGGCGGGTTGGGCTAAGGACTCATGAACTCGCCCGCCTTACCATGCTCGAACGCAACCACAAATATCTCCCCGAGGATGAGACCTGATGGTCTCCTCATTGAACCTAGCCATGAAGTCCCGAGAGATTCGGAGGGCGTTGTTTCACATTGAAGAGGAGGTATTGCTACCTCATGCCGATTAGTCAAAACCGCCGAATGATTTTCCGTTGAAGTCTTGATAGCTCACTACGGACAACCGGGAAGCCCCATATACCAGCAGCAAGGCCGATTCTCTCAAGGTACCGCCATCGCCTTGCACTTGAGCGAGTCGGTTGCTCCAATGAGTGCCATCGTGTTGTTAATCATGATGATGTGCTCCTGGGGTCCGGCTTTGCCATCGTATGATGCCAAAGACAGGGGTTTGAAATTATCTCGAACAACATCCTCCTGCATCGCCTCGAGACAAAGGTCATGGCTCCAGAGGCTCTACTTCATGATCCTTCGCTCATCCAAGCCCCTCAACAAGGGCTTGAACATTATCCCTAGTGTTTCATATGCCGGTGCAAGTCATCGATCATGGCCAAGAATCGAGCGAGATCCGTGGATCTATTGGTGATGTTTGAGACATTGTCGCTCAGATCTGCTTTTTGCTTCGGCGGCCCGGAATGATTTCACCGAGGCCCCACGTGCGCCAAATGTTCTGGCAGGAAAACCTTATTAGAATGATTTTAGGGATTGAAGCTTAAGTATCGAACTCAAGTTCCAAGCTTGTGAGTGTCTTGCTTTATTCCTACGGAGCCCTATTTATATCATTCCTTCCTCAAGCTATTTCTTCCTTCAGAATCGCCACCATTAACCATGGCTTGAAGGCAAGGAGTTAGCTGTTACAAATTGTAATCATTCACTAGTAACGCCTCATAAAGACCTAGGAACTCTTCATCTTCATAACGCTATTCAATCGCTCCCACCGAGTAACTCACCGAGCTACACTTCGGGCCGAAACTGCCCTCGAACTCTCCCCGAGATCCAAGTCTGACTTAGATCTCCCTTGATGGTCGAGACCCATCCCTGATCCTCTGCATCCGTGCATCCATCTCGCCGAGGATTTGTGTATGATCACTATGTATCCGAGATTTATACTTTAAAGCAAACTATTTAAAGTGATTTGTTCGATGATGCCCTCAAGATTTAATTTATGAAATTTTAAATTACTCGATTTTGCATATAAACCTTGGGTAAATTTGGGGTGTTACATAAAGCCCCAAACACGTGAAAACACAAAGGCATGCATCCGACTTCTAAACCCTATAACCTCCTCATTTCTTAATTAAATCAAACGATTCAAAGCTCTACTTAAAGGTCACATGGCAAGCTATCACACACAACTTGTAAAATTCAAAATAGTTAGCCGTGCATCAAGAAATCGTGAGGCAAATCATCCAGTATACCTATCTCCAAAACATCATGCTATGCAAACATACTTCAAAAAAATGTATGCAAATATACATCAAACCTATTGTTTGGCTAGCTAACCACGATAAATTGTCAGACCTCAAAATTTACCTCTCCTTTCCGTATTTTTGACTTATAATCCGATTGCATAAACATACATGTAGTCGCATGCATAGCATTCATCATGAGGTTACTAAGCTCCAAGATGCCTGAATGGCAATCAAAAAGAGTTTTCGCTTTTTACACAATAGAGTTGATTTTGGTCTCTCGTGTTTGACACTCAAGGCGCTTATCTTTCACCTCTTTGAGTATTTTCCGTTGGTTTGTGACAAGCTTCCTCTCATTATTACCTACAACTTTCTTTAGGGCCGAGAGTAGATTCTATGAAGAAGGTCCTCAAAGAAACAGCTTTTCCCAAAGGATCATGTCAATTTTAGTGTTGAATCACTTGGCTCACTCAAATGTCTTTATCTCTTAGCTGGAGACTCGAATTGAGCGGGACCAATTTCTACACTCAGTATTGAAGTCCCTCTAACACTTTTGTTTGCAATTCGGGCTGATTCTTCACCGATCAAGACTAGAATTTTGTTCTTTCAAGTTGATTTCTCGAAATGAACCCAGCGCTTATCCGATACATGAGCTTCGTAGGACGATCTCATTCGATTGTCATGAAAACG